>JBBIWI010000007.1:2400000-3000000 GCA_038048805.1 Hipparchia sbordonii
GTGTTTTGTTGTTAAAGTAATATTAATAATAGCCTCTTCTTACCCCTGGTTCATGTCATGCTCAGTGTCGTCCAGCCAAACTCGCACCTGCAAAGCATTTCCTTCTCGACACCATTGGAAAATATCTTCCATGTTTGACCCACTTTATACACTTCAAACAACACTTTGTAACTAAAATAGTTATTGCACAGGTTACTGTTCATACAGAAAAATGAAATAAATAAGAAGATAAAACTTAATAGTAAAAATAAATTAAGTTTTTCATAAAAACACAATCGACTCATTCATGAGCGAATGACTTTGACAGTTTCGCAATCACCAAAAATAACATTTAGGTCGGCAGATGAAGGAAAATGTTGATTTAATATATTCATCTCTTTCTGTTGTACATAATGTACATATTGATATTTCTTTTTGCGTTACAAATATCAGTTTCACCGGATTTAGTAGAATAATATTCTGGGATAACATTTTTTTAAACAGGGCAATGTGTTGCCAGATTATTTATTTTATCCGACTATTATTTCAAAGACTACAGTATAATTATTATTTTTTAACCGACTTCCAAAAAAGGAGGAACTCAATTCAACGCATATTGTTTTAAAAATATTGTACCCTCCTAGCTCCGAACAAAAATGTTCACGGTTTACTTCTATAAAAGTAACAATAAAAATTATATCATAGCTATCGCTTAGTAGGTAGGTAACTTCCTTAATGCTTACTCTCCTAGAAATAATTCAGTCCGTGACCCGTGTCATGAAAGAAGTCACTTAAAGGTGGTTTCACTGATAGCCTCGGAGGTCGCAGGTTCGAACCCGAGGGTGTACCTTTTTCTTTTCGGAGTTACCTATTGTGCATTACACAATCACGTTACACCATGTTTCAACTATGAAGGAAAACATCGTAAGACCAGGGGCCCAAGTCTGCTATTGCCATTGTAGTTACATTACAGTTACATTGCCTATCAATGACATCCCAATTGCTACTTTTAGCAATTTGACTTGGAGCCCAGGGGTTCAATTGTCTATCAATGACATGACAATTGCTAAAAATAACAATTGTCATGTCATTAATAGACAATGTAACTACAATTGCAATAGCAGACTTGGGCCCCTGCACTCATGAAGTCTACCAATTCGCATTCGGTGGTAGAATATGGCCTCCCTTCTTTTATGCTGAGATCTATAGAGCGTGCTCAGACTCAAGATAGAGGTAAAAATGAGACACAAATATGCTCTGACATAAATGTCTCGAGTCTGAGCTGTCAGTGTGGTTTATAGATTTTAGCCTGAGACATTAATGGACAGACCGTAGAAGTCACTCCTTTTAAGAACAAATCGCAGTCTAGCCTTTTTGTTAGTCTGTGCTTTTCATACTCAGTATTAAAACAGAGTGATTATATTATTCTCTTGACTCAGTAATGTATAAATAAGATTAGGGAAAGGTTTAGTCAAAAAAACTCATTTGATAAAGCTTATATGACTAGTCACAGCCGAAGAGCTGTTAAGGCTTAGTGCAATGCTCAAAACAGTTCTTGAAATACTTAAATCTTTATTTTTAATAATATAATTAGTCTAATTCTGAAGAATCATTTCTTCGCGAAGGATATCTTCATTGCATGTGTCGGAGTGATCTTGAAGCCCTGTAGGGCTTCCTTGGCAGCAGCAGACTGCATTTCATTGGCAAACTCAACAAAGGCAATGTCATGTCTGTTTGGAACCAATCGCACTTCCTTGAAGCCAGGGAATCTATAAAAAGTAAAAAATAATATCAAACCTAGTAATTTTTACTAAAAATTAATTACATATAACTTATGGAAAATAAGACTAAAATAAGCCCTTTTAAGTTTATTGAGTTTACATTTTTCAAATTGAAATACTTACTAATTAGATCATGTCACATTCATGGAGTTTATTATTAAGTTTTTTATGAAGCTTACTAGAATTAAAAAGTAAAAGATTGTGATTATTTGGATGTTTACTTTAGCAAAAATTAGTATAAATAGTATGGCAACTTACTGATTGAAAAGCATAGACAACATCATCTCAGAAGTCTCATCAGGTAGATTAGTGAGGAACAGAATCTGGTTAGGTGGCTGCTCAACGTTAACATTATTGAGTAGACTTGGCTGACCAAAGCCGGGCACAATTGGTCTATTGGCATCTTTGTTCTTTTTCTTCTTGTTCTCATCTGAGCTCTTGGGCAGTTTAGGTCTTTTAGGCCTCTCTTGAAATGTGCCTTTTATTTTTGAAATTACATCACTGTCTGTTTTTGAATACTGGATCCTCTGAAACCGTCATTTAAATTTATACACTCAGTTATACTCTATTTATATTTTTTATACTCAGTTTAATTATCAACATCTCAAGTAAGTAGTATGTATACAACTATAACTTTATGTTCATTGGTTTCTTGACTAAATAAATCATTTGTAATATTAATAAAACATAATTAAAGTTACAATTACATACACCTCACTATGTGCAAAAAATGACATTGAACAAAAATTAAAATATGATTTATGTTTGTCTACTTAAATGGCAAAAATGTTTGGCGCATATTTATGTTATATATATAAAACGCGCCAAACATTGACTACACGTGTAAATGGATCCCAGAATGAAGAAAAGATGCTTTTATTAATGATAGAAGCAATAATTAAACTTTAAAACATGATTTTACCATAGGTTTATCATAAAAGGGAAATCCTTGCATACTCCTTAACGCAACCGTAGCACTGGATATCTCCTTAAATATAACAAATGCTTGTCCTCTCATTTTTAGAGTTTTCATGGCTACAATATCTAAAATTTGGCCAAACTGTGAGAAAATTGCATACAAGGATTTCTTCAGTTCCTCCTTTTTTATTTTCTCATTGAGATTGTTTATGTATATCGTGTGATTAGGGCGAATGTCCATAGCTGAAAGAAAATAATATACATTGAGTCAAGAACATACCAGGCATACATCACCCATCCCTATTATTTTGAGGTTATTTAATGTGATCTACCTACATGGTAAACTAAAATATTACAGGAATAACATGAATTTCTAACAGTAAATTAATAAAGGGATACATTATTACCGATAACTAGACCGATGCACTAAAGAGGAGAGGAAATTTATACAAGAAACTTACTCATTGATAGGTTAATAGATTGATAACTATTTGATGAATATTCTCACTTCTCAGGGCAATAAATGGTGATTTACTTAGCTCAATAGAATTATTTCTATATTGCCGATAAGTGAGAGTAAGTATTAGGACATCAAAATCTAAATTTATTTAAAAAAATATTTTTAAAGTTAAAGTAGGTAACCTCCGAAAAACGAAAACAGACGCCAAGCACAGACAAAATAATATAATAACCACAGATAATAACCGAGATTACCTACCCAAGAGAATGTAATCACTCCGTGTTACCTACGACTATATGTCTGTGATTACCTTCCATCAAAGAGTATAATAACATAGGGAATGCCTTCCATAAACCCGTAGACAGAGAAGGCAATAGACCAAGGTACTGTGTAACCGCGACTGAAATAGAGATAACATGACGTAACGATGACGTCACATGACAAGTTCGAGTTTAATGTTGCCACAATAACTGCACTCCCCTAGTACCCCAAATTAGATGGAAAATTCTTCCCAGGATTTTTAAATAAAACGACAAAACAGATGCTGAACTGTTTTATTTTTTAAATAACATACCTACACATATAAGGTTGTCTGGGAGAGACATACCTATTAGGGTAAGCTTCTATTTTTTACATATATCTTAATATTGTGTGCAATAAAGAATTTATTATTCTTTATTGCACACAATATTAACTTCAACCACCACTTAAAAGTATAAAATAATTTTAGTTTGTACACGTAAGTCGGTTTTTTAAAAATATTTTTTTTTTATACTAAAGTTTTTTAATGTACTTTCATAGGACCAATTCACTAGATAATTATTTGCTCCTTAAAAAAAATATTGAAATGCCGAATAGAAATTTAGCATATGTGAGTCACTTTGAAAAAAGATGTATGTAACACAAAGGAAAATTTTTTTTCGTTACTAGTAAGAATGTTACACAAAATAATTTGTAATGAACAGTTAAAATTTTCCTTCGATCGAGTAATGCTATTGAATTAAAAGCAACAAAAATTGTATATTTAGTCATCAAAATCATCATTAATGAAATTAACAGTATATTCCTTTTTTCAGGCAGTCGTATAAAACTGCAACTCTTCATAGTTTAAGTTAATAATTATTTAAAAAAAACATTAAAAGTCTGCCTCTAGCTATTTAAAAATGGCTTTAAAAATTAAGAACTTTGTAAATAAAATAATTCTTAAGATCGCCAACAGTTCTCGACTGGTTGTTGGACATTCAAACGAAACTTCAGGATGATTCAGAACAGTAACCGACACTATCTATCTGAATACACTTTAATCATCGCCGACATATATTATATTCTAGTATCCATCATCTTTCTTTTCTTTTCTCATAATATTCATTTCTTCCATCACGACTTTATTTTGTTTCAACAAAAATTAAAAAAAAAATTGAAAAAGTAGCCAAAGTAACCCGCCGTTACGGTATGTCAGAGGACATTACTAAAAAAAACCTATCTCCGTGCCAAATTTCAGCCATATCGGTTTAGTGTGGCGTATTGAGTAACAAACATCCATATGTTTGTTACTCAATCACGCCACACTAAACCGATATGGCTGAAATTTGGATGTATGTATGGATGGCCCTACATACATTCAAACTTTCACATTTATAATATAAGTAGGATAGGGAAAATCGGGACATTGTATAGGTACCTAAAGCTGGCAACACACATAGATACTAAATTTTCTTATTAACTGTCAGTTTGTTTCGCACAAAAGTGTGTCGACCTTGAAAAAAACTGGTTACACGATGAGGGACAAAAAATTGGGTAGCTGCGTCTCTGTTTATCACATTAATAACTTTATTTCTGCTCTCTTTTTAGTGTGAGTGAGAAAGAAATCGTCACTGGCTCTATGTCTTCTCTCTCTACGCATAAACCACAAAGACATTGTCTAAACGTCATTGCTACAATATGACGATCGCAATCACCTCTGATTGGCTCCTCTCTCACTAGGGTAGGTAATAATGTAGGTACCTACTATAATGCCTTACATCGATGCAGCAAGAATACCTTATCCCATCCATACCTTACTGACCTTAAATAGGAACCTATTAAGTGCCTATTAATCAGCCCAAGAAGCAATTACCACTTACTCAAAATAAGACCATAATAAGACTGTAGCAATGATTGATACAGCTATTCCACAATGACAATTCCAATTTCCAACAGAATATATAAATTAAAATTAGATTTCGCGCCATTTTCGCGCGCCTTCCACGACCTGTCGCGCAGGCCGCAGCCGTAATTATATTGTTTTATTGACTTGGCATTTTGGTATTTTTGTATTGAATCAGAAAGTTAAATATACCTAATAATAATATACGAGCAGAAATTTTAATTTAAGTACAACAAAAACAAATCGTGTTAACTTTTAATATCTTGTTTTATAGCAACTTTTGAATAGGTAGTAAAAATTTAAAAAAATGCATGATTTTTGTAATGATTTTGATACCGTTACACCCGATATATGGATGTTAAATGAAAAAGTATGGAATGAAAGACTTTTACAGTTACCAAACTGGCAGAAGGTATGTTTGGTTTCTTATGTTCGATTTCAAACACTATGCAACATTATTTTGACCTTTGTATAACCTTTTAGATTCCTCTTATAAACTCAAACGCTTCGCACAACTTACCTGATGGATCCTTGGTCCGTTTTCGTGGTATGGTTCAGGACATGCATAACCCAGAATTCTTCTTTGAACAATTTGAAGTGTTCAACATAGTAACAAATGAAATAAAGACCAAATCTGGAAAGTATACAGACACAGCACATATATTGGTAAGAACATCTTAATAGGATACTTCATTTATGCAATAAGCAGGAGTGGAACATTCACAGAGATCTATCGAAAGTAACAGATAACATGCAACAGTGTTTCATGATTTTACAGGAAAACGAAAAGATAAACTATACTGAGAACCTTAAAAGTGCCCAACGTCAGACCATAGTTGTTGTTTCAATGCCAGGATTGAACGAATGGGCTCAGAATATAGAAGATGAACAAAACCACCTCAAGCATCTGGACCAGCAGCCCAACACATCGAAGAGGTTAAATATGAATAGTACAAAATTAAAGAGGAGTTATGATGAGAGCGATGAAGAACCAGATGCTATGGAGGTGGAGAATGAAGGAGGTATTTTTAATTTGAGCCTTGTGAATTTTTATTTTATTTTATAAAATGTACACATAGTAAGATATTATCACAAACTTAGTGACTTTCTAAGTTGCATGGAATCAAGCTGCTTAGCATCCAGCTGCCCACAAAATAGTGTAATAACTAATTACAATTACATTGTAATAGAAATAGCAATATGTAGCTTTACATTAATATTGTAATATTTTGGTATGAAAAGAACAGCGGATTTTCTAGCTGGCTCTTCTCAGCAGAATTTGCATTCTGAACCGGTGGTAGAGTCTCAAATCATATCATAGTGGTATCATAGTGGTTGGCCTACGTGAAATAAATAACTTTGAATTTTGATTTTTTTTAATTTATACAAAAAATAAAAATTATTGGGTTTTTTTAAACTTTTAAAATATTTAAACAGAGTTATCATTTTTTGTAGTCTATACAAAAGTTCACAATGACCATTAGAACTTATTGGGAAAGTGGTCAGTAAGTAAACTTGATTGTATGTGGCCTTCCTTATTGTTGTACCCACTCTCATCACTAGTTTTACACTTATTTGGAGTGGATAGGGTTCAGCGTACATAGGGTTCAGTGTGGATAATATTCAATCATTATCATTGTAATTAATATTATTCGCTCTATGTTGATTTAAGCTGGCAACAAAGAAAGGAGAACAGCTGAAGTTGTAAATAATGCAGCAAAGGTAGTATCTAGAGAGCATTTACTGAATTTTCCACTTCCCGATGTTGCAAGCCAGTCTTGTATTGTTAAGGTAAGTCGAATTTCAAGCATCTTATGCCTTATATATTTAACCAGCTAATTGTTTATATGGGATAGATCAATATAATATAATGTACTATGTATTAGTTATGGCAGTCCAACACTCACTTTATTCCACTGAACTGTACTGCAATACATACACTTAAAATCTAATTATTCACTAAAATCATCTATACCTTTTTTGTTTAATACTTGAAATATAGATATTGTTGGATATAGAGGGTTGAGAGTTTGAGTAATCCATGTTTTTAGGCTCGAAGGGAAGGGGACAAAACATTTTTTCGGGTTTCAAACTTTTTCAACTTATCGAGGTTCAACTTACTGAGGTTCTGCTATATATATAATGTAAACCCAAATTTGTAATAAATGAGTTTGAATTTTTGAATTTTGAATTTTATCAATTTAACTATTTACAACTTTCAGGTATATGATGATAATGATAACCTCAAAATCAACGACATGATAGAAGTAGTAGGCTTTCTATCCGTCGACCCAGCTCTGTCCGGCGAGTTCCACGCAGAGAAGAACCCGTTATTGGAGCCCACGTGTGAGACGGATGCAGAGATCATAACACATAACCCCCCGCCGAGCCTGGTGCCTAGACTGCATGCAGTGCACGTCAGGAAGCTAGAGCATTGCAACCCGTTGGTTAGGGTAGACGTTGATCAAGGTATTTATTTAAAAAAAAAAATTTATTAGTAAAAAAATGAAGGCAAGCAGAACTTATTTTTTCTTCTCCAAATAAGCGGAAAGCTTGTGTTCGGGAGTGAGTACAATAACAGTGAGACGTGAGGGGATTAAATATGCGACCTTACAGTTTTCAGTCCTCGCTTTTTTTGGGGATTATAAAATATGTTTTTTTTTAATTTGATGACAAGATAGCCCTTGACTGCAATCTTACCTGATGGTAAGTGACAATGCAGTTTAAGATGGTTTAATGAATTGAGAAAGGTCAACAGCTCCTTTCTAGGCACTTAGCTTTTGCCTGTGACTTCATTTAAGTTAATTTCAATTTTCGAAACCCCTATTTAACCTCCTTACGGGTTGAATTTTGAAAAATCCTTAGTGGATGCCTATGTCAGAATAGGTAATGCCTTGCAGCTCTATCCTTCCAGTGGTTAGAGCTATGTGTTGATGTATCAGCCAGTCACTTTTTCCTTTTATATATTCAGATTATTGACATGTCCTATTTTTAGACGCCATACTGAAAGAAGCCAACACAGCACGAGAGCATCTGCTGAAGGCATTAAAAGAGCTTCTACTGGGAGATGAGTTGACGGCCGAGTATTTAATATGCCACCTCATTGCCTGCGTGTAAGTTATTCATTTTGTAATAGGATAGATGCTTGATTTCGGTCCTGTATGACTAAGGGACAAACCGACAAAGAAACACTTTGAAGAATATTTATATTGATCCAGAGAATTTTCATTATAGTTCATATCAAATCAAACAATCCCTAAACCTGATTTTGAAATGTTATAAGTAGCCCTGTATATTTTTATGGCCTCATTGGTCAAATGGTAAACATATTCGATTACAGATAGGAAGGTAAGGAAATACTCGTTAGACAAAAAAAGTCTGACTTTTGTTAGTAAAGGTATGAAACTCAATTTTATTTTATATCATAAAAATGTTGTGAAATGGGACCCAAAATTAAATTGAGTTTTATTACATCACTAACAAAAGATTTATAAGGATTATTTCGTCTAGGGAGATCATTTTTAAGTTGTCTAACTTTAATCTATGTGTGCTAGGTAATACCGCTCATTTGTGACAAGGTTGATATAATTCAAAATCGGCGATGAGAGAATTCTCTCGTTAGAGAGTAATGTTTTGTGGATGCTGCGGTCTCGAAACAACACAGCGGCCAACAAAGCGACAGAGCATTAAGTCACAATCTCTCTCGCTCTTATTTTTTTGTGCTTAGTGTAATGTTATTTTTATAGCAATTATAAATTTTCGACATTAAAATTAGTGAATTTTGAATTATGTCACCCTTGTCGCAAATGAGCGATATATTTTTTTCATGTTCTTAGATATCTCCGTCAAGACACATTCACGCTGGGACAGTTCTGCCTCAACATATCCAACATGCCCACGAAGAAGTATCCGCACTATGCGAAGCAGCTGTACGATATCATCAAACAATTCGTCACCAAGAGCTACTACCTGCCGCTCACTGTCGAAAACATGAACACTATGGCTCTGCTGCCCAAGTAAGGGTTTTTGAACACTGTATGACATAGTTTTGTTACGTATTATAAAAAAATATTTTTTTTGTTTTTTAAAAGAGCAACTGTTGAGTTTCTTACCGGCTCTTCTCAGCAGAATCTGCATTCCGAACCGGTGGTAGATTTATGACGTGTCATAAGAGCTACAAGTTAGCCGACATGAAATAAATAAATTTTGAATTTGATCACATTTCTTTTTTACTAGACGATGCCCGCAACTTCGTTCGCGTGGATTAAGGTTTTCTAATTCCAGCGGGAATTATTTTCCGGGATAAAAAGCCTATGTGTTATTCCACACTATAATCTATGTCTATGCCAGAAATCAGTTCAGTAGTTTTTACGTGAAAGAGTAACAAACCGTCCATCGATACTTAAAAACTTTCGCGTTTATAATATTGGTAGGAAGGTAACTCTTATGATTTGAACTTGAAATATTTCACCTTGGCAAATCAAACCTTGCTAATTTTTTTTAAAGAATATAAGCCAAGCTGAAGTTGACTAATATGCTCCTATCCTCTCCAAATTCACGTGGGTACGACAATAGTGCAACGGGTGGACTTCAAACTTGCAACTTTTCAGTTGGGCTATTGAGAGCCTACGGTTGGGCTCAATAGCCCAACCATAGGCTTTTATAAAGTATAAAATATGCAAAAATGTGTTTGTTGGTATGTCATTTAATCATGCAGTATCTGAGCAGCTGATTTTTTACAGTGGTATAGTTAAGGACCTCTTCTTATTCCGAAAAACCACAGGACAAGTATTAACTCCACACTGATGAACTCGCGGCCACCTTTAAAAAACCTTAATTCACATGGGCATCATCTAGTCTATACAAATAAATAAAATTGAAGTGTCTGGAACAAAAAGCGATTTTGTATAGCGGCCTCTTATGTAACGCCCGTCAATCAAGTAATTTCGCGAGCCAACCTACAGCCAGCGCCATCTATTTTTCTGTCTGTCTGTTTGTTGCCGCTAATCTCGGGAACGGTTGGACCGATTTTGACGGGACTTTCACTGGTAGATAGTTGATTAATATTAAAATCGGGCATAGTATAGGCTACTTTTTTAACCGACTTTTGAAGGAGGAGAAGAAGTTGTGTTTTTCTACCTCTGTATATTGATATCTCCGTAAATTCTTAACCGATTTGCGTGAATCTTTTTTTAATTGGAGCAAACACTTTGCAAGATGCTCCCATAAAAATTTCGGGTTCCAACTCTTCAATCCTGATGCTGCAGGGTTTCTGCCCACCTAAACTGTGGAGATTTAGGAACGCGGACGAAGTCGCGGGCGTCCGCTAGTATTATATATTTCTTCATATTATTTTACAGAAAAGACTACGACTGCAACCGTCTAACAAGCGGTATACTACAACTGAGCAAGCACACACACCTCGTACTGGACGAGACTCAAATGGAACAAGGCCAGTTAGACACCACCGGAGTTAACAATATAGCAGCTTTGGGCAATCTCATCAAATTACAGAAAGTTGAATACGACTTCAAGTATTACAAGATGGATTTTGACTCGGATATCAATGTATTGGTTTTGTCTGAGGGGAAGTCTTTGTTACCAGTAAGTTTCTCCAAGATTCTTATTTTGCCAACAAGGCGAACCAAACAAGGTATATTTCTAATTTCCTAACAGTAACTGATTGATGAAATTATTGGAACTTGGAACTTTAACTAGTCTGTTTTATTTATATCATAACCGATAACATGCAAAATCTTCTTATAGGAATAAAGTTTCATATGAGTGAAAAAAAATTAAATAGGTCATTTTCACTTTTTTGTGTCTCAAAAATGTTCGCAAATAATATTTCTTTAACTTATTCCATACCATTGTGCAATGTAGAAACTATTTTAATTTAAAAGTTCATAATACTATTTATTTATTAATTCATGTGTAACAGCGGCTATTAGCCAAGCTAAACTTGACTTATGTTCTCCTCTCCCCTCCAAATAAACGAAAAGCTTGCGCTAGGAGTGGGTACGACAACAGTGCAACGGGTGGGGCTCGAACCTGCGACCTTTCAGTTTTCAGTCCATGCCTTTAAAGTTTAACCGTTGGACTACTGAAGCTTAAAGAGGTTTTCTGTTCATACTAAATGTTTCTTTATCTCCAGAGTGACTATCACATACCGCTACGGCCGGAGGAGTCTTGCCTGGAAATATTCGATGCGATTGTGGAAGCGGCTACATACTACTTGAAGGAGGAGATCATGAACACAATCAGGACGTATCTCACCAACTTGAAGCTCGCCAAATACTCAATTAGTGACAATTTACAGGTATGTGCACTAACATCTATTCATACAAGTATGGCGGACCACATCTAATTAAACGTGAGAATGAAATCAAAAAACATCGATCTGGCTCTATATGACGTGGAAATGAATGAAGTTGACGATTAGCGATGGTTACTAAGGGGTCAGAGTGAACATACTTGGAACCATCCTTGGGCGAATAGAGACAGAGATATTCATATTCTTTACTAGATTATGCCCGCGACTTCGTCCGCCTAGTATAAGGTTTATTAATTACCGCGGGAACTCTATCCGGAATAAAATGTAGCCTATGTGTTAATTCCGAGCTATCTCCATTCCAAATTTCAGCCAAATTCGTGGCGTGAAGGAGTAACACGCACACGCACGCATTCAGGCACGCACACGCACGCATTCAGGCACGCACACATACATGCACGCACACACGTCTTTATAATATTAGTGTGATTGGCTGAACTCTGCACCCATTTCTCCGCTTTTGCCAGTGACCCTATTTTCAAACCAAACAAACAAACTTTCGCATTTATAATGTGTATTTATAGTAAGTTTAGATCAGCAGTCTATTTCATGGGAGAGTAACATTTTTGTTTTCATTTGTGTTTCAGTTTGTAGAAGATGATTTCATAGAAATGCGCAGTAACTCAGACAGCGATAACCCGGTAACGGCAGACGACTTGCATCGGCTCTTAGTCCTGGCGAGGCTGGTGAGCCTGTCCAGAGGTCACGATACCCTGACGAGGGAGTGCTGGGACCTCACCAAAAAGATGGAGGAGGAAAGGCTACAAAGGCTAAAAAATAGAGTTGCACCTACTTTGTAATTAACTTTTTTAATATTTAAGTTTAATGTGCACATGGTTTTTTTAAATAAAAGTCGGTTTTTATTGTTCGAATTTAATTTCACATCCTTTCTTGTTTAAAATATTTAGTTCCTGCAAGATAATTATTTTGAAACCAACGTTGATTTGGCCTGTTGACTTACTCATGTGCAAGTATAGGTAAACCGTAAGCGCGACCCTCCTGATGGTCTGTGAGGTGCGGGGCGAGAGCTCGCTCAACCAATGAGGTAGTCATATTAGTACTGTAGTCTTTGGTCTGATTTGCTGCTGTCCGCCGGCAGTGACTGACGTAAAGGTCTGTGCGTAATATTTTCCTAGCGACTGTTACACGCGATATTTTGCCAAGAGAATATAATCACTCCGTTTTTCACATCTCAGGAGGGTCGCGCTGATCTTCAGGCGGTAATTACGTCACATCGTGTATAGCCCACGCCGCGCACCCCGCATACCATCAGGAGGGTCTCACCACAAATACTTGTGTTGCGACCCTCGTGCTTGTGCATTGCTATCGATCCAGGATCCGATAAAATAATAAAATCTTTATGGATGAACCATAGAGATTTTATTATTTTTAATAATAAATATATAATGTCAACGACCAACGTCATGTACGTCATCGCTGTCAATCGCTAATTTGACAGTGACGTGTAAGGATTTTGTTATTGGTTATTGATTGCGTTTAATAGCGAAATTCTAAGAAATAAAGAAATAATATAAAATAAAAAGACATGTCAAATAAAACTAAATCTTCGGATAGTTCAACTAAAACTAATATTAATGATAGTGTTTGGAAAAGAGCGTTGTCATCGAATGCTGAATGGCCCGACAAGGTTAGTTGTGGAATCACGGGACTTATTAATGAAATTGATTGATTTTGCTGATATATATTGTTTCTACTCGTAGGAGGAGTTTCTGGACGTCATATATTGGATGCGTCAAGCCATTGGCATTGTATTAGGCCTCTGTTGGGGCCTACTACCCTTGAAAGGATTTTTGGGCTTATTACTGTAAGTAAACATATTTAATTGTATATATTATTACTGGACAGGTTACAATCCAAACTGAGGTCTAGCATAGGTGCCTAGGTAGGACTAAAAATTAATTAAGTTTTATTTCACACAATGCTCAGTAGCAGCCTCGAGTTGAAAAGCTTTTCAACATAGAGAGAGATCTCTCTGGTTGTGTCAGATTGCTGCCCCATCGATTATGAGAGTAAAGGAATAGAGAGTGAAATTATTTTTGCTCACACACTTGTACACTATCATATCATCGTTAGATTTTATTGTATAATTATTTATTCCCTTATTAAAAAAGTAAATTTTATTTTTTTCAGTTTTGTAATTGTGAATGCAGCAGTGATATATGTATATGTGAGTAATTTTCAAAATGTAGATGAAGAGGAGTATGGTGGCATGTGGGAGATCACCAAAGAGGGTTTCATGACTTCGTTTGCTGGATTTCTGGTAAGAACTCACACCAAAATATTCAAAAGCAATGGTAGGTAACACCTGTTTTCATGCCACAGTATTGATACATTTTCTAACCTCTGCATTGTAAGACTTTTTTGCAAATTTGTCACTGTTCACGATCATGATGATGTGTTTGTCTTTTTATTTTCAATGGTTTTGTTTTAAGAAAAAGCCTGTAGAGTAAGAGTATTTATATATTTACTAGCTTTTGCCCGTGACTTAGGTTAATGTTTTTCTGTGGTAAAGGTCACTTTCCTTGCCCTCAAATAACCCTTTCAATATAAAATGCATGAGAAGATGAATTTTTTTCATTTCTTTTTTTTTCGTGAATTTTTCCAATATTTTAAAAATTATTCTGCTATTCGGGATGGAGACACATATAATAAACCAAAAACCATTAAAATCGGTCTAGCCGTTCTAGAGTTATAAGTGTTCGAACAAACCCAACACAACTTTCTTTTATATATATAGATATATTTTATGTATGCTAACAAAACCATAATAAAAACTTTCCAATTTTAATATTTTCAGGTCACATGGATAATCATGTTCACAGGGTTACATGGTGCCAGTGCTTTATGAGATCAAATTAAAAACTAAGTGAGTCAGTTTTATCAGAAAGACCTATAAATGAAGTGTAGTACAAAGCTTTTTAAAGGCAGACATTCATCATTTTCTGTTATTTATTTCCATTGACTCCATTATAGAATATAATTTAATAATATGTGTTTTATATTATAAATGATTTGACTGTAGAATACCAGCATTTTAAACATATAAATTAATATTTACTATATAGATAGCTTTACACCCATTACAAAGCTGATCTTGTAAAGTCAGTATGCAACAATTTATAGTCAAAGTAATCTATAACTTTTTATTTGTGTTTTTCAACTAAGTATGCTTATTTGTATAGCATTTTGGTTACTTGGACCAAATATTTGACTTTATTTTATGCTAGCTGATTTATGTTTAGTAAAATGCAGTCAGAACTCTTGTGATTTCCCAATATAAAAAGTGTCTGATTGTCTGCAGAATCTAAGCTATCTCTGTGGCAAATTTTTTCAAGATCAGTTTATGGATTAAGCAGTGTAAAGATTACAGACAGACACTAGCATTTATATTTGTATAATTGAATGTGGTAATAGAAATAATTTGTACGAATGTATATTTTAGCTAAAAATGTAGTGCCAAAATTGAAGCATTTTCATTTTTAAAGTTAAGAGTTTTTTTAACAGTGTAATTAACTTATATTCTTTTCAAGGCATGCTCTTTAGAAAATAAAGTAATAAAAGTAATGATTTTTCGTTTTGTCACTTAAACTATACAAATTATAGTATATTATTAATAATTTTGAACAACAACAAAATTGAGTTGATTCTTATCATAATTAATTTTCATGTACAGTGTTTAACCATATATCTTCTGATTTGAGAAAACAGTACTAATAGCAGAAAGGTTTGTGAAGCAATTTACTCAATAAATTCTGAATATTATATTAGATTTTATAGAGGTACTCATTGTAGCAAGTATAATTGTAAATGTAATGTCAGTCAAAACGTGTGCTTGCCTTTATGAGAGAATTGTAAACATTTTATTAAAAAAAACAATGTAACACATTTATTAATAAGTAAAGAAATCAATTTATAGGTTTTATTGAATAATGTTATAATGATTCTGTGTAAAATCCGTATTTATTTCAGTCAAGATCTTGTTAGGAGGGATGCAATAATGTTTAAATTATTTGATTATTATTTTTGTATGTAAATGTTATTACTTTGTTTGTTCGTGTGAACCCGGCGTTTGAAGTGAGTTCCTTGTTTTGAACAAATATTATAATGGTTGATTTATTATACAGTTGAAGTTTTATTTTAATACTAATTGACGACCTCCATGGCGCAGTGGTAAGCGGTATGGTCTTATAACTGGGCGGTCTCGCGGGTTCGTTTCCTGGCAGGATCAATTTGGAAATTTATAATTTCTGAATTGTCTCTGGTCTGGTTTGGTGGGAGGATTTGGCCATAGCTAGTTACCACCCTACCGTCAAAGACGTGCCGCCAAGCGATTTAGCGTTCCAGCATGATGACGTGTAGAAACAGATTAGGGGTATGGGTTGAGTGTACACTGCTATACCCCTTCCAAGTTAGTCCGCTACCATCTTAAACTGCATCGTCACTTACCGTCAGGTGAGATCGCAGTCAAGGGCTATCTTGTCATCGAATTAAAAAAAACAATGATAATTAATGCAGCTTATTCTTATTTGTATGTGTATTGAACCGCTCGATGGTTTTTAACTGCCTATTTTTTTTTTGAGTGACATGCGGCACGTGCCTATTACACATTTAAGTGCGACGTGGAATACCTGATGCCTACCATGTAATCTAATACCTATTTCCTAACATATGAAATTGTGTAATATTAGGCGAGGTTAAAATGAAACCCGAATACTTAATAAAATAACTTTATTGACTTTAGTCATCCCGCCAAGTAACTAGAACATCGTCAGTCCTGTACCTCTGCGTGATGGTCGCGTCTTTGAGCTCCATGCGGGATCCCGCAGCATGCGCGAGCGCGCCCGCATGCGCTATCATCACTCCGTTATCTATGCAGAAACGCTCGTCCGTCGCGAAGATCTTCGCGTTCCGTTCCGTGCACATAACGCCCATCATTTCTTGTAAACGTTCGTTGCAACCGACCCCACCAACTATTAAAACCTGAGGGAAAAATATGACGCTCTACACGCTGAAATTTCAATGGTTGTTTCCCACAGCGAAACAAGTTTGTCTTGGTGTAGTACAAAGCGCATACCTAAATCAAAAGGACGAAAACTTAAAAAAGGTGTCGGTTCCCTAGACGAAAAAAACGAATTTTTTAATGTTTTGTTAGTAAAGCTATAAAACTCTATTTTATAATAATAATATTATTATAAATATAAAGCTATAAAACTCTATTTTATCCTATTATAAATGCGAAAGTTTGGATGTCTGGATGTTCGTTACTCAATCACGTCGCAACGACTGAACACAGTAGGGCTATTCACTAGGCTTTACAGAATAGCGTTGCAGGACAGGATTTGACTGGGCACAGGACCTTAATCCACGCGAACGAAGTCGCGGGCATAAACTATTTATAATTGTAATTATGATCATTTTATTACAATTATAATTACTGATCGTAAAAAATACCTTTCAAAAATCCTTTAGAATTTAGATATTTTATGTCATGGTTAATTCACAAAATAACACCTTTTAACAAGTTTTTTTTATGTTAGTTATAAGATTGATTTCCTACAGGTTAGTAGTTACCTCATCGGAAGCACAATGCGCCATGGCTCGCTCGGTGATTTCCACCAGCATCGCGAACACTGTCTCCTGCAGGGAGTAGCACAGGTCCTCCGGAGTGTAGTCCTTCAGGAGCTCGTCTATCCTGTCCTCCATGTACGAGAGTATGCCGGATAAACTCACGTCCATTCCTTAAACAATAAACAAAGCTGGCGTTGATTGTTTGTCCTATTAATCCTACTTATAATATTATAAATGTGAAAGTGTGGATGTTTGGATGTTTGTTACTCAATCACGTCGCAACGACTGAACCGATTTGGCTTAAAGACACAGAAATAGATTATAGTATGGAATAGCATATAGGCTACTTTTTATCCCGGAAAATTAGAGTTTCCGCGGGAATAAAAAGCCCTCAAACCACGCGAACGAAGTCGCGGGCATCAGCTAGTATTATAAATGCGAAAGTTTGTATGTATGGATGGATGGATGTCACTCAATCACGTCGCAATGACTGAAGCGATTTGACTGAAATTAAAGAAACTATAATGTAGATACATGTAGTACCTAAATAAAAAGTGAAAATCTTTCACATTTTCACTAGGTACCTTTTACACAGTAGGGGAGGTGTAAATACTTTTTCCCCTTCTTTGCCAACTGTTCAATATTGTATCCTGGACTGGGTGCGTTTGATAACTTTAAAACTCGTGCAAATCTGAAAAAAGAGAACATTTAGCACACATCTGCTTTTAAACTATGACGCCGCGCCGCCGCCATAACTTATCACAAGAATAAGAGGAACTGCCTGTCACAATACATTTTGACTGTAGACAGAACAGTCTGGTATAGGCCTTATTCAGTCATTTAGGATTATTATTTATTTATTTATTAAACAGTTGACAATGTACTAAACTAAATGCTCCCGTCAAACTGCAGGACAGTTTGTTGACGGTCGATGCTCTCACATTTAAACTTTAAAATTCAATAGTCATACAATTAATAATATCTATATATACTTACAAAGAAAACTAGTTACACTAATAAATATAATATACTTATACGATTACTTATATTTAAACAAAAGACGTAACTACTTACACTAATACTTATAATATATGCTTTATAAATATATCTTTCAGCTTTTTTTTAAATAATCTTTTATTATTGTTATTACCTACTGAATTCAAGGAACTATAGATTGGATAAGAGGGCAACAGTTTTCAAAAACAATATAAGCTTTTGAATAAATATTAAGATAAGAAAAAGATGGCATTTCCTATCACTAAATCAATTTATAAAATAGATACCTATCTAAACAGTTGCCAACAGCAATGTCAATGGTCTCTCCAAATATCCTGTACCTCTGTCTGGAATATGCAATGATCTGTGTGTTGCCTCCACTCACATACAGCACTGTTGGGTTGTTGGCTTTCGTTATAAGCCTACCCATCTCTATATCTGTACATGCTGTTAAGGGGATCATTTTAGCTAAAGAAAATCCATAGCCTATTTTACCCTGGAAGATCAATTTTCAAAACTGACATAATTGATCCCATTGGCTCATATTTGTGGCTGTTTGTTCCACTTTGGAAGTTCGAATCTACTTTTCACAAGTTTGTTAAAAACTAGCTAATTAAAGGGAGGAAAATTAGTAAAGTTCAGAGTGGCTAATATTATTTTACAAAAAAAAGGTTAAAAACCCCTGAAATAGAGAAACTCCAAGCTTCAAAAAAAAGCTGTTTCCATTGCTTGCTGTTTGACAGCTTTGTTATAAGATCCACTTAGATTTAGATTTAAGTATACGTTTAATATTGATTTATGGCAGTTAGGCACTTGTAACAGTGTTCTAGCCTGCCCGTTTTCGAGGGAGGCTAGAACACTGTTACAAGCCTGCCCATTTTCGAGGAAGGCTAGAACACTGTAAGAGATATACAAATTACATGTAAAACGTAGGCAGTAGGTCCGTAAGATGAAGCCTGATGAGGGTGGCATGTTCATAGAACAAACCCTCTATAAATATTTCAGATTAAAAAAAAATACACCTAATATTATAACAAATTGAAAGGATACGTCCAATACAATGGTTAACACCAAGTATGGGCTTGTTCCACAGCAAGGCGCAGGTCCGTGCGACTATAGCGCATACCATAAGAGGGGCGCCCATACCAGGTCCCTTGGTGTAACACACCACATCAATATCTTGAGGTGTTATGCCTGACTGGTCCAGAGCTTCTTGAAGTACCTCATGTATGTTTTGTTGGTGGTGCTCTGCTGTTTCTCTGGGTAGAAAACCTGCAATTTCGTAGTATGCACACATTAAATTGATTAATTTTTGTGTTGATTATGTACAAAAATCAATAACCTTTCCACTACTACTTATACTGATAAGTATAAGTGATAGCAATATGAAGAGCAACAGTGTTAACATGATGGACCTCTGACAATACCTAACTCAAGATATTGTATTTATAATCTTACTAATTAGATATGAAGATTGAGCACTGTTTAATGAATCAGAAATGAAAAGAAGTCAGAAGAAGATGAAGAACAAAAGTTCTACTTCATAATAAACAGAAAGTTAGAAAACTACTTACCTTCGCCGGGCGGTGTAATGTAAGTCCGTCTACAATTTGAAAGTATATCTCCATCTTTCACAATGCCTATACCGAGCTTGTTGGCACTTCCTTCGAATCCTATCGCTATAACCATCTTTAATTATTATTATAAGAAAGAATTTAAATATTATTATTATATATTATTTTAGGTTAGATAACTGTTTGTTTATATCTATCTGTCATCTGGACATCTGCCAATGTCAAAAGGTTCAGTTATGTTTAATGTTGCCAACGGCTAAAAATAAATATCTTCACAGCTTCAAAAAAGTTGTTCCTAGTTCCATGTTAAAAACAGAATCGAAAAAATCTTGTTTATCATGCCGATAAGTGGATAGGTACTAGCTTTGTAGATGAAAGCTAGTCTTGTATATTTTTATTCCTTCTTTAAATCTTCATATTACCACATCAAATGTGTCAATACTATATCATGCTATAACTTTACAGAGTCCTATTTTCATATCCTTTCTGTGCTCCAAACTCGATGAGCTATTCAATCTCCATACAACTAAATTTGTACGATGGTACCACAAACATATAAGAGTAATATATGTTTGTGGATGGTACGGAACCCTTTGTAAGAAAATAAAAGTTTATTCAATCATTCATTTATTTAG
Source organism: Hipparchia sbordonii (assembly GCA_038048805.1). Lineage (NCBI taxonomy): Eukaryota > Metazoa > Arthropoda > Insecta > Lepidoptera > Nymphalidae > Hipparchia > Hipparchia sbordonii. The sequence continues at coordinate 2,420,410 of JBBIWI010000007.1, forward strand.
GGAATAAAAGCGTTCATTATTCTTGGCACTAAACTTAATAACTAATATTAATTATTAAATAATAATAATATAATAGTAATTATGATTATATTAAATGCTTAGAACTGAGAACATTTTAAGCTTCTACTGCCTCATCATTGACTTCATCCACAAAATCGGCTAACATATCTTCGACGGTAGTAACATCATTTTTGGAGGAATCTTCAACAATTTTAACAATTTCTATAGTCTCAATAGCTATTTCTGCGACATCATTTTCAACAATAGTTTCATCTATGCCATTAATCTTAGGAATTTCATCAATTTTAAGTTCAGTTTCACATTTCTTTTCAACATCAACATCCTGGGAATTCCTGGTAAGTTGCCCGCAAGTTATTTGAATATCATCAGTGTCATTTGTACTGGGAAGGTTTTCAGCATCAATTTTTTCTAAAACTGGAACTTTTTCTGTACCTGTACTTGGGAAGTCATAACCAATTTCTAATGATAAAGGTCTTTCTTCTTCGATTGTGTCAGTTGAAACATTTATAGGTAATTGAGTTTGGGCTTCATAAATAGGAACAAGATCTTGTTCTACAACTAATTCTGTCTCTGTTATTATGTTTTCTGTACTAGTTATTTCATTCTGTTCTTCTCTATTCCCATTTAGATTAATTATTTGTTCATTACTCTCTCTTACTTCAGATTTTTGATTAAGTAGCTCCATAGTTGTGTCTTGTTCAGATATTTTTTCGTTATTTAGCCCATTATCTAGTTTTTCGGATTCTTGACTAGGTATTTCCATACTGTTTTGTTCAGCAGTTTCTCTATTTAGTTCGGTTTCTTGTCCTTCAGTCGCTATTATAGGTTCTATGTCTTTTTGTTTGCTAATTGCATTCATTTCGACCACAACCTCAACTTCTTGTGCGTCATCGTATTCCGAATCGTCACAGACCTCCTCTACAGAGCTTGAGTCGCTGCTAAGACTTATTTGGTCTGTGTCATCGGATATTAGACACGATTTCTTTCTAGATGGCTCATCGGGTATTGATATAACATCATCATCATTTCCACCAGTGGGAACCCTGAAATATGTTTAGTTTATAATGATTTTGTGACAATTCTGCCGTCCACAAGCTGTAATGCTGTTAACCAAGTGCCGGTTACCAAGACCATATTTCCTAATATAAACCCAAAAGCATTTAAATTAGGGTTTATATTAGGAAATATGGTTTTGGTAGGTAACAGCATTATAGCTTGTGGACGGCAGAATTATTATTGGACTATAATGAAAATATACTTTAGTGTATTCAACTAGGATTTTTATCCATACAATTAAAATGACAAGGATCCTTTATGCATAGTTGATTTACTAAGAAATAAGATATATGCTAATCTGGAAGATTGATTGGAAGACTTTCCTTTGTATGGTTTCTATGCAAATCACTTACCTTTTAACATCAGGTATAAAAAACAGTTTCTATTTTCTAGACTTGATTTTAAAAATAAATTAAAAAAATTTAATTTACTTGTTAGCCCCTAGCAAAGACTCCAACATAGCTCGATTTTTGTCTGAAACCCTTTTCCTCTTGTTTATTGTTTTTGTAGTATCCAGTGGCACCTCGAGAGCGAAGTTGAGCGATGGTGGTGAACAGTGTAGATGCAGCCTTATGTCCAGCAACGCTTGAGAACAGAACTTCGATATCTAAAAATTGAGCATGTATAAATTAATGTACTCTTGATAACATTCCAATTTTCTGTGTGGGTTATTTAGTTGTTGCATACAATTTTTTTTAAATCCAAACTTAGAATTTTTCTCACTTCTGCTCCAAATACTGGTCCAATCCTGTTCCAAGATGCATCCATTATCGTTAGGAGTTAGGAGTTGGGCAGTCTGTGTTGGATTTCCAGGTTAGCTTTATAAGTTACTTGTTGTGGCCCATGTGTGGAGCTAACCTTTGCAACTTCTGTTCCACATATTGTTTCCAATACTGTCCCAACATGGATCGGGAAATAGTAACAGTTCGAAAAAATGCGCCAAGGTGGGAGTTATGCGGTCTGTGTTAGAAACCTTTGTTGAGATTTCAGAAAGGATTTTTATTAAAACTAGATGATGCCCGCGACTTCGTCCGCGTGGATTAAGGTATTTGGATCCCGCGGGAACTCTTTAATTTTCCGGAATAAAAAGTAGCCTATGTGTTATTTCAAATTATAATCTATATCTGGGCCAAATCGGTTCAGTCGTTGCGGCGTGATTGAGTAACAAACATCCAAAGTTTCGCATTGAATTATGTAATCCTACTTTAATATTACAAATGTGAAAGTGTGGGTGTTTGGATGTTTGTTACTCAATCACACAAAAACTACTGAAACAATTTGGCTGAAGTTTGGCATTTCTCTATGCCAAATTTTATTATTTAAAGATTATAACATATAGGCTACTTTTTATCTCGGAAAATAAGAGAGTTCCCGCGGGAATTACAAAACCTCAATCCACGCGGATGAAGTCGCGGGTACCAACTAGTAGGAAATATAATATTAATAGGATAGGACTAATAATAGGATTGTTGGGACCAAGGTGTGGAATGGGGATTGAATTTTCGCTAATGCGTTTGGAAATGGCGTGTGGAGGCGGCATAATGGAGGCATTAGATTACAGGAGAGTTACAGTGCTCACCTCAGCTCGTCCACTGTTGTGCAGCAAGCTGTACAGGTGTAAGCAGTACTGTGTGGTGGGGGGTACGCTGTTCGGTGTTGTTTTGCGCGTGGCCTCCAGCACCCGCAGTAAGCCGAACAGATGCTCGTCATTGTATGTAGGGTAGTTGTAACATTCACGAACTAAGCACTCTTGGAAAAGCTGTGAATTAAATATCTTATATTATAGTTTACAAATAAGAAAAATGCAATTATATCAATGCGACTCACGGTAGGAGCAATTTGGGAATTTACAATTTCTGAATTGTCTCAGTCTGGTCTGGTGGGAGACTTTGGCCGTGGCTAGTTACCACCCTGCCGTCAAACACATGCCGCCAAGCGACTTAGCGTTCCGGTACGACGGCGTGTAGAAACAGATTAGGGGTATGGGTTGAATATACACGGCCATACCCCTTCCAAGTTAGCCTGCTACCATCTTAGACTGCATCGTCACTAACCATAAGGTGAGATCGCAGTCAAGGACTATCTTGTTGTACTGAACTGTACCATCTATGATGTCTTACAATATAACTAACAACCTATTATAAATATTAGATTGTAATTGTTCATAGTTTACCTTATGCGTAGCCGGCTTGAGGAATCTGCCACAAACTGTGAGGAATGTTTCGGCACATTGTAAAGCCGCTTTTGAAATCTCACTGTTCACTTCTTCAGACCTGGACAATCGTAAAAATAAAAATACTACTCAATAATCATAATACACGTATTTTCGTCAAATGATAGACGACGATTGCTCAAAATGAATTAAATTCCATCCATAATTGAAATTTATAGCTTCTAAATTGTTTATCTGGTCCCAACAGACATGTTTTGCCAAGCGATTTACCGTTACGGTACGATGAATATGGGTAAAAAGTAAAAACCTATTAGAGGGTATGAGTGGTACGTGTTAAAAGTATGTGATACCCCTTCCAAAGCCCGCTTCCATTTTAGATAGTTTCAAATAGTTTGTCAAGAATCTTGTTAATAATTATCTTATTAATATTATACATGCGAAAGTCTGAATGTATGGATGGATTGATGTTTGTTACTCAATCACGCCACAACGACTGAACCAATTTGGCTGAAAGGTACAGAGATAGATTATAGTCTGGAACAACATATAGGCTACTTTTTATCCCAGAAAATAAGCGAGTTCTCGCGGGAATTAAAAATCTCAATCCACGCGAATAACGTCGCGGGCATCAGCTAGTGATTAAATAAATAAATAAAAAAAGACATTGCATTGTCACTTCTCAGCAGGTGAACTCGCATCTAGGTAGGTCATCAAAAGAAAAAAGAACTTACACCACAGGTATTTTGTTGTTTTCCCCGGGCGCGTAGGCTGCCAAGGTGCTTTCTTGCAGTTGAGTCGTCGCTAGTTTCCTTTTGGCTTTCTTGCTCAGATTTCGGGTTGGTTGGGGACCCATCTGTTTGACAAGTGCAAATTGAAAAAAAAAACCCGACTCGTGAATCTATTTTTTTTATGGCTGCACTATCCTAATCCTAATCACACCTAATATTATAAAGGCGAAAGTTTGTGTGTGCGTGTGTGTGTGTGTAAGTTTGTTACTCCTTCACGCCACAAGGAATGAACCGATTTGACTGAAATTTGGATAGCTCATACCCAGGAATAAAACATAGGCTACTTTTTATCCCGGAAAATTAGGGAGAGAATTAGGAATTGGAAAACCTTAATCCACGCGAACGAAGTCGCGGGCATCATCTAGTATAAAATATGCCTGACATCCTGTTACCTGTAGTTGATTTACCTTTGAGTCATGTACTATTGGTACGATAACTCAGATAAAAAATAATCTGAATGGAATTTAATAGTTTTCTTTGCTACCTTTTTATAGAATTTCATCTATGTATTGAAAATTAATAAGGTGAAAGATCAGTAAAAGATCTGCCAAAAAAGTAATGGATATGGATACAGATCTTTCTTCTCCCTCGGATATCACTTGTTGCATCCCTTTCCCTCCATTTTTATAGTGGTTATGGTACCTCGAGCACAAGTGACTCACAGTAAGTTGTACGACTTTCTTCAAGGGTGTGATGTCAGTGAGGATGTTGTTAGCAAGGTCATCCTCCCAAGTGTTGCTGTTGTCGGATATTCTATGTGAGTGCAGTGTGGTTAGCCAGTCGCCCAGACAGTTGTACGCTGTGCAGCGTACTTTACTGAAAATAATGCAGAATATAAAACATTCATACTATAGCTTCAATAGCCCAACGAATAAAGGTGCAGACTGAAGATTGTCATCAAATAAAAAAAACTCACTCCTATCGCAAGTTTACCCTTATTTGGAGGAGAGAGGGGAATATGTCATGTTTTAAAGGCTAAATAAATATTATCAATTAATTGATCCAACACCTTGGGTCCAACAGTAGTCTCAATATTGATGTCCCAATGGTGTAACGGTTCAATCCCCACCTGTTGCACTATCGTTGTACCCGTTCTGAACAAAAGCTTTTCGCATATTAGGAGTGCAATCGAGAATATTAGTTAAGTTTAGATTAAGAAATTTCGTCCTCTAAAGGAAAAGGAATGGTAAAGTTTGTATGAAGAAACATTTCTGAGAACCTGTATCACGCGGAAAAGGCAGCTTAACGAAATTTGGCACAGAGATAGCCTTCACCCTGGAGTCGGGAAAAATAAACTTATTATTTCGAAAATTAAGAAAATACCATTACCATTAAGAAATTACATGCAGACAGAAATAAATGTTACCTGGTGTCATCAGTGGGATTGTCTGAACTCCATCGTAGTGTCTGTAAGACTAGTCGGAACACTAGAGGTGAGTAAGGTATCAAGTTTGAACCTAGGCTGAAAAATACAAATAAACTTATTTTGCTACTGTCTAACTAGTAAAGTCAGTACTTAAGTCAATCAATCAATCAATCATTTCATCATCATGCATTTAAATTAAATTAAAAATATTTTATAAAGAACCTTACTTTATAAAGAATGTACAACTAACATCATTCAAATAAGTAAACTTATAAAAACAGCTTACCATGTAATAAGGGCATCTAATGTTCTCAATGCTTGTATCTTTATACTACAAATATCCTTATCATACTGTTTTACTCCACTGGTCACGCTCAGTAATCGAACTATGACATCTAGTATCGCCTGGGGTTGCACTGGTTTTGCAATGGGATAAATTTCCCTAAAAATTTAGAAAAACTAGTTTCACTATAAGATTGGATACATTTTTTTTTTCTGTGTATATCATGCGATCAGTCGGCGGACTATGAGCAGATGTGTTGTGGGAGTTATTGTCGTGCGGGACAACTTCCCCAGTGGGAAGAACTCCATGCGTCCTATTAGCTTATTAAGCTATATTGTCTAATATATGCCGCCTCTTTAAGCGGCGTATCGCCTCTGGTATTGTTAACTGCCCTGCAAGATTGTTGGGATGATTGGACAGTCTTGTTCTGTAGGTACAGTTGAAGTTTTTAATTTCTTGCTTCACTGTGTTCACATTTAGGTTTTCATGGAGCAAGATTGGATACATTAGCAACGTAAGCTACTGTGCTCCATAAATTTTTTTGTTTCCCTATACCTACACAATACACATATAGGAAAACACAAACATTTAAAAAGTAATATTGTTTATGATAATGAAAAGTCAATGTCAAACTTATATTTCAGTAATTATTAATATATGCGAAAGTGTGCCCGTTTGTCCTTCAATAACGCTCATCAAATCAAAATCAAATCCACACAGATGAACTTGCGGGCATTAGCCAGTGTATTATAAAATAGATTTTAAACCAACAAACAAATTCACTTTCAGTCTATAATATTAGAAAGGATTTCAACTCACACCAACATGGCTTGTATGAACACAAGCACATTCTTAAGCCTCAACTGTAACAGTGATTGTTTGTCTTTTGAGTTTCCCAATTTTCTTGCTATGTCAACCAATGCTGTCGACATGGGAGTAGATGTAAGTTTTTTGGGCTGTAAATAGTGTTTATTTATATATTTTTGTTTTTTATATACATATAAGGAATTACAAAAACTTATATTAGAACAAGTAGACATAGGAGCAGTGGCGTGCACACAGGGTAGGCATAATGCGGAAAAATGATATAAAATGGAGAAAATCGCCAGTACGAGTTATAAAAACTTAAGGGTAGGCTTTTTATAATTTGTACAATGCCTACCCTTAAGTTTTTTTTTAATTCGCACCGAAGATTTTTTCCATTTTGTATCATCTGCCTACCCTGTAGTACATCCTGTGCACGCCACTGCATAGGAGTTACCTTGGAATTGCTCCTATACACTTCCACTGCATCTGTGTAGATAGAGCCAATAAGTGTGTGCACAGCATTGCAGAGATCATTCATCTGATCCCTCCAACTTGTTTTAGATGTTGCTGATTTTTCTTGAGGTGGTCGCACCTACAAACAATATTTAAGCATGTATTGCTTAATTTCTGTTACATACAAGCAAACTGTGAAATATATGGTGCATATGTATCACACATTGCATCCCAAAACTTAAATAGATAGATAAGATACAAAATGTTGTCAGAATAAAAGATATAATGGGGAAACAAGAAGGTCATAAGCGTAACATCCCTTTCTTCGGAAAAGGCTTTTGCTTAATTGAAAGTTATATCATACAAACTTGTTCTATCATGATCTATCACATAATATCTCATATCTTTTATTGAAATTTAAAGGTCTTACCTGTTGCAATGCATGTTCACATTTAGCTGCCTCTATTACATTCAAGTAATTATGCGAGCTTAGAAAACTAATCAAGAATGTCTCTATGTTATTCCTGTGTGACATACAGTACTTGGGAAACCTGGAAAAAAGGTTATACATTGGTGCCTATCCTGTAGGACTAACATAGTAGTAATAGTAAATAATCTCTATGTGAATCTCCAGACATTCACGAGTATTTCATTTCATTTATTTGCATTCATGTATCCACATCTACTTACATGTCTAATACATTTTATCTTACATGTTAATCGTCAAGTAGATTACATGAAGCCCCATTAGGGTGTTGCAAAGTTACATTATAAATAAATAATTTGATTAGATTAAAAAGTAAAGTAAAATTAGAGTAAACATATAGACAAAATTTTCTCATGTTAGCCCTATCTGAAATTTGTAAACTAGATAAAATTGGCAGGTCTAATGACTATAATTAGCATTCTGAACCGTTGGTAGAGTTTTAACATGTCATAAGCCACATTTCACCACATTAGGCCAGTTGCCCTACATGAAATAATTTTGAATTTGAATTCATAAAGCCACTCGAACGTATGTTACTATGGCTAATATCGGATACTTGTGTTGTAGAATTCAGAATTTATTTAGAATTTCGGACAATGGCAATATTGCGTTTTCAAAGTTCCAATTTAAGCAGATAAGCATAGGAATTACTTTTCTATGCTTTAATTTAAAGAAATGGATAAAAAATAACATGTTATTCTAGGTTAAATTACCGGTTAATTACGATTTGTAATGCTCGGAGTAATTTATGGGAATGAAGTTCTTTGTACTTGGTTATGCACTGAAAAAAACTAGAAAGAGCCTCTTTCACATTCTCGCTGTTGTTCGGATCCACATTGTGGACTTTTTTCAATATTTGCTCTGAAAATAATGCATGTTAGACAAAGGTTACCCAACGTCAATAAAACGTAAAATTTTTATTAAAAAAACTTTAAATATCAGATAAGTACCCATTTTTAATAAACTAAAAATTTCTCTTATTGCTAAATCTGTCCATTTCACAAATTATCTAATTAGATATTGAACAAAATTATTTTTCAGACTGAAGCCGAAACAACTCGCACGTCGCACGTGTTTACAATGTCAAACACATGTCAAATGTCAAAAATCACCATGAATGTCAAGTAAATTGACGTCTTTTTCGTTTAGAAAAGTAGGTAGGTACCTACCTAATGCAACCGCACGGGGATACATCCATAGGGTCAGGGTAGCTACCTTTCTATAACAAGATTACAACTTCTTCCTCTTCTTCTTCTTTGTCAACTTATATGTAGACATCCACTGCTGGACATAAGGCTCCTGCATGGACCTCCACAGTTCTCGGTCTTGCGCCGCCTGAATCCAGCGCCTCCCTGCGACTCGCTTGATGTCATCGGTCCACGTGGGGGTTCTGCCAACACTGCGCTTCCCGCACAATTATTATAACAACTTAAAATGTACAGTAGGTACTATTCTATAGTAGGTAACATTATTTTAGAACCATAAATAGGTCTTTGCTGCGATAAGTGATAACTGCCATTTGTCACTGTTACATATTTATACGTCAGTGTCAGTGTCATTGTTGTTGGTTCATATTGCAGTTTTTCTTGCGTTGCCAAGCGATTTTTAATTTTAAATAATGGTAGGTAATGGGTAGTACTACCTAATATTCATTGCAATTTTTTACACGTATTCATGTTGTAATGTTTTCATATTTATTTCCTAACCTATTTAACAAGTTTCTTGCGTTCTTGGTTAGTGTAGCCTAATAACGATTTTTACAGGAATTGTATAGTAAGTTATGTCTTGGGAAAGCTAGAATTGCGTGAGGAACATGTCCACGTTTACCGGTTTCAGCGAAGAGGATTTGAAGCGGATTAAATCCTCTGAATCAAGTCCAAACAGCGGTAAATTTAATTCACACGCCTATTAACATAATATTTCCCATGGTTTCACTTTACGTACTTGAAAAAATAATCTCACGTTTGTTTAATTTTTTATTTGTCTTTATCAATTGAGCAGGTTTCATTTATTACCTTTATTACAAAAGAAGATTATTCATTCCTTAGCTAATGAGTGTACTAAGAGGAAGAGGGTATGGTACAATATAGGTATAGATATAAATAAAACCTGCTGCATTCATATTTATTTCAAAAATGTATTAAAAATGAAAAAATATAGTCTGTATGTATTGCTACTGGATAGATGAGTAATGTACAGAATCTATGAGCTCATCACATATAATAGGTATAATAAGATGCATATCTAATATCTAATTATGTCATGCTAAGTTTCGCTGTGCACAGGAAGCTGTTTTGAGATAAAAAATCATTTGTGAACTACTTCCAATAAAGTATATTTGTTAAAATTCCCCTCTTTTTTATCATAGTAGAATTTTTAGTAGCCGTTTTATACAAAAGTTGCTGTTTAAAAAAGTAATTTATATAAAGTAATAAATAAAATGTGAAAAGAATTATATTTTTTGAATAATATTTTAAGTGTTATACCAAGATTGTTTTAAAATAACTTTTGAGATGATTGAGGTTTTATGCAATACATAGTTCTAAAATAATATACCTCAAAAAAATTACTACATATTCATTTTAATTCTAGCACCACCACAAAAACTGTTAAATGCTCGAAAAATAGACAAAATTGGTGCCAGACCCAAAAAGCAATCGCCGCAATACAAGCTGCCAATATTACAGAAACAAAATACAGAAGATACAATAAATGCAGCTTTTGACAAATGCAAGCTTAGTTTAAAACAAAATTCAGTTGAAAGTGATGAGCATCACAACAGGAAAGAAGTTGATGATGGTAAGAAAAATACATATAAGAAAAACTACCTAATTTATTTTTTAATTATTACTTGTTAGTTTTAGGTTTATATAAATTCTATGGCAACATGGCAATTCTTTGATTTTTTGGAGTAAAATCTTCATACAAGTTCTCTTTGTGCCAATAATGTCAAGATTGGTTCGGAAAATGTAATATTACATTTATACTGTTACTATAGATTTAAATTTACCACCCTACAGATATACCAGAGGAGAATGTTACTATTGAACCGAGTGACACCATAGACAATGCGATAGACTCGAAAATGGATACAGCCATAGATTATAAACTAGAAGAAGATTCAAGTAGAAAGAGTAGCACAAATACAACTCCAGATGTAGTGCGATGCATAGAGAATTATACAGAGGATGACTTAGCTTCACACAGGGTGAAATTAGAACAGCTTCAGTTACAGCAGAAGCTGATGGAAGAACAGAATAAGAAGAGGAAAGAAATGCTCTCCAAGGCTTTGGCTGACAGGTATAAAGATTTTTTATTTTTCTAATAGTACCTCCTTCACCTTTTTACCACAGAACTGTGAGAAGTCGTGAGCATTTCCATTCTTATGTGGTAGAAATCCAAACTACTGGAACAAAACGCTTTAATTCAACGCTTCTAATAAGAACCGCTAAGGTGTGGACCACTCTTCCAGCATCTGTGTTTCCTGCCATCTATAATTTGAGTACCTACCAATAGTGAAAAGGCATCTAAGCAAGTGCGGTCCGACCTAGACCTCAGTGCTATCCAATATTGATTGTCATCAAGCACGTGGGATAAAAAAAAATAGCCCATGACTGCTGCATTATATGGCGATAAGAGAGGATGCAGTTTAAGATGGAAGTGGGCTAATCTGAACTGAGAATGGCAAGTTTTTTTACAAAGAACTCCTAACTTCAACATCAAAACAGTAGAAACTTTGGTTTTTATTTATTTACTAGATTATTCTCGGCTTCTTCGCTCATATTAATTCCAATTTTTCAAACCCTTATTTCACCTCCTTAGGAGTGCAATCTACAAAAATTTTTTCTTAGTAGATGCCTACGTACTAATGACTATCTGTATGCCCAGCTTGAACCGTCTAGTAGTTTTAGCTGTTAGTTGATGATCAGTCAATCAGTCACCTTTTCCTTTTATATATTTAGATGTACTGGAATGCTTAATTGCTTGGCGGCATGGCTTTGCCGGTAAGGTAGTAATTACTTACTACAGGAGCCTTCAATCAGACCAGAGAAATTTATAAAGCCTAAATACCAAAATTTCGTATGATAAGCTTAAATCAAGCAGATCTGTATTAAAGAATTGATCTGTACTTTCATTTTCAATGTTTTTCATCACCATACCTTATCTAATATCAGTGAAGTATGCCTATTTATCAGTATGTATGCTATCTTTCATAAAAAAGTAGGATAAAGTTAATCTTAAAACAGTTCTCAGACCGGAGTCATGCCAGCTAAATGTCTATGGCAAAGTTCTTATATTTAGTAGCAAAACCTATATGGTAACAAATAATATTTACTTTTTTTTTAATATTGTTCATTAATTCGAAGTTGTGACCTATACAGACAGAAAACTATATTTTAAATGTGCACAATAATTAAGCTAAATTAAATAGGTGTTGGCAATGTGTTTATATGTTTGTTTGTTCTTTAATATGGTAGCAACGGGTTAACGTGATTTTTCAAAACCACGCGGATGATGTCGTGGGCTAAAGCTAGGTTTTTTCATTTTATTTTATAATTAATATCATAAATGTCACATGATAAGTAATACTCTTCAAGAATATAATATTCTTGGTATGTGAAATGAAGCGTCACTAATTGCTGTTTTTCTCTTTAAAGTTTTAACAATGTATATTACTTTTATCATAAAATCCTGTTAGGTATGCGAAATGTGTTTACATTTCATACTTGAATACACAGTAGAAATGGAGATAGCTATTTTGTTTAAATAAAAAAATCTAGCGGAAAATCGGCCGCTTATATCTATTCACCTTCATAATTATTGGGGTAAGGATTTTTGCCGGAATTTCGCGAGTGAATAACTGTTTATTGAAATATTCGGAGACGCCAAAACTTGGCATAACCTGAGCTTGAAACTGATTTCAATTTACCAAAAGATGCTGGTTAATTACAGATATTGTTCTTCAATTAACCGGTTAATTCGGCCGTTGGTAGGTATATTCAAAAAAGTGGTGTAAAATTAAATTAACTAGTTTATGCCTTACTAGCCGCCCGCGACCCGCGACTTCGTACGTGTGGACTGAGGTTTTTTGGAGTCCCGCGGGAACTCACTTATTTTGCGGGATTAAAAGTAGCATATGTGCTATTCCAGTCTATAATCTATCTCTGTGCCAAATTTCAGCCAAAACGGTTCAGTCGTTGCGGCGTGATTGAGTAACAAACATACATCCAAACTTTTGCATTTATAATATTAATAGGATATAATATATAGCCCTGGGCACCAGGGACTTTCTTAGACAAACCGCAGCCTGCGCTAAAAAAAAACAACTTCACGACCAGCGGTAGCTTAATAACGAATGAACAGGTAACTTTGCTACCTATTTGTGATCTTTTACTGTGTTTTAGGACGAAACAAACGGCAGAAGAAGTTCAAAAACTAGAGAAGATAAAGAAAGAGTTGCAAGTACTGGACGGTCAGTTCTCGCAAGATGTTGCAGTTTTGAGGAAGAAGATCGATCAAGCGTGCCTGAGCTATGCTGATGCAGAGTAAGTTATCTGTCTTTGTGTTGTATTCATCATTGCTTAGGGTTGCGACCACTTCTATTAATCACTTAAGGTCGTAGCCCACTTACACGACACCGCGCCCACACAACCAAAGTATGAGCATTCAAATATGGACTTAATATCGTGCTGTGGAGGTGCACTTTACAGTAACAACACAAAATAGAATACAGCGCGCGGTACCGGTAGCGCGCGTAAACTGTTCCACTATAAAGTGCACCTCCAGAGCACGATATTACGTCCATATTTGAATGCTCATACTTTGGTTGGGTAGGAGCGGTGTCGTGTAAATCAGCTACGACCTTATATCGGTTTTGTCAGCACTAACCATGTGGTAGGATTCTGGTTCCTTCCACGTATTTTTATTGAAACAGCTTTGCTTCCGACTCGGCTGTATTGGCTCCCACGCTGGCCCCAACGGTTTGGTCAATATTTGTATTGGACAACAGCTGTACAAACGTTGGACAAACAAACTAACACACAAATGAGTGAATTAATAAACAAACAACACAAGAAATCTAAGGTTCATTTGCACCAAACTGCTTAATTTTGCATGGAAAAGGAGCATGGAATTTACTCACTGTTATTCTCTGTGTTTCGATGTCTATTTCAAATGATACTTGTTAATCTTATAAATTTTTTTTTGGCGGGGGCAATTTAGGAATTTATTTTTTCTAAATTGTCTCTGGTCTGGTCTGGTGGGAGGCTTTGGCCGTGGCTAGTTACCACCCTACCGTCAAAGACGTGCCGCCAAGCGATTTAGCGTTCCGGCACGATGGCGTGTAGAAACCGATTAGGGGTATGGGTTGAATTTACACTGCTATACCCCTTCCAAGTTAGCTCGCTACCATCTTAGACTGCATCGTCACTTACCATCAGGTGAGATCGCAGTCAATGGCTATCTTGTCATTGAATAAAAAAAACATTTTTTTTTTAATCCTGTAGGAATCCATTATTCTTTCTGGGATAGATATCTATATTAGTATAATTTATTATATTACTTTAAAATCTTAAGGCTTTGTGCCTTTCAATGAAATTGATCGACTAATTAAGGCATAACTTAACAGAAATTTTTCGATTTATAATAATAATATTATGTACAAGATAATAAGTAGAGTTTGTGTAAAAATAAAACTACAAATTAACACTTATCCAATTTATTACATTAAAATAACAAAATAATTTCTTAATTTACAGGAAACATTACCTAAAAGTAGAAAAGGAGTTTCTACAGGCGAAAATAAGTCTTCAAAAGGAAAAAGAACGAAAGGAGTTATTGACGGAACATCTGTGCGCTCTCATCACGCACAACGAGACTAGAAAGGCGCAGAAACTAGAGACGCTGATGCTAGAGCTTGCCAGTAATAAAAACGATTGTGTGAATGTGGCAACACCGGTGGAAGATACGTCACCTGTCATTATTGACGGTGTCGAGGAGAGGACGGGTAAAATGGTCGAGATTGTACCGGAAAGTTGAATTTACAAGATATAAGTGAATATAAATACTTATTTCTTTCAGGACCTGTTTCACAACCGCCAAATAAACAATATCCTTACTAATGTTATAATTGCGAAAGTGTTTGTTTGTTGGTTTATTGGTGTGTTGGTTTGTCCTTTAATCACGCTGCAACAGACCTTGTGGGTGACATAGGCTACTTTTTATCTCGGAAAATCAAAGAGTTCCCGCGGGAACTAAAAAACTAAATACACGCGGACGAAGTCGCGGGCATCAACTAGTCTGATGAATAAATTTGACGATTTGACAGTTTCGTCACCTTCAAGTAAACTTTAAATGATGAATAAAGTTGACAAAGTTTTTGTATGGGCAATCTATTAAAACGTCACATTTATTCATCAATTAAAGTTTCAAAGGTGGTGAAACAGGCCTTTAGTATTGGAAAAGTCAATAGCCCAACAGTTAAAGGTGCGGACTCAAAACTGAAAGGTCGCAGGTTTGGATCCCACCCATTGCACTATTGTCGTACTCACTCCTAGCACAAGTTGGTAACTTCAGCTTGGCTAATATTCTTTAAAAAAGAAAACTGTCAAAATGTCTGATTAATGCATCAGCCTTGGTAGCATGGGCGGGAGAAATTTTATCCCCGGGAAAAGGATAAAACTTTTATCCCCTCGCTTAGCTTTATCCACCTGTCGAGCATGGGCACAGCGGTGGAAATAACACTCAGTGGATATACTTATAGAATTATACATCGCCTTCTCCTCTGTCGCCATGCTTTAGCATAGGGAAAAGATAATTTTATCCCCTGTCAGTGGATAAAATCGGGGGATAAAACTTTTATCTCCTGCCCATGCTACCAGTGCTGATAATGTTTATTTAGCGGTTGTGAAACAGACCCTATTGTAATGTGTTTGCTATAAAATAGCACAAATTAATGTAAACGTTTACAAGTGGGTGGGAAACCTTTTTTTTTTTTTTTGGTAACTTTACCACACAACGAATTTTAGAACTTATCCCAAATACAATATGGTGCAATTTTCTAATGTACTAAGTGCCTTATATACAAAAGTACCTACCTAATAACTATCTAGTACTAATGGTATAACTTATAACTAATTATTATTTTTAGTATTCATTACGTGTTAAGTTATTATATTATAGTCATGTTGAACATGACATTTTAGAAGACTAATTATTTTGTTAAGTATCTATTTAATATGTAAATTAGCATTAATACGACAACGAAATTATAAAACTGTAATTAGTAATACATTTAAATTATAAATAGAAAAGTGTAATTTGAAAAAAAAAAAAGTATGTGGAGATATACAATTCCAATTTTTATTATTTTAAATCTAGACTGAAATTTATATCAAGAAAAAGTATCGACAAATATAACTATGTGGTGCACATCGGTTTCATCCTTACTAATATTGTAAATTCGAAAGTGTGTTTGTTTGTCGGTTTGTCCTTCAATAACGCTGCAACAGAGCTACGGATCGCCGCGATTTTTTGCACGGGTATAGTTTAGGACCTGGAGAGTGACATAGGCTACTTTTATCCCGTAAAATCAAAGAGTTCCCGCAGGGTTTTAAAAACTAAATCCACGCGGACGAAGTCGCGGGCATCAGCTAGTATACAATCTACAACATCATAGAAAATTTGAAACACTGAAAATATGTTATTTTCATTATGAAAATCTGTGTAATTATTTTCAAAAATAGTATATGATAGCCTTATAACTTCAACATAATGATTTTACATAGTGTGGATTAGTAAATAGAATCGTATTATAAAAGCGCTTATTCAACTCCACAGATTTTTTCTGCATTTTTAGCAGTATGTATGTACCATACCGTATGGTATTTAATATTTTTTTTTTTACAAATAACACTTTTCCGTTGACACGTTAATTAATAAGCTATACTATATTCATTAAGTTAAACTATAGGTATCAAGCGATTCCTCTATTTTTGTATGACTCTCTTGTTAAAAAAAACTAAATTATTATAATAATGAAACTGTTATTAGTAACGTTTGAAATAAAACTATTTTCACAGTGGCTGTATCTTGTTACTTGTTTTACCGTTGTCTACTTGTTTAGGAATTGCCAACAGGTTGGAATCATTAGACTCTTTGGTGAAAGTATCATCCTAAATAGTAAATAATATTAATAGAGTCTGTTCAAGAAGAGAAATGTGGGATTGAAGGGCTCTGATGTGCTTAATTGGTATTTAATTGTTGTCAAAATGTGGATATTAATTAATTACTATCGAAATGATAATTCGCATGTTACTCTTACATGCGAAATGTATTTCGATAGTAATTACATTTTGTAAAAACAGAAACAAACGCTGTCAAAAAACCAATAAGTTATAAGCTGTTTTACTGCGACTGTATCCGTCACTTTCTAGAACGCAATTTTGCATGGAGAGTGTATGAAAGCTACTGAAACGTGACGTCATGTTGCAATAGCGCTCTCTTTTTCTACAGGAAACTTAAAAGCCCTATATTTCCGAGACTAGTTAAAATAATAAAAAAAGAAAAATGACATTGTGTTATAATATCAAAAACCTTTATTTGTAAGTACTTATATAGAAAAAATTTGTCAAATGAGTACCCGATTTATTTTTTATATATATGGACTAACTTGCTTGACTGCGATCGCACCTAATGGTAAGTCTAGCGCTTGCCTAGAAGGTGCCTATTTACTCTTGATTTAAAGACACCCACGTTATAGTTGGAAAAACGGAAGTCGGTATTCCAAATTTTTGTGGTGCGGGTGCCATTTTTGTTTAACGCGCAATGCAATAGTGCAATAAAAAGCATATTAGTTCCCTTTTTGGCCACGATGGTTCTCTTTTTGAACGAACTCTATAATCATAGTCAGCTTGTAGGTTAATCTCTTTCTAATGAGATAAGAGGAATATATCCTTTGGAAATCAAAATCTTTTTTGAACCTAAACAAATGAGAAATTAGTGCATAATATATTTATTTACCTTACAATGTAAATATTATGACTGTACTAGCTGATACCCGCGACTTCGTCCGCGTGGATTAAGGTTTTTTATTCCCGCTGGAACACTCTTATTTCCCGGGATAAAAAGTAGCCTATGTCCTATTCTAGACCATAATCTATCTTTGTGCCAAATTTAAGCCAAATCGGTTCTGTCGTTGCGACGTGACTGAGTAACAAACATACAAATTTTCGCATTTATAATATTATATTATTAACAAATTATTGGTGTGCAGCAATTATTTATGCTTTTCCCACGAAAAAAATTTGAGAGATCGGGATTAAAATTAGTAGTAGTTGTGCAGCAATTATTTATGCTTTTCCCACGAAAAAAATTTGAGAGATCGGGATTAAAATTAGTAGTAGTAGTAGTTTCTGTCCGCGACTTTGTCTGCGTGGACTTCAGAATTGGGTCTAAAGCTACGCTCGTTAACAATTTTTAATCTTACCACGGGAACTATTTGAGATCGGTATAGAAAGTACATGTCCTTTTCCATAGCATAGGTGACATGCATACAAAATTTCAAAGCTGTCTGCCCGCGGCTTAGCTCTTAAAAAATTTTCAATTTTCCCTCGGGAACTACTTGAGGAATCGGGATAAAAGGTAGCTTATGTTCTTTTCCATGTCAAAGGCTACATGCATACCAAATTTCAAAGCGGTCTGCCTGCGGCTTAGCTCGTAAACAATTTTCAATTTTCCCTCGGGAACTACTTAAGGAATCGGGATAAAAGATAGCCTATGTTCTTTTCCATGTCAAAGGCTATATGCATGCCAAATTTCATCCAAATCCGTTCAGCCGTTTTTGCGTGATTGAGTAACAAACATCCAAACATCCAAACATCCAAACATCCAAACATCCAAACATCCACACTTTCACATTTATAATATTAGTAGGATTTAATATAATAACAAAATGGTTTATGCATTAACAAATTTGAAGTATCAGAAAAATACTCTTTGAATGCTTAATTTGCATTTCACTAACTGCCGATTTCATTATCGGGTAACTTTAACCGACGAATATGTTTTAACAGATTTTTTAAGCTATTGCATAGCTTCTATCGCGGGCCTTGAGCGTGGAGACCGAATCCAGAAATTCCGTAACGAAAATAACCTGACACGGGACTCCTCTACGGTGAGCCGCTAGATGGCGATGATAAAAAATGCTATGCAATAGCTTTACCGCGGCAATCCCCGAGTGCCACGCGTCTTTTTTTATTTTTATCACCGATTTTACTATTTTCCGAAAATCAAACGTAAAATATAAAATAATCATCAACACTAGGGCAGTATTTATTTAAATATTTGTAATACTTTTTTGGTTATTTAAAGACCGAGGAAGTTAAACGGCTATAAAATAATTCTCTGTTATAACATAGTCAGGGCCCAATTACCCTAGTGCCTGGTCTTTTGTGGCGTACCTATGGTGTAAATGCGCCACTAGGTGGATCAACGACATCAGATGAGTCGCAGGCAGCCGCTAGATGCATGTGGCGCAAATCCGAGATGTGTGAAAATTCATACAAGAGATTTTTCCTCAGATATGGACGTCTATCGGCTGATAAAGAAGAAAAAGAAGAAGAAAGTTAGGTATCTAATTTGGAAGTCGTGTATACCTACTTAATACTTTTCTTGGACGGCTTTTAATTTAGTTTCCTAGCTAGGAACTAACTATTTCAATTAATTGTATGTGGTTGAATATCATTTCTTCTAAAGGACCTACTTATTAAGCAGGCTGATTAACCAAAGAACTTGAAAATTAACGAACATAGAAATGTTACTTAAACAACACCCTAAGTTAGAATCCCTTAGAGTAAAGATCTATTATACATCTGCACGTATCGTCCATAAGGTTCATAAGGTTTATGTATCCCTTAAACGTTAGTAAAAACCAATTCTTTAAGTGTCACCTAATTATACTTCGGTGTTCCCTATTTAGGAATAGTTGCGGCGGCGTCATTGTTCTAATACTGTTCCTTAGACGTTAACGAAGAATGCTCATCGACATTTGGTGAAGAACATTCTTCTCCCCGTGTGCTATCCCCAGTTCCAGTAAGAATACTTCTTGTCATGGTCTTTGAGGATGGCCTTTATGTTGAGGTCGGAGTTCTGGAGCTCCTTTCTTTTGTCTCTCTCCATCCTGATGAGCTCGAGACCTCGCTTCGCGGCGCAGTGATAGCGCTGGCTCAGAGAGGCCTCTGAACCTTTTATTCGCGGGATGTGGCCAGTGTATCCCGCGATGGGTGGGAATTCTGGTGATATTGTGTTCTCTGAAAGACATAATCAACATCATTAGCAACTCATCAACGGCTCACCTATAACTAAACGCAAGTTCTTAAGTGAAGAGTTATGTAAGTACTTATAGGCAGTAGGTATACCACATTTTAAAAGCGCGTGTAATGGTAAATCTTCGAATCTCTATCCACATCTTAGATGCTCCATAATGTTCTCTAATTCGAGCAGTGTATTGCACTTTAATTGCTCAAACGCACAACTCTGAAAAGTCATTTAGTACCCGTGGTCCCTTCCGTAGACCCTGCACTGGTAGCATGGGCAGGAGATAAAAGTTTTATCCCCCGATTTTATCCACTGACAGGGGATAAAATTATGTTTTCCCTATGCTAAAGCATGGCGACAGAGGAGAAGGCGATGTATATTTCTATAAGTATATCCACTGAGTGCTATTTCCACCGCTGTGCCCATGCTCGACGGGTGGATAAAGCTAAGCGAAGGGATAAACGTTTTATCCTTTTCCCGGGGATAAAATTTCTCCCGCCCATGCTACCAGGGCTGGAAGGTACCTACCACAATACAATTTATATAAAAAATTGTGGAACCGGTGGGATTCGAACCCGTCTCTCTTCGTTTCGCAGGTTGGTAGTGATGTTACTGCCAGTGACTAAAAAGGAACCATATTGAGGGTACAGTGAACAGCGGTGTAGCGGTGAAACGCTCAGGGCGCAAAACCCGCAGAGTCGTGGATCGAATCCCGCCGGTTCCACAAGCTTTTTTCCGAATAATAAAATAAAATATTCATTCATACCAATATATTCCCAAAGGGCTATAAAACCGCTCAACTTCTTAGGGAATACCCATAGATAATACACTATATACCAGGGAATACCCCTACCTCTTAACATTAACATAATGGCCTCACCTTTGTATTTGTTGATCTCCCTGAATCTGCTCAGATCGCGCCGGATCTCGTCTCTCGAGTGCACAGTCTCCATCTTGGGCGCGCTCCGTGATCTCACGAAGCTCCTGTTGAAATCCGCCTTCCGTTGTAGCTCTCTTTGGTTTGCCGTGAAGTCCGCCATGCAATCGTCAGCTGCACGTCCGTATGATTTACCGTATCTGATAAGGCATTTTTAGTTTTCTTACATCGTGGTTATCTTTGTTAGGCCCATATTACATAGTACATCATAGGCTATTTATAGGATCCTATTTCGTACCACATTTTATCATCTCATCACTACATAGTATAAACAAAGTCGCTTTCTCTGTCCCTATGTATGCTTAAATCTTTAAAATTACGCAACGGATTTTGATGCGGTTTTTTTAATAGACAGAGTGATTGAAGAGGAAGGTTTATATGTATAATAACACACATCCATTAACAGTGAATGATATTTTATACCCATGCGAAGCCGGAGCGGGCCGCTAGTATATTCTATATATATAGATCATCATGTAGGTAGGTATATTTTTAGGATGATATTTAAGTAATAATAACGGTGGGAGGCTTTTACCGTGTAAAAGACGTGCCGCCAAGCAATTTAGCGTTCCGGCACGATGGCGTACATAGAAACCGATTAGGGGTATGAGTACACTGCCATACCCCTTGCAAGTTAGCTCGCTACGATCTTAGACTGCATCGTCACTTACCATCAGGTGAAATTGCAGTCAAGGACTATCTTGTCATCGAATAAAAAAAAAGCAATAAGACATTTACGTAAAATGCATGCCGGGCACGTATCCCGTGTAGCCGGTCATGTAGGCGGGCTGGCGGTGTCGGGTGCCGTCGTACACGTCGTGAAGCGGCCTGCTGCGGCGCGGCATGTTGTCGATCTCGTAATTGTCTCCTGGCCTATACTTCAGTGGTTTGCTGGAAAAAATGCATATACCTCAGTAGTGCCTCAGTAGCTCAGTAGTCGTGGAAATGGTCATGTAGTGACCGTTACCAAGACTATTGAATAGGTAACATTATCTCTGGTATCTACTTAGGTACACCTGAAAAGTCGACGGTTACTACTATTATTTTATTAGGTACACCTGAAAAGTAGACGGTTATACTATGGCCTCTCGCATTATTATTGTCGTTGGTACTCAAAGGTACTTGGCTTACTTTTAGGCCCCTATTCGTACTATGCTAAAACTTCCTGTTGAACAGGATAATTCTTATAAAAATTAAGGTAAATTAGAACTGCATCAGTTGTAATATGGTTGAGCGAAGCAATGGCTGGATCATGCGTCATGCTCGTGAACGGGTGCCACCAACGGGAATGGGTCTGCTTTGACTGCCCATCTTGACATGCGTTGGATTGGTGTACCTACGTATGCATTTTTGCATTTTTGAAGCTTTATTGTGGAAGCACTGTATACATAGCATAGCTTTGTAAAAAAAATTTTTTTTTGAAAAAACTTACCGGCTCTTTTCAGCAGAATCTGCATTCCGAACCGGTGGTAGATTTATGACGTGTCATAAGAGCTACAAGTTAGCCTACATGAAATAAATTAATTTTGAATTTGAATTTATATACTTAACATTATTTCAATACATAATAATGAAGCTAAAATTTAATTTTTTTTCTACCTTTTTTGAGTTAATTATGCAACAAAGCAAGACAGGTTAGCCCGTAGAGAGAGAAGACAGAAGAAGTTGCCTTCTCTGTCTACGGGTTAGCCATACTATTAGCCATATTACTTACTAGACGATGCCCGCGACTTCGTACGCGTGGATAAAGGTTTTTTGATTCCCGCGGGAACTCTGTAATTTTCCGGGATAAAAAGTAGCCTATGTTTTAATCCTGGGCAAGAGCTATCTCCATTTCAAATTTTATCCAAATCGGTTCATTCGTTGTGGCGTGAAGGAGTAACAAACATACACACACACACACACACATACAAACTTTCGGCTTTATAATATTAGTGTGATTGAATATACAGCATGGGTTCACCTTTAAACGGTAAATATCACTTATTCAAGATAAATCAATTCTTGAGCGGTATTGCATCGTTTTTCGAAAACTATAGATTTAATTTTAAGATACCGATTATAATAAGCTACGGCTCTACGTGCCGTAGAGCTGTTGTAGCAAACGCAAAGTCGTAAATCATAGAACGAGGTAAGTATACGAATACGACCTTTTAACCTAGATTGTGCTACACAGCAAGTAACTATACCTTTTAAGTTATAATTCTGTTATTTGTATTATGACCCTTAATATTTCAGATAGTTCTACTGTATTATCTGGGCAAACTTCACTGTTGAACCGTCGACCTTTCAGATTTCAGTCCGCACTTTTAACCGTTGGGCTAAAAATTGAGGCTTTAAATAAGTATACTTAATCTTTAGTAATCGGTAAATATTTTAAAATTGCGAAAATATTATAAACTAGCTGTTGCCCGCGACTTTGTCCGCGTCAATTTCTGTTATTATGATCGCGATTTAGAAGTTTTTAAAAGAATATATTTTAAATATGGATAATTTTTCCCGTTTCTGGAACATTTTTCACTGATGCTTCGCTCCTATTGGTCGCAGCATGATGTTATATAGAATAAAACCTTCCTCGATAAATGAACTATCCAACACAAAAAGAATTTTTCAATTCGAACCAGTAGTTCCTGAGATTAGCGCGTTCAAACAAACAAACTATTCAGCTTTATAATATTAGTATAGATGCTTCCGTTAAAGTGTTTCCGTCAGTTACCTTTTAGCGATTCGATTTCTTCATATAATCCTTTATTATAATCGTACCTATAGCCTGCATTCTGTGGTATTATTCTCTAAAATTGATTGCATCAATGTAACGATCACAATGACCTCTGATTGGCTAAATTTATGGTGTTCTTGCTGCATCAATGCATTTTAACCAATAACGGGAGAGTTCCAACCGATCAAAGGCCATTGCGATCGTTACACTAACAACACCTGAATACACTTGGATGAAGTTTCGGACATCAGTAATAATAGTAAATAGCAAATGAAGATCCTTAAACCATAGAGTGACAGAACTAAGTAATTAGGTATTTGGCTAGGTCTTAGAATATATAGATCTGGGTCTATCTGGATAAGGGGCTAACTTACTTGAACAATCCTTTAGAGCGTATTTCTTTGAGAATCTGCCGCGTGTTGTCGCCGTAGCATTTTCCGTAGCGAAACTTCAGCAGTGGGCAATGTCCCGTGTATCTGGAACCAAGTTCGTATTGTTAACGTTACCTTAATGTTGCACCATAGTCCCTCACACCTAATTTCACTCCTCTCACCGATGGTTGCCTGGTAGAGATTGCTCCGTTAGCAATAAGGCCGCCTTTGCATGCGTAGTTTGAAGTTCGTTTTTGTTTCTTTCTCGTGTACAATAAAGTTTACATCTATTTCACTATCTATAAACTTACCTGGTAACTATAGATTTTTAATGACACTCCTTCTATATTAACCGATAGACGTCCACTACTGAGTAGAGGTCTCTTGCATAGACTTCCACGGCCTCGGTTTTGGGCCACCTGTGACTCCCTGCAACTTGGTCCACCTTTTGGGGGTCAGCCCACACTGCTCTTTCCTTATCAGTTGGGCGTTGCTACTGAAGCACCATTGGGAGCCCAACAACCATCAGTTCTTCGAAATATAACGTGCTCCGCCCAAACTCTAGCGAGGATTTTTAGTTTTTACACAATAGAATACAAAAATCTTTATTAGGAATAATTTGGGATTACAACTGAAAAATTGTCCTGCAGTCGCTGTTACGTTCAACGCGTTCGGGCAATGAATTTACTTGGGGAACGTACCTATACAGGCCAGTGCGTACCACGTATATTTTCACAGTACAATGATAAATCTTTTGTGGATTTTTGTACAATTATGAGATGATCGCAGAGTTTACCCCTTTTTATTTTTCATTGGTCGACGTGGTTTCACCGAAAACATTGGGCCGATGTGTGACTTCGGCCGCAGATACTATAAATACTGTTGGTATGTACTACCACACTAAAATTCTATTTCCTAACAAAGTTACCTTTGGGCCATTAGCTCAAAAAATATCGCACATTTCCAATTTCATCTATAACGTGTTGATAACGTTAAATGTTCATTCCTTATCATGAGCCAGAGGAAATAATATTTGATAAAGCGAAAAGCAATCTCAGGAAATACCTAATATTAAAATGGATTTGGTATCAGACGAAGGTTGGAAGGGTAATGGAATAGAAGAATCTAATATTAGGTTATTTTTTTGTCTGTCATAGAATTTATTCATCAGTTAGGTAGGGTATATTTAAATTATATTTTACGACTTAAGGAACAGACATTTATAATCATTCTCTACCTATTCAATCTTTAAAATTTATATAAAGTACATTTTCTTAACGATATGTTTCAATTGGGGCTGTCATAAATAAATCGGCGCTGTCGTTAATAAATCGGTCATTGTAATAAAATTTTGACACTTCAAATAAAACTACAATAAAACTCAGTTCTATAAATGTAATAGGTATTTATTGTATTGGTACTAGTTTTAAATATCATGGGCAGTCTTCATACGCGAAACAGTATCCCGAAGGCAAATGCAGCACAAAGGGAAAATCGCAGTCGCAACGCGACCAGTGGCAAATAACGCCCATCGATGTCGCGACTGGTTCGTCGCACGTCCGCTGCGACCGTGTCGGGCGACATTCGCTATTCACTCTGTGCATGTTCGCTGGGCATTCGTCAACGCCTGGTGAAAATTGAAACAATGTATTTGATATTATCATGAAACAAATTACTGCAAATGAAAAAATCTACATGATGATTTGGACGCTTTTCGAAATACTAAGATAAGTACTTAAAAGAAAACAGGAAATTGGTGAGGATTAAAGGAGTAAACAGGAATGGACGGAAACGGTCTCGTCCACCCACTGCGAAATATGTAGGTCTCACGAAGGACTTTCAAAACTCTAAAATGATGATTTTTTTATTAGCTTAATTGGCTTCTATTATACGATATTTTACATCCTGATAATGAAAAAAAATCTAATCTTATTTTAAGCCTGTCTTAAATTATTTTAAGATTTGATTCTTTTTTTCATCAATTTCTTGAAAGATTTTCACATTACACGGTTTCGTGACGCTCGTATCAAGCAAAGCACTTTTTTCAATGTCGTCTGTCCATGTTTATATTCTATACTATTAAGGGCCTTAAAATAAAAGATGTAAATAAAAAAACCTACTTACAAGTATGATTAAACATTAAGCAGTCTTGTTTGCCGATTTTAGCATAATACATGGAATTCGTGAATCGAATGTAGCAGTAGAACACAAGAGAAAATCGAACGATCGTCTTCATTGCACCAAATCATTGACCACAATGGATATACCTACCTACTCGTATCTACGCGTATGACAGGCACTTGTAATGCTAAAGTAAACAGGAAATTTTTAAAAAACATGTTGATTTTCAGTGAAATGGACGGTGTAGACGATACCCTATCGTTACTAACATTTTTATTCAGATAGAACAGTGAATGAAAAAGTCATCATGTGAATTCATTATGCTATTCCAACTGAGAAACGTGACGTGTCATAAGAGCTACAAGTTGGCCTACATGAAATAAATAAATTTTGATTTTTTTTTTGAAAGGAGGAGGAAGAGGATTTTTTATGAATTATCCCTTTTACATCGTGTTAGCGAATTTTGTTCTGAATTGGAACTGGTAAAGTAGTGGAAATACGGAAAAATAAGAATCAGAATGTCTGGAATGTAACTTTATTGAACTATTACATTATTCAATAATAATTTTCAGCACTAAAGCTACGAGCAGGTATAACTAGAATTTAATCCTTTCAAATGCTAACAGACTCTTCTTGCTTCTCTTACTAACTTCACTCATAATTTTACTAAAATGATTTTTAGCAGCAGACGCAAATCTCAGTTTGAATCACATTCAATTTATAAATCCCATAAATTACTTATTGGGGAAAGGCTCTGTTTCCTCTCTTATCTCTACTTTCTTTGACTTGCGGTGCTGCCTCGGACTGCCTCTCCTTTTTTCAGATCTACGGCGATTTTTCCGCTTAGATGACCTCTTCACGAAATCTGGACATTCTTCGCGCGTCACGCAGTAACCATTTTGATCGTCCCAAAGTAAATTTCCGTCACAATCGCAACGTGACCAGCCGCAAGTGTAACCTGAAAGAGTCCATAATTATATAATTTCGCACCTTTAGACCTTCTCATAATTCTTTTGGTATGAAAACTCATCACTACAGATAGTGAACGAGCACTAAGGTTTAAGTATTTGAAGAATGAGAAAATATACATTGTCTCTTGCGAATTATTTGAAATTATCTAAATTGCCATCAAAATCCGGACAACGCCAATTTCGCCGAAGAAATTGAAAAGTACCATCTGTAATAATTAGTTTATACCTTGAAATATTCGTAGATGAATAAGACGAAGAAGTTTCGTGATCGTGAATATGGCGTATATTAGGAACTGCATAGGTACCTATGACATATTGCACGGGTGAACTGCAAGAAACCTGTGACATGGTCTCTCCGTCGCATCGCGTTTGATAGGGATGCATATTGCGAGGGCAAACTGCTACACCTGAAAACTCAGATAATAGATAAACCAGACACAGATGTAAATAATAAAAAAGTTGGAACATTTTCTTATATTGGGAACAAGGAGAGATAGCAGTCAATCGCCAGTCATTATTATATTTCAATGAAAACAAGTAGATATGTCTATTATCATGCATCTCTTGTGCGTTGGACATGGGCCTGTTCTCTCTCCAGTCGTGTCAGATTGCCATCCCATTGGACTATGAGAGTTAGGAAACAGAAAGTGCACTTGTGTATAGACACTTTAACATACTTTTGCACTATAAAATCTTCTACGTAGTTCTGCTGAGATTGACTGCCGTGGCCTTTGGTCGGGAGAAAAATATTATTCTAAAAAAATGAGGTGAAAATGGTGGAAGTGGAGGAAGTTGATGCGTGAAGAAATATAATTGATATAGTAGTTATACTATACTTACATCTTCCATTATGAAGCAAACATTGCTGATTAAGATAAAAGGTGGCATGTATCACAGAAAACAAGGAAAGTACGAGTATCGTTATGAAATAGGCCATTGTTCCTCCACTCTCGGAGACAAAATGCGGAAATACAACCAGTCTAAATTCACACGGTAGAAAAGGTCTGTTAGGGTTGGCAGTTCACACCAAATAGGAAATCTTTTTTCTGATAGCCTAAATACTTATCCAATACTAGCTTTAACCCGCGGCTTCGCTCACGTTAGGTTCGATTTTTTAAACTCCTATTTTACCTCCTTCGGGGTTGAATTTTGAAAAATCCTTTCTTAGCGGATGCCTACGTCTTAACAGCTACCTGTATGCCAAATTTCAGCTCGATCGGTCCAGTGGTTAGAGCTGTGCGTTGATAGATCAGTCAGTCAGTCAGTCAGTCAGTCAGTCACCTTTGCCTTTTATATATTTAGACAAAACGGTAACGATTTTATTTATGTAGTTATACAATAGTTAAATATTGAACTGGTGGTATGGTGTCCGTTTACCTTTAGACGGATTTCGGAGAATTCGGGGTCTTTTTCTTACTTAAATGTTAAGCATAAGTATGGATGTATTCTGCGATGTATGTGTGTTATGTGTGCGTATGTTCGAGTCCTCATATTCTTGCTTTTTTGTAGAAGGAGGAGGAAAGAGGGAGAAGTAATCGATAGACTTCTATTGCTGATAAATTACTTGCAGGGACTTCCACACGTCTTAACCTTGTTTGATAACGTAGGTGTGCTCATTACAACTTCAGCATCGCGAATCAATAAACGGAATGTGCTACGTCGTGTGGGTTAATTTCTATCTTGGTAAATGTTTTTTGGTAAATTCTTCTACGCATCTACTCATTTCTAGAGGAAAATCCGCAAACATTAGACTTTAATTAGACTTAAAGTTAAATTTAAACTTTTGCAAGAAGAAGAAGAATAAGAAAAAGATGTCATCAATGTCTCTTGACGTCAGATCTTTTGATAAAATTCTCACTGCCAAACGGACACTTTGGTAATAAGTTGTAAATACAAATACTTAATCAATAATAGTGTACCTAGGATACTGGATGCAATACTTAGGTACGCAATAATTTTTTTTAGATGAGTGCCAGCCCTAGTTAGCAGCAATAGCAATAATACCTACGTTCATAATACTTTTTGTTGTTGTTAAGGTGTCTAATTCCCGTTTTCACCAACGTTCCCTAACCTTTACGGTCTACTTAAATTATGCTTGATGCTTTTTGTCAATTTAATTTTCACGAACCTTTAGGGAACACCTAAAGGTGGAAATGACATTGGGTAAGGGATTGTAATTAGGAGCTACAAGAACTAATCTCTCAAAGCAAAGAGACTCCTACTTAGGTGATGATTTTGGTATGGTTGGTGAAAACGGGCATACACCTATTTATGAGCAATTATTTTTAGTAAAACCATAGAGCAACACGTTTTAAAAAAGTGGTTATTCTCTCAAAATTGACTAAAAAAAATTAAATTTTCATTAAATTTGATTAACTATGCTTTTATATGGTTCAATGTCAGACTTGTATGTCTACAATTGTTTGTATTGTAGCTATAACATGTTAGGGGCAAGAAGCACGCGAGCTTTGGCCAAGGTCTGCGGAATTGATTGATGGAAAATGGGACACGGGCCGAAACTACTGATGTGAACCATTTAAAACTTTTGTGACAGAACGTGGGCGAGATAGTTGAAATGAGAGTCCAAAATTATACTTTTCACTATATTTCGAGCAGAGTTTCTACCCTCTTATTCTATGTTTACAAAATGAACACCCGCCATCGTGGTTCCTTTACTTTTATACATGATTCAAACAAAAGGCTTACAATACTACCAACCAAACAAATAGTGATATTAGTATTCCGAATGCTATGTACAATGTAGAAGTAATTGAATTACGATTATAGTCAACTGAATAAATGATTTAAATAACAATTAAACATTCAAGCAGCTCAATATCAATCAAACTCCTGTGATTTTATATTTACAATTCAGCCAACCAAACGGACAAAGTAATCTTCACGACATCAATTTTCCAGAGTATTATTTATAAACTAAATATCATTAAAGTAGGTATTCGTAAAAACATAATATAATTAAATTAGAATTATAATCAATTGAATCAACTATTTATATAACGGTTTACTATTTAAGTAACTCAATACCAATCAACTTCTACTGGTATCACAACAATTATTAATCATTAATCTGAATTAATGCAAGATATATAACAAAATATTCTGATATTAAACATTCATAACAAAATAATATTTACTATTATTAATTATCACTTCTAAATATAAATAATAATCAAACTATTGACGTAATCCGGAAGTAACGTGTATGTATGACAGGTATTGCATGGCGTAGCGGCTATTGGTTGGTAACATTCGGCCATCCTCCCACGCGCGTGTCTCACGCCGCGTAACCAAGATCCTCGTCCCTGCAGCTGCATCAGTTACCTGGACAGAGAAAGAAATCGCACAGTAATATGCTCTGGAGAGATCATCTCGATTCGCTCAGAAGTACTTAATACCTACGGAATTCACAGGCAGAGGCCATATAGACAATAAGTAAAATTGGTCACTTAGGACAGTGGGTTAGATAGATTACACAGACATCATCGTAGAAATTGCAAAGACATTATCTTGTAGAGGTTACACAGACATTATCTTGGTGGGGTCACACAGACATTATCTTGTAGAGGTCACACAGACATTATCTTGGTGAGGTCACACAGACATTATCTTGGTGAGGCCACACAGACATTATCTCGGAGAGGTCACACAGACAGTATCTTGGTAGAAGTCACACAGACAATCTCGAAGAAGTCACATAGACATTATCTTTCAAAAGTCACACAGATTACCTTGCATATTTTATAAGGTCCTGTCTAACGACTCTTCAATTTTGTGAAATTTGTGTCGACGTATCTCTACTGGCTACATTACCCACACAACTATTTTTTTCCCCTACCCCACATTTTATGCATTTTTTTACAAGAACCGTCAAATCGGTTTTTTTTTCCTCCATTACCCTCATGTTTCTGTTAATATGCAACTTCGTAGTGCCTCGCCTATTTTGTGAGCCTTGCAATGTTTTTTTTTGTGCACCAACATATTATGCGAGGTGTTTGTAAATGCTCAGAAAATCATTATTAAGACAGTACATTATAGAACTCACCGGACGTGCTTGTGCTTCTTGCCACGTAGTTTCAGGTGTTGCCGTGGACCAGCAGCAGTAGGTGGAGGATGTATGCCCATTGCGTTGACAGGTTTCACAGCGTAGGAGAGCACTGCAGTTCTGCGTCTCGCACCGGCCCGACGGTAGACACTTCACTGAAACTTCACAGCGTTGTAGACCCTCCATCACTTGCACTTCTTCTCCGTTGACTTCCGCGTCGAATTTCTGGCTTCTGTTCTTCAACGGCGAGTGGAACTCCGTAGACGAAGGTTATCTTCGGTTTGAAATTTTGAGATTAACTTCTGCACCGCCATGCGTCACTCAGCTTAGTTTTCTTGGCAGCGGCGTTGCATGTTCCGGCAAGGGCCACGCAAAAAGAAAAAATTTCGTGTTCTTCGCTGTACTGCGCCTCCCTCTTCCTTTTTTACGAGACCAGCTGCACGTTATCCTGACTTTTCCTCGATCCCACTTCTGAAATGTGACAGAACGTGGGCGAGATAGTTGAAATGAGAGTCCAAAATTATACTTTTCACTATATTTCGAGCAGAGTTTCTACCCTCTTATTCTATGTTTACAAAATGAACACCCGCCATCGTGGTTCCTTTACTTTTATACATGATTCAAACAAAAGGCTTACAATACTACCAACCAAACAAATAGTGATATTAGTATTCCGAATGCTATGTACAATGTAGAAGTAATTGAATTACGATTATAGTCAACTGAATAAATGATTTAAATAACAATTAAACATTCAAGCAGCTCAATATCAATCAAACTCCTGTGATTTTATATTTACAATTCAGCCAACCAAACGGACAAAGTAATCTTCACGACATCAATTTTCCAGAGTATTATTTATAAACTAAATATCATTAAAGTAGGTATTCGTAAAAACATAATATAATTAAATTAGAATTATAATCAATTGAATCAACTATTTATATAACGGTTTACTATTTAAGTAACTCAATACCAATCAACTTCTACTGGTATCACAACAATTATTAATCATTAATCTGAATTAATGCAAGATATATAACAAAATATTCTGATATTAAACATTCATAACAAAATAATATTTACTATTATTAATTATCACTTCTAAATATAAATAATAATCAAACTATTGACGTAATCCGGAAGTAACGTGTATGTATGACAGGTATTGCATGGCGTAGCGGCTATTGGTTGGTAACACTTTACTTAATTTTTGCTTAATGGCTGGTGGGAAATTTACCGGCAGTCACTGGAACCAACCAGAAGGACAGTGGATGCAGGTAGAGGAAAAATGAGGAGATTGTAGAATCAGTCACCGGACCCAATAATAATAATTGGAGATATTAAACCACTGATGGCATAAAAAGTATTGTGCTCTGAGAAGAGTATTCAGTAGTATAATGCGATTCAAATAACAATAGGAATGAGAAGCCGCCATTTTCTGTTTCTATCTCACTCAGTGTAAACCTCATATGAGCAGGACATAAATATAAAATGGCTGTTTGACAGTCGATTCTCATTTGAATCGCATTATAGCTTTTGTCAGTGACTTTGTCTGCTTGGCCCTAGTCAAGTCCAAAGAGCTGATGACGATGGCACCATATGGAATTGAATAGGAATTTGGCAGTTTCTAGTATCGCAGATCTTTTTGGAACACTGTACGCTTGAAGTTGAAGTAGGTAAATAAATGCAAAGCCTAAACAAAGCTATTACCCAGCGTTAAATACCTTTGCATAAAAGTTTTAGCAATTAAAAGCTAGAAAACTGACAAACGAGGGTAGGCCACGAATACGCGTTCTATTTTATATTTAGTCGATTAAATACTGGGTGACGAGGTTTTAAGGACTTGCACAGATGGAGCGTTCAAATGATCGAACAGAAACACAACTTTAATAGTTTTTTCTTTATGTAATTTTTTAATGGAACAAGTAATGGATGTACACTTTTGAACTATACCACTGTATAATTTCACAAGTCGTATAATATAGAATGTTATAATAAGTCTCATTAAACCATCTCTATCGTCACGGTGGTTTTCTTTAAGAGACCAGACAAGGATGCCGTACCTACCAATCATCACAAACAGTAGGGTGACCCTAACCATCTGTTTAAAAGTGGATCTCTTTGGTAAACGATAACTTTGGTATTCTTAAGTAAAATAAAAACATAAAAAATACGTGTTGATAAAATTTCATTTATATACAACATAAAAAAATTGTGCACAACTAAAAAAATCACCTGTATATTGGCAGAAAAGCTTACGCGCATTTCCTGAACGCACTGTGTGAGTGGGACTTTCAGGTGATGGGCGTAAAGTGTAGTCAAGGTAAGGCGACGGATGTACCAGGAACGAGCGCACGGCGCGCTTATAGTGGGGTTGCCTGCGTTGGTTTTTTGACGACAGTTTAAGTGCTATATTTTTCGAAGTAATTCCCAGTTTCCCCATTTTCCGGGTGTTAAATATAGAAAGGTTACGGGCGATATTTTTAAAATCTTAACAACTTTTCTATGGTTTTTGGTTTGCTTTTTTAAATAAAATTAAACTAAAAATTTTAGACTTGATTCGTGGTTTAATGACATAATTGTGATAAATTAATACGTACCACGGTAATCATTTTAGTTGGGATGGGGACTGACAATCCCAACTAAAATATTACCGTGGTACGTGGTGATATATTCTTCGTTTAATTTAAAAGTTTTTTATTAAAACTTCTTATATTTCGCCTGCAATTATGTCAGCGGTAATATCGCACATTAGCGGTTATTTATTACAAGAACCGATTTATTTTTGACAGGCGCCGATCTATAAATGAACTCTAGGTTTTTATTGGCAGTCTAGGTGACAAGTCTGGAATTGGAATGATGGATTGGAAAGGAGAATTGGAATTAACATAAACATTTTAAAAGATTTAATTAATTTATTGGAAGCAATGACATATTATTACTTTTCTTGATAGGAAATTACGTAAACATTTCAAAAATCCAGAAAACATTATTTGAGGAATTATTTTAAAAAAGTTTTTTAACGCAATGATATATTTATATGTATAAAATTTTAACAACGATTTCTCAGTTTCCTTGCACAGAGTGAGGTAGGTGTAGTATCAGCCTACACTATCATTATTCAATGAAGTAAGTGTCGACGGGAATGATGATGAAGTGTTGTTTCTAGGTAGATAGACACGTTAGTTCATAGTCAAGGAAACCTTAAACAAATAACTAGACGTTAAAATAAGCGACTTTTCTGGGTCAGTAGTGCCGCTTACTTACTAGTTATATACTATCTTCTGATTGATGTCTTAGAAGTTGTACCGTACCGCGTAGGTATACTATTTTTTTTTTAAAGAATATTAGACAAACTGAATTTGACTAACATCCTCCTATCCACTCCAAATAAGCGGAAAGCTTGTGCTAGGTATGGGTACGACAAATAGTGGACCTTTCAGTTTTGAGTTTATTGACCTTTAACCGTTAGGCTATTGAAGCTTATTGGGTCAATTGGTACATAGGTACTAGTTTATACCTTCGACCAAATCTTGGATGGTCTTTATCGGCACTGCTTAGTTAATTTGTCCAAAGTCATAGGACTTCTTCGTGCCAATCATGATTACCTTCGGTTAAGAAAATGAGTGAAGTTTGTGTCGAACAAAACCATAGAAGATAGCGCGGTTAGTGCTAGGAACGGAACGATTGCGGCCGACCTTGCTAAGTCGAACGTGTGATAACGATTTTCGACAGCCTTCTCGTTACGTGCGGAAGGGTAAAAGGGTAAATCTTTTACTTCTGGTAATCTTTGACGACCTCCCTGGCGCAGTGGTGAGCGCTGTGGTCTTATAACTGGGAGGTCTCGGGTTCGATTCCCGGCGGGGACAATTTAGGAATTTATAATTTCTAAATTGGCTCTGGTCTGGTCTGGTGGGAGGCTTTGGCCGTGGCTAGTTACCACCCTACCGTCAAAGACGTGCCGCCAAGCGATTTAGCGTTCCGGCACGATGGCGTGTAGAAACCGATAAGGGGTATAGGTTGAATTTACACTGCTATATCCCTTCCAAGTTAGCCCGCTACCATCTTAGACTGCATCGTCACTTACCATCAGGTGAGATCGCAGTCAAGGGCTATCTTGTCACCGAATAAAAAAAAAAAAAAGTAGTCTGTAGTGACAGAGAAAGTTGTATTAACGTTAATAATCCTTTTATCCATCTATTTCTACAACCATTGACAATTTTACCGACAAGCAACCAAGCAAGAAAGACGCACAAAACTTCCCTTTCTTTTGTTCCTTGCTTGGTTGTTTTTCACCTTATCAAAGGTTTTTCAAGTATCTATTGGCGGGAGGGTAGTCGGTGCATAGCGCGCGCTACTTCACGTATCTATTGTTTAGCACGCGTAGTAGCGCGCTATTAATAGAGTAAGTACCTACCTAATATTAGGTACGAATGAAAGAAAAATCAGATAAATTACGATCAAGAGTAACGTTACATCGTGTCTTGTTACAGTTAAAGCTCGCTGCATACATAACGTGCACGGGACGTGGACGGGACGTGGCCCGGACGTGGCCCGGACGTGGTTAGTAAACACGGACGGGAATTTTTAATGCATACGCAACGTGGCAATAACTCAGAACTAACGTGCTAGTGATGTGAACAAGGAAAGATGGATTTTTCTAA
This sequence comes from Hipparchia sbordonii, assembly GCA_038048805.1. Taxonomy (NCBI): domain Eukaryota; kingdom Metazoa; phylum Arthropoda; class Insecta; order Lepidoptera; family Nymphalidae; genus Hipparchia; species Hipparchia sbordonii. The sequence goes on from JBBIWI010000007.1 coordinate 2,456,008, forward strand.
GATTGTAGCGAGCTAACTTGGAAGGGGTATAGCAGTGTAAATACAACCCATACCCCTAATCGGTTTCTACACGCCATCGTGTCGAAACGCTAAATCGCTTGGCGGCACGTCTTTGACGGTAGGGTGGTAACTAGCCACGGCCAAAGCCTCCCACCAGACCAGACCAGAGACAATTTAGAAATTATAAATTCCTAAATTGCCCCCGCCGGGAATCGAACCCGAGACCTCTCAGTTATAAGACCACAGCGCTCACCACTGCGCCAGGGAGGTCGTCAAAGGTTGATACTATATACCTATTGATTTGAGCATAAAAAGTTCAACTGTAATTATTATTACATATTAAAATATAAGTAGAGATACGAATGCAATAAATTAATAAAATAAATCTGACCGGTTTTCAGTGAGTGATAGTTCGACTGCAATTTTACGCCACAGATAATTTTTATATTTCGTGTCTAAATACTTTCATGATCGTACACACTCAATTAGTTTTTCCATTCGTCCATTTTTGCTTCGTAGGTAAATACACAAACATCACTACTTAGCTCTCCGGAGCGAACGGGGCGACTGTGCATACGCAGCGGAATCACGCACGGGACGGGGCACGTACGGGACGGGACGTGCTAAACATCGTCGCCGACGATATTTTTCCCGTTCCGCGCGTGGCACGTTCCCGTCCCGTCCGTGCTCCGTGACGTATGCACAGTCGCTTACATTTTCTATGAAACGATGTTTCCAAAACTCCACGTCCCGTCCCGTCCCGTCCCGTGCACGTTATGTATGCAGCGGCCTTAAGTCTGTCACGGTCAACCAGTTCTTAAGTTAACTGCCATTTGCCACGTGACGAACGCGCGAAGATCGTATTTCAATTATTAATGATACTTACGAGACTAGCATTTTCCGATGACAGCTCGCGTGAATGAGCATTTTATATTCAAGGAATATTTCTTCCAAAAACTTTGGACTCTAAGACTCTTTGGTTCTTTTACTTAGAACTCTAAGTAAGATAGAATTTTTTTATGCAGAATCAGTAAAAAAGCAGTTTGACTAAAAACATCTGATAGGAGCTCTTGGTGGTTAACCGTCGATAGGCTACTTTTTAAATCCCGGAAAAACGAAGGGTTTCCGTGGGATTTTAAAAACCTCCCAACTAGCAAAATGTTCTTTTTTCTTCTTCTTTTTTACACTTAAAAAATGCTTGTAGCATAAATAGTAGTTACAGGAGCATTTATTTCTTTAACGATCTTAATATCTACTTATAGTCTACTTGTGCTTGAGAAATGCTATTATAAGTAAAAGAGTGTAATACAATGCCTTTAGGAGCTTTATTAGTATTGACAGATTGTCTTTTTATAGGACTATTTTGATAGTTGGGCTAACTCCTCGGCGGGCATTAGCTAGTAGGTACATAATATTAGTATATTAAAGCTAGTGCTTTTACCCGCAGCTTCGCTCACGTTAAGTTCGATTTTTTAAACCCCTATTTTAACCCCCTTGGGGTTGAAATTTTCAAAAATTCTTTCTTAGCGGATGCCTACGTCCTAATAGCTACCTGTGTGCCAAATTTCAGCTCGATCGGTCCAATGGTTAGAGCTGTGCGTTGATAGATCAGTCAGTCAGTCAGTCACTTTTGCCTTTTATATATTTAGACTGTGGCTACAAGATATTAAAAGTCTACCTGTCGACGTGTTGTGTTATGTAATGCCCAGCCACAGTATTGGTACCTATGTAATTCCACACCTGGACAAGAATCGAAGCGAATCGAGATCGTGGGAACAATGAGCGATTCAGTTTCACTATCTGTTGATAGAATTATTTTGTTCGTCGACTTTCTGGTCGCGACTAGAGTGCAGACACCCCGTACATGCAACTTTCACCAAAAATACCTTTATTTTTATTTATTTAATATCTTTCTAATATTTCATTAGTTAGGCCCGCCGTAAGCATTGCCTTCAAGGCAAGAGTGAATAGGCATCTTCTAGGCAAGTACGCTCCAACCTAGACCTCATCAGTGCTATCCAGTATTGATTGTCGTCAAGCGCAAGCCTATTTCGGATAAAAAAAAGAATTCAGCGACGGAAAAGCTTAGCAACTCCTCAAAAAATATTTACTCCTTACTCCTAAGAATAAGATGAAATAACTGCAACAATTAAATGCCCCAAAAAACCTTGTAGGTATACTTAGATTTTACCTTGTTTATTAGGTACTCAAAAAAATGCATAATATATTAAGCGTTTCAAATATGACGACTCTATCTAGGAATTTACCTACTGTCTTTATTATAATTATTATAGATATTACATATCTTCTTTGTATTTAGCCTAATTATCTTGAGACAAAGATTATGCTCTACGCAGTTTTTTAAGTAATTGACCTAAATATACCAACTGAGTAGGTAAATATAATTAGTTGTAGTTTTAATTATTTAATTAATTTATTTACTTAAGTTATTTTTTTTAATATTACTGTGACATAACTTTTTATTGGTAACTTAATAAAGAATTCTACTTAGTAAAAAGAAGCTTAGTACCTAAGTAGGTATTGTTGTGGAAAACTGAGCAAGATTGGCAAACTGAGAAGACTGATAAATAAACAGCCAAACAAAGAGATAAAAATTTAAAAACAAATGAATAAAATAAAAAACAAAGACTCTTTCCATGAAAGGGGACACCCTGTTAAAAAAAAACTGAGCAAGAAGTCACTTTTCGTCAACATTTCTTCCAAACTCGTGGGCTAGGAAGGTCATTCGGTTGACTAAGCATTTGTTATGTTTGTCAGATCGGATAGTCATGATTACCGTGTTGGTTTTGTGAGGCTTCATAGTTCATATCCTTGTACCGGATTTATAGGCTAAATAGCTTAATTTCCGGTCGTTTTTGGGTGTTTCCCCGAAAAATACACTATAAGTTGTAACATATATGATACGTATATACCTAGTACGTACTCGTAAATAGGTACAAGGTTTGTGTTATGTACCTACTAGATACCTATAGTAGAGTAGTTTGTGCAAGATACCTATAGAATAAAATTCCAATGAATTTATTTATTACTATAATATATATAAAATAATAAAAAAAGACGTTTGGCACTCGGGGACTGCCGCGGTAAAGCTATTGCATAGCATTTTTTATCAACGCCAATTAGCGGTGAGAGGAGTCCCGTGTCAGGTTATTTTCGTTACGGAATTTCTGGATTCGGTCTCCACGCTCAAGGCCCGCGATAGAAGCTATGCAATAGCTTAAAAATATAATTTGCGCAAAAGGAGATCATAGTCTTTGGAGGTGTAACTTCATAAACCGGTATATTTGCAACTAAGCACTTTAAACTTTGCGCAGAGTTCGCGGTAGTAATCGGTAAGTAGTGCTTAGGTTTTGAACCCGTCCATATAAGTTTCAGTTACTCCAACCACTAAGCTATTACAGTGTTTGCAAATCAGAAAGATTATTCAAAGCATGTTTCATAAGAATTTGTCTTGTTCATGTCGCGTACTAAATTCTCGCACGCTATCCATCGAGAGCGAGTTTTCCGAATATTTTCCACAACTAACGAGCATCGGTTACATAGAAATTTCCATTTACATTAATATAATGTTTATTCATAATTAAAGAGACAATTTTTTTTTTCAACTCAATTCAATATCTTTATTTTTCGGTTTAGGTTTGTGTAAGTTTTTACGAATGTTATTTACACTTTAAAATGGTTTACATAAAACATATTTTAAAGTATGTATCTCTATCTTTATAAATTAATACAAATCTGAAAAAAAATTACATTAGGTAGGTACATAGACTAGCGTTTGACTGCAATCTCACCTGAGTAAGTGAAGATGCAGCCTAAGATAAAACACGCTTGCCTAGAAGATACCTATTCACTCTTGATTTAAAGATACCTAAGTTACTTTCATTAGTAAAGAAAGATATTTTGGCACTCATTTTCAAGGAATAGCGAAAACTGAAAATCGAAGTAGTTTGTAGTACCGATAGGTAACAGGTAAAGCCTTTTTTAATTTATAGCATAGAATATCCATCCTATCGGTTTATGAGAGTGAGGGAATACAGAGCGCAGACACAAGGGCCGAGTTTGACAGTGGCCAATGGCTGAAATTTGATCTCGAGAGTCCTGAATTATATTTATGAAACGGAAAAGTTTAATTCAAAAAGGTTTAGTTTGATAGTTATAGATATTTGAAGCACAGAGCACCTGCTGAAAAAAAAATGTTCGATCTATGGTTTATGTATGGATATTTCGAAGATGGATATATACTTACCCCGGAATAAACGATCCATTAGCAGCGGACAAATAATTCTGTCTCTCGCTACCGCTGACATCCACCCACATTTTCTAATTAAAACTCCTGTTTATTATTATACCTTTGTTTATTTTTATGTTATCGTAAACATAACTTTATTTTACGGTGAACGTCGCATGGCAGCGGTCGCGTTTGCCCGCCAACAGACTGTGTTTGTTACTAACTTACCTACTACGTTCTACGTTTCTACGGTGGTCATTATTCTACCGCGAGACTAAATAACCGAATAGAGGCAAAGTTTCTAAAGTCCGTGTAGAATTACAGGATACATAAAACATATAAGTTTTTTATACATATAAATATCATTGAGCAGAATCCTACTTATAAGGGATATAATAAGGATAAATAGTAATTTTTTTTTTGACCACAAAACCTAGCTTCTAATTTAATAACTTAGCCACGGGAAAATGATTAAGCTTCTAATATACTAACTCGCCTTCTTCACAATGGCCACAAAATATTCCAAAGAAAGCATCAAATAAAGAGCCACTATTTTTATTTTATTACTTGTCTTGGGCACTTAGGTTCTGTTGGGATCGTAAACCTACCTAAAACTTTAAAAAAAAGTTAAAAAAAAAATTGAATTTTTTTTTTTGATGCTAATATTACGTACATTTTGATGATAGAACAATATAGGATGTGTTATAATTATTGATGCTTCACTAAATTTTAAAGGTGCCGAGTTATGAAATTAGAAGCTTATATTCAAAATATATAGTGGCTAAAATAGTATTTTTAGAGGCTCATTGGTTGTGGCTGACTTAGTAATTTAGAGGTAATGGTATTAAATAGAAGCTTGTTTAATTACATGCCATATTATAAATGCGAAAGTTTTTGACGATGGCTGCTCAAAGGTATGGATGGATGTTTATTACTCCTTTACGCCACAGCGTATGAAGCGATTTGGCTGAAACTTGGAATGGAGATAACTCATAAGTACATGATCCACGCGGACGAAGTGGCGGGCAACATCTAGCAATATTTGTTTAAACTATGTACATTATATTTATTTATTTATATTTATTTTTTATGTACATATTATAAGAAATTACAAGATAACATATATTAGAAGAAGTAGACATAGGTATACAACTGTCATACATATAAGATTTTTTAAAAACGTTAATTAAAACTTTGAACCAAATTAAATACGAGAGAGTCGCACAAACTAACCTACTGGCCCATCGACACCGCATAGTTAGTAGTATAATTCTTTTTTATTATGGTTTATATTATAGAAGTGATGCTAAAGCTACTGTTGTACGAAGTAAAAGGCAAAACGTCTGTTCGGTTATTTATTCATGTGATTTTACGGTAGGCGCCCGAAAGCTTTGAGGACAAGCTTTGGGAAGTTTGCGCACGCAAGCTACGGAACTTGCGAGTACAAAGTAGTTAGGTATAAATTATTTATTTGAAGATATTTACACAAGAACTACTTATAATATAGGGTAGCGTCGTGGTGGTGTCATAAACATAGAAGGTAGGTATTACCCTACCGTAAGGGTACCTTTGTTGTGCGAGGCTAATAAATATTGTGTAGGTACTAATAGTGTCGTCCTTAATAAATTATTCAAGTGATCATAATATTGTGATCTAGAAGGATTCTTGACCAATAAAAAAAAAAAACTGTCGTGTGATGGTCGTTTGTAGTAAAAATTGTAAAATAATTTTGTCTTCTTCAAAATTCGAATGAATAACTAAAATTTTTACAATGAATTTTACCTAGTAGGTAGGTATCTAATTTTACCAAGTAGGTATCTAGTTTTTTGGCCTACCGAACGATTCTAGGTATTTAGAGCTTAGTTACACACCAACTTATGCTTCAGGAGAGCCTTTTAGTTGATAAATATTGTGGATTTAACTACAAAAAAATTTAGGCAATTAACTTCAACACAAAGTTTAATCAAAAGCAACAGCGTGTGTAAATACCCTAGTGAAGTCGACCATTGAATTATTAGTAAGTACCTATCACGCTTTTCCGTCAGCTCATAGACTATGTTTAACTTAATTTCACAAGAAGCGTATTTCATATCTTTAAAAATTTTATAGGTACCTAAATGCGAATGTGTGTTTGTGTGTTCGTTTGTTCTTTAATCAAGCAGCAACGGAGGAAAGGGCGAAGGTATATTTGAAAATTTTGAGAGTGACAATAGGCTACCTTTTATCCCTGAAACATAGTGAGTTCCCGCGAGATATTTAAACACATAAGACGTAAACCTACGCGGACGAAATCATGGTCAAAAGCTGGTATAATATTATAGGATACCTAATAGTTATATCACAAAAATGGAAGTCTAATTTACCTATACAGTCAAGGATAACAATGGTTTATCAGCGGTGATTTGGTTATTATTTTAACAACACAAGTACATACATAATGTTTTGTGCAACAAGGTGTTGAGATGTTACCGAGCAAATTACAGGACAAAAGAAAAGATACATTGTAGTCGTAGATTTAGCTACGACGAATCGAAAAATCTTTCGATTCGTCGGTTCATGTCGTATACAAAAAAAATCCAACTTTCCAATTTATTTGAAATTGGACTTTTATTCTATTCGTGTTTTAAAGTAGGTAACTATCCCCATGGAGCATGGAGTAAAGTAAACTACCCTACCGATTTTATTCTTATATTTTTTGTATAGCAACACCAAGTCACCAATGGCAAATGTTTGTAGCCAAAGCTAACCATGCAGCGAGGGACTTGGCCAAGTTTTGACGACTATCTACATCTTCTGACAGTTGCATTTGTGGTTTGGCCCTAAAAGTCTTTAATTCTATTTGTCTATGGTTTTTTTCGTTGACAGCAGACAGTTGAATGAACTTTAATTTTGGTATTTTTGTTTATCTGTGAAAAAGGATTGTTGTGAGTCAGGCTGCTCGTCGGCAACTATACATTTTCCTGGGAATTCCGTCGCTTCAGAAACCCTCGGAGAGTGTTACAAAGCATGAAAAAATGGCTATCAATCTAGAGAAGCACAAGCAAGCACTCATCGCCGCGTGGAAGGATGTTCTGGACGAGAAAACTGACACCAATTGGTTCGTACGGTCCTGCGACCTACTTGTTCCTAATATTAAATAAACATCCCCTAATTAAACCTGTGAAGTTACTGTACCTATTAACGTGGCAGTACGATAACTTTTTCATTTGCATCGTAATTAACATATCTAATTAGTTAACATAAAAGAATGGTCGGGAGCGACGCCTATGTCATGCATGTTCTGGTATCGTTAAAAATCAAGTACCTTCTTACGATACAATTCATGTGATGTACTGATAAATTAAAGCTTCCGTAACGCGGTGCGTCTTCAGTAAAGATTACGGGATATGGTTGCAATATATTGATTTACATACTAAAACCTACTTCCTACTTCCTGTAAGTTTTAATGTTCTTCCTCTCTATAAAAGAAACCTAAGTTTCCTGTTTTCTTTTTTTGTAGTAATATTTACTTGTCTAAATATATAAAAGGGAAAGGTGACTAACTGACTGACTGATCTATCAACACACAGCTCAAATTACTGGATGGATTGAGCTGTTTGCATAAATATAGACATGCTATTATTTACATTGGCATCTGGTAAGAAAGAATTTTTGTAAATGCAACCTCAAAGGGGGTAAAATAGGGATTTTGGAAAATCAAGGTTAATGTGAGTGAAGCTAGGGGCAAAAGTTAATAAGTTCCTAATATTATCCAAAAATTAACTTTCTATATATTATTACCTTGCCAACTAATATTTTTAATGCAAAATAAAAAATAGCTTTAAAATTGATCTAAAGGATAGACCCCTAAAATTAATATAATAACTTATAAGTTTATTTTGCTACTCAGAAGTCTCAGTAGTTTAACAGCTTAGGGGAAGAAAAGAAATCTATAATTTATAATTCATTTATTAATTTGACAGTCAAGATGATATATACTTATACAAAATTTAAATCCTAACACAGTGTGGTGTACAAATATTATATTAGTACTACTTTTACTACTACTAACTACTTTTTATCAACATGTTACAAAAGACATTGGTTCCACAGTTTAGACAGTAAAACAGACAATTTCTTTTGCATTTGTAATTTTAAGTATAGATATAGATAAGTATAGATGGGAGGATAGGTTACTATGAATAACAGGTAGATAAGAAAATAACAGGCAGATAAGAAAAATTACAATATAAATGTAATCTAAAATATCTTGATTTAATTTTATGTTGGATTGTTTTAAATAAATTGATATTGAATATTTTTGTTTTAGGGCTCTATTTGGCTATGACGGATTGTCAAATGATCTCAAATACATTAGCAAAGGTGACGGAGGCCTCACAGAGTTGATAGATGATTTTAACAGTGGCAAGATACAGTACGCCTTCCTAAAAGTTGATGTACCAACTGGTAGCATATCTAAATATGTGCTTATCAACTGGCAGGTATGTTCAGATAAGAGATAATATTATGATTCATGTTCTTTAAATACTTATAGTTTATAAGACTGATTAGGTGTTTTGTATGTCATTTTATGGTGACTTTAAATGTACCACTAATCACCAGCTGATTATTCTGGTCTTAATTATGCTTCAATGGTGAAGGAAAACATCGTGAGGATACCTGTATGCCTTAGAATTTTCCATAATCTTAACAGAGTGGGGAGTCTACCAATTTGCATTGGGCCTTAGGCTGTAATCTACAGACCGCAGTCTCTGTCTGTAGTCTGCTCAGACTACAGACAGATTTATGTGAAAGCATATTTCCAGTCCCATTTTAACTCTATCTTAAGCCAAGCTAAGTCAGAGCGCGCTCTATAGATCTCAGCATGAGGTAGACTATGACCTATCACCTATACCTTCTCTAAGAGGGATACCTGCACTCAGTAGTGATCCGTTGATTGGTTGCTGATATTATGATGATGATGATGATCGATATTGGTAATGAATAAAAAAACTTGGAATAAATAAAAAAAATTATAACTCATAGAAATAAATAAAAAATCTGTGATCAACAAAAGATTTTATAAATCTGACCATGTTATTTTACATTACAAAAACAGGCCTACATGCAGTTATGGATGACTGTCTTTGTGAAGATGATCATGATTTTACATTCTTAATTATTAATTAAAATGCGAAAGTGTGTTTGTTTGTTAGTTTGGCCTTCAACCACGCCGCAACAGAGCTACAGGATCGACGTGATTTTTGCATGGGTATAGTTGAAGACCTGGAGAGTGACATAGGCTACTTTTATCCTGGAAAATCTAGGATTGCTAGAACCTAATTGGCGGACTGTTTCGTGGGTATCAGCTAGTTAATAATAAGGAAAAAATATCATAGGGCGAAGGTGCTCCAACCGTGCGTAAAGGCACGTGCGCAAACCACGTGAAGCACGTCGCACAGCTGTTCACGGGCTTCCACCTGACCATGCACGCGCGCACCGAGGACGACCTGGACGAGAAGCTCATCCTCGACCAGCTGTCCAGGGCCGGCTCCGCGTTCAACTTCAAGACGAGCAGGGCCGAGGAGTTGCCCCAGAGCGGACCTGTGGGGACCGCGTACAGGAAGGTGAACCCAGGTAACTGGCTACCTTATTGACGACCTCATTCCTGAAACAGTTACTCAAGGCCGGCTCCGCGTTCAACTTCAAGACGAGCAGGGCCGAAGAGTTGCCCCAGAGCGGACCTGTGGGGAACGCGTACAGGAAACTGGACCCAGGTAACTGATTTCCCCTAGAAACCTCGACGAAAAGCTCATCTCTCTTGACCAGTTGCCTAAGACCGGCTCCGCGTTTAGCTTCAAGACAAGCCTCATAGGGAACCTGTGGGGACTGCGTACAAAAAGGTTAACCCTGCGACGCAAATGGTCTCTGATTGGCCGAATTTATGGCGTTCTTGCTGCATCAATGCATTTTAACCAATAGTGGGAGAGTACCAGCTAATCAGAGGTCATTGTGATCGTTAAACTGATGCAATAATTTTGAAGAATAGACACGCAGGTAAATGATTCCACCTTTGGTTATGTTTCCGCACCTAGATGAGCAAGAAGTATCGGCGGAATAATCCAACCAAATTTCTTTGACATCAAAACCAAGAAATGAATATAAAAAATAGGATAAAAAAATACCCCTAGCTACAAGCTTTCTTTCTTGTGCCATTCTCCATATTTAAAACGTAAGTCTTGTATGTGATGCACCTTCCCGTTGATTACTTCACTTCAGCTATCTAAGCTCACTCCAGAAGACTAGCAGGCCGCCTAGGTTGTCAAGGACTTGCTGAAGTGATGCTGAGGAACTGAGATGGTTCCTACATTGGTCTGAATTGTCTATTGGATTGTCGGTTATACCTATAATGAAGAGGTGTTTGTTTCAACGGGCTGTGCCTTCTTATAATTCCCACCAACTTCCTGATTTTACCTCTGTCCAGGCGGATAGCTACTAGCTAGCTCTGTGCTGAATTTCGCCAAGTACCTACAGCAGGCAAAGGTAACAGACAGACGAGACGCTTTCGCATCCATAAAACTAATGTGTGTGCAATAGCCGTGCTATAGAATGCAAACTAAAACTAAAGCAACATTACGATTAGTTAAGGCACACGTTATTGTTTACCATTCACGGAACAACAATGGCTTGGCCTCACAAGTGTAGTATTGTGTGCTAATGGAGAATGTAAACATTTCTCCACGAAGCGTCGATCATTCTCATTCGAGCGCGCAGTTCAGTGGAGTTTGTTGTTTTTGTCTCTGAAATGACAAACTATTTGACGTCGCATCGCTACGAGGTTATACTGTCGAGGAAGGTCGCGGAGGAAATTAAACACAGGAAGAGCAGCCTCCGTAGAGGTAGGATTTATTTCCCATCATTGTATCTACGTAGAATGTAATAATATCGCGATTATATTATAGTATACTGAATTTCTTTTCGCTGTTTTGGTTTTTGCTAGTTTGTATTTTATGGCATTAGTGAACTCAATCCGAAAGAATTGATAAAACTTAGAAGTTAGGGGATGGGACAATAATAAATATTATGTGCAGTATTCAAAATAAATCGGTTTATATAACATTTTGTTATCAGAATGGGAAAAGAGGGAAAAATAATTGTAAATTTATATAGTCTTTCCCATAGGGAAAACTGAAAAGGATTGTGTACAATAGGGAATATTCTTTAGGGATTATTTTCAACTACATAAATTATTTCTGTATTTAATTTGAAGTGTAAAGTTTTTTTTTACTAATTTAAAAGTTAAGTTAGTTTATTCATAAAAATGGAATACACCATAGGAGTGAACTTTTTGCTATGTATTTGGAGATTCTTTTGTTTATATATTTTTTTTTCTTCTACAGTCCAAGAGATCAACTCCAAAGAAAGAGACCAATTTTGGTTAAAAGAAGAACAAGAAGAGAAGAAAAGAGTTGAAGCGGAAAGAAAACGACGGGAAGAGGTATATATTTTACTGTTTTCGAAGAAAGAAAAGGACAATTTGATTTTGGATTGATTTGAATTTCATGTAATATTTCAGGAGAAGAAAAAAGCAGAAGACGACGTGAGAAGAAGAGACGAGCTGGAAGCGGCGAAGAGAGCCAAAGCAGAACAGAAGTAAGTCCTAAGCAGAGAAGTTAACTATGCATACAACAACAACACATATTATAAAATAATATAAGTACAAGCAAATTTTTTTAAAAGAATATTAGCCAAGTTTAATGTTGTAATATTTAAGTAAGTATATCCTTTTGTAGTATTTGTGCAATATTAATAATTTCTCCTTTTGTGTTAAAGTGATTTAAAAAAAAATGGCAATGAAAATATTTTTTATCGACGCGTCGCGCCGCTCCGCTACCGCGTCGAGCCAAGCCGCTATATTTTAATGCGGTTTGACTTTAGTTATATCTGTTGCGATAGTTGTTAGGAGCTAAGCCGCTATATTTTAGTGCGGTTTGACTTTAGTTGAACGAGCGAAGCGAGTTCTCTGAGTCAACTAGGGCGCTTGCCTACTAGACAGAGAAGTGTGTCCGTCTAAATGTCTGTCAGAGCCCTATAACTTCTGAATTACTGAATATTAGAACGTGAAACTTGGTTGAAAATTCAGTTATATCCTGTACTTGAACAACAAATACTAAAATTAGATAAATGTTATAAAGAAACGAAATTATTTAATTTTAATGCGCCATCTATAGCATTATTGTGAAGCTAATAGCTTCACTATAATGCTAATAGATGGCGCTGTGTCAGTAAAACAGTTTTATGTCAACTATTTTTTTTTTATTGTGTCTAATGTTAAAAGTTAATTATTACAATATATAATTAAAACTTTTGGGAATTATGGGATATCGCGAGGTCTCAGTTCGGGGCGAACCACTAGTTATACCTGTTGCGATAGTTGTTAGGAGCTAAGCCGCTATATTTAAGTGCGGTTTGACTTTAGTTATATCTGTTGCGATAGTTGTTAGGAGCTAAGCCGCTATATTTTAGTGCGGTTTGACTTTAGTTATGCCTGTTGCGATAGTTGTTAGGAGCTAAGCCGCTATATTTTAGTGCGGTTTGACTTTAGTTATACCTGTTGCGATAGTTGTTAGGAGCTAAGCCGCTATATTTTAGTGCGGTTTGACTTTAGTTATACCTGTTGCGATAGTTGTTAGGAGCTAAGCCGCTATATTTTAGTGCGGTTTGACTTTAGTTATGCCTGTTGCGATAGTTGTTAGGAGCTAAGCCGCTATATTTTAGTGCGGTTTGACTTTAGTTATACCTGTTGCGATAGTTGTTAGGAGCTAAGCCGCTATATTTTAGTGCGGTTTGACTTTAGTTATGCCTGTTGCGATAGTTGTTAGGAGCTAAGCCGCTATATTTTAGTGCGGTTTGACTTTAGTTATACCTGTTGCGATAGTTGTTAGGAGCTAAGCCGCTATATTTTAGTGCGGTTTTACTTTAGTTATACATGTTGCGATAGTTGTTAGGAGCTAAGCCGCTATATTTAAGTGCGGTTTGACTTTAGTTGAACGAGCGAAGCGAGTTCTCTGAGTCAACTAGGGCGCTTGCCTACTAGACAGAGAAGTGTGTCCGTCTAAATGTCTGTCAGAGCCCTATAACTTCTGAATTACTGAATATTAGAACGTGAAACTTGGTTGAAAATTCAGTTATATCCTGTACTTGAACAACAAATACTAAAATTAGATAAATGTTATAAAGAAACGAAATTATTTAATTTTAATGCGCCATCTATAGCATTATTGTGAAGCTAATAGCTTCACTATAATGCTAATAGATGGCGCTGTGTCAGTAAAACAGTTTTATGTCAACTATTTTTTTTTTTATTGTGTCTAATGTTAAAAGTTAATTATTACAATATATAATTAAAACTTTTGGGAATTATGGGATATCGCGAGGTCTCAGTTCGGGGCGAACCACTAGTTATACCTGTTGCGATAGTTGTTAGGAGCTAAGCCGCTATATTTAAGTGCGGTTTGACTTTAGTTATATCTGTTGCGATAGTTGTTAGGAGCTAAGCCGCTATATTTTAGTGCGGTTTGACTTTAGTTATGCCTGTTGCGATAGTTGTTAGGAGCTAAGCCGCTATATTTAAGTGCGGTTTGACTTTAGTTATACCTGTTGCGATAGTTGTTAGGAGCTAAGCCGCTATATTTTAGTGCGGTTTGACTTTAGTTGTGCCTGTTGCGATAGTTGTTAAGAGCTAAACCGCTATATTTTAGTGCGGTTTGACTTTAGTTGTGCGTACGTGTGTGTGTTGCGATAGTTGTTAGATAGTTGTCGTTGTGTCAGGCCGAGTCCGGAGGGCGGGGTGAGCGCGAGCGAAGCCCTGCGGCGGCAGCGCTCCAGCGAGGCGCGCCAGCTCATCGGGGGCTCCACCGCCGCCGCCCGGGCGCTGTTCCAGCAGAACCTGGCGCAGGGGCAGATAACTAATAGGTATGTACATTTTTTTTTAAATAGACTAGCGCTTGACTGCGATCTCACCTGATGGTAACTGAAGATGCAACCTATGATGGTACGCGCTTGCATAGAAGATGCCTATTCACTCTTGATTTAAAGACACCCACATTATAGTAAGTTGCAAAAACGGAAGCCGGAAGGGCATTCCAAATTTTTGCGGTGCGTACCTATAGTTTTTTCCCATCCCACTAACACATCCTATTTTTTTTTATTCAATGACAAGATAGTCCTTGACTGCAATCGCACCTGACGGTAAGTGACGATGCACTAAGATCTAGAGTCTAGCAGGCTGACTTAGAAGTGGTATGGTACTGTAGTCATATCCCTAATCGGTTTTTACACGTCATCGTCCCGGAACGCTAAATCGCTTGGCGGCACGCCTTTGACGGTAGGGTGGTAACTAGCCGCGGCCAATGCCTCCCACCAGATCAGACCCGAGACAGTTCTAGAAATTTCTGGAAATAAATTCCCAACTTTCCCGGTTAAAATGTCCTACTACACACACACACACTACTAATGTCTGTCTGTAAATGTTTTTTTTTTGACCACTGTGTCAGTTTTTTATAATTAAAAAAATTTAATTGAAATACTAATGCTATCGATTCAAAGTTTCGAATCGTTAATTCTATTCCAACATCATTAAAAACTATGTGACTATGTGATGCCCGCGATTTCATTTATGTGGCATTCATTTTTTAAAAATTCCATGGATTTTTTCGTCATAAATTCTAGACCTTTTCGGTCTTCTTCATTTGAGCTATCTCCGTGCCAAATTTCGTTATGATCTTTTGAGCAATTAGGCCGTGAAAGCGTTCACTCGAGACAAAGTATGTTATTTGTTTCAGGTCGAATTCCATACCAGAGAAACCAGTACGCAGTTCTGTCATAGCGCAAAGGATAAACACATTCTCACAGAACACGTCGCAACCGACCTCCCCCAGCCACGTCAAATCCCCCCTCACCCCCACACAGACCACCCCCACCGAAACCGTCAAACCCGAAGACAAATCAACCCTCTCCGAAGAACAAACAGACCAACCGAAGACCAGTCCCCTCAAAAACATAGACAAGATAAAAATGAGTCTCGAGAGTCCGTCTCAAATTCAATACGAACCGATCATAGATCCAGCGGATCTTAGTCCGAGCACAGAAACCGAACCGACGTCGTTCGCGTCGATAAACTACACGGAGTATAACGAAAACTATCGAGATTTAGACCTGAAACAGAGCGAGCCTATGATCAAACAGAACATTCTAGAGAACGATATGTTCGACGCGTCGTATTCCAGCTCGAATGAAAACGACGATGAAGATAGTGACAACAAGTTCAGTACAATTAAACGGTCACCGTACAGCAAGAACACTGAAGAGAGGGAGTTAAGTCGCCAGAACACGGTCATCGAGAACGTTAACTATAAAAAGGAGAATGGCACCACTACGCTCGATGGTAAGTTTTCATCCATACTTTTTTTTTTTTTTTTTTTTTATTTATTGTTCGAGATCTATGTACAAATATACATTTTTTAATTATTGTATGCCATCCTCCAGGAAACTTTGCGTTTATGTTGAGGATGGCGAGTTCGCATTAATACAATATATCTACAAATATACTTAATACAAAAAAATAAAAAACAAACAACCATACACATTATACTAAAATTAAAAAAAATTAAAATATTATAAGAATAACATAAAGGAAAAGAGAAAAATGAAAAAACAAAAAAGAACAAAAATTACAAATCTATACAAATAAATAAAATTGAAGTGTCTGTTTGTTATATCTAAATAGCAGGTTTTTACTAAATGCATCCTTACTAATCCTTACTAAAATAATTATAAATGCGAAAGTGTGTTTGTTTGTTGATATATAGAGCTGTGTATTGATGTGATTTTTGCATGGGTATATTTAAGGACCTGGAGAGTCACATAGGCTACTTTTTATCCCGGAAAATCATAGAGTTCCCGCGGGATTTTAGAAACTAAATCCACGCGGACGAAAAAAACATTTTTAAAATTTTTGTCTGTTTGTTTGTTTGTTGCCGCTAATCTCGGGGACGGCTTGACCGATTTTGACGGGACTTTCACTGGTAGATAGCTGATGTTATCGGGAGTAACATAAGCTTTTTTAACCGATTTTCAAAAGAGGAAGAGAAAGAGTTTGATTTTAACAGTCTATGTGTGTACGTATCGTCTACGTGTGTTCCACCGTAGCGCCTATGCTACTGAACCGATTTTGATGATGAGGTGTCAATAGGTTTGTTGTTACGGTCTGGGTGACGTAGACTACATTTTATACGAACAAAACCTAAACGCTGGATGTTACATCAAATTCTACGTAGTTGGGTAATAATTTTTTTTTTCCTGTATGTATTCCAGACGTCTCCCCAGAAGGTATGGAAGAGGAGGGCGCGATATACGAGGACCTGGACGATGACCCCGGCCTTACCGCGAGGGCGCTGTACGACTACCAAGCAGGTATGAATAAACATAGGTGCTCAAACATAGCCTCTTTGTTTCCTCACTCTCGTAGTCGTACCCGCTCTCCGAGGCACAGGGGTGACGCAGTACAATTTCCTTCCGGGCTAGTGCTGACAATTTTTTGACGGTAAAATTCAATTTAACATTTTTTGCAGTCGAACATGCACAACAACAAGGTCGAACAAGCAGGTATGAATTATAGTAGCGACCAACAACACACGTGTTATAATATAATTGTTATCAAACGGTTTTTTATCCCTACTTCCTTACTAATATTATAAATGCGAAATTGTGTTTGTTTGTTAGTTTGTCCTTCAATAACGCTGCAATAGAGTTACGGATCGACGTGATTTTTTGCATGCGTATAGTTGAGGACCGGGAAAGTGATATAGGCTCCCTTTTGATCCCGGAAAATCTTAGAGTTTCCGCGGGATTTTAAATCTAAATCCACGCGGACGAAGTCGCGGGCATCGGCTAGTGTTTAATAAGGATAAATAGTACCAAGCTGAACTTGATTAATATTCTCCTCCTTTAACCGTTGGGCTATTAAGGCTTTTTTTTTACTCTTTTAAAGAGCTGAGTCACTGGAGTGACTATGTTGCTCTCATAGGTAAGCAATGATATATTAATTAAATTTAAATTAATTATAACTAGTTATTAGGTCTATATTGAGGCTTGAAACAACAACAAAAACAACATTGCCCTTTGACAACAACATTTTGAACAACAACATTGCCCTTTTCAGCAGACGAATCAGAGATAACATTCGACCCTGGCGACATCATCACGCACATAGAGCAGATAGACGCGGGCTGGTGGCAGGGTCTTGGACCGCACGGCGTCTTTGGACTATTCCCCGCTAATTACGTCGAGCTTTTACCCTGCCATCCGCGCTAAAGCGTGGACTATACATGGACTGTACGTGTGAGGTATGTGTCAGAGTGTGTGACCCATCTGAGAATTAGGAACTTCCTACTTTTATGGTGTGACCTTATAAATAGTGCACCTATACATAGACTTACGTATTTGTGACGTATGTCTCAAAGTGTGACCCATTTGAGAATTAGGAACTTCCTACTTTCATGGTGTGACGATATAATTAGCGCATTTGTGAGATATGTGTCAAAGTGTGACCCATCTGAGAATTAGGAACTTCCTACTTTCATGGTGTGACCTTATAAATAGTGCACCTATACATAGACTTACGTATTTGTGACGTATGTGTCAAAGTGTGACCCATTTGAGAATTAGGAACTTCCTACTTTCATGGTGTGACGATATAATTAGCGCATTTGTGAGATATGTGTCAAAGTGTGACCCATCTGAGAATTAGGAACTTCCTGCCTCCATGGTGTGACCTTATAAATAGTGCACACGTCGGTAAATAATATTTGAAAGACATCATACATCGTTGTATCAATATTTTATGTATTAATAATTTCACAGTGTGGTATTATGGTGACTGTCATAGTGTGACCTTGAATGTAAACTCCTTTTATACTACGAATAAATAATAAGTAAGGAAATCTAATTCAGAACAAAATCCACTCAAAAAATGGCCCTACTTCAAACCAAAACGACGTATGATTCAAAATACGAATCATACGAATCACTTCCGAGATTACAGATAGACATGCTTGGTGCTTGGTTCAAATTCGGAACGAAAGCAGGGATTGGTTCGCGCGCGTGCTGCTATGTTCGCTATGAGAGCTGAGTCATTGGACGATGTTATGAAAATTTGACGTGCAAGAAAAATGACCAACTGTTGACGTGCTATTTTTGTTTTTAATCCTAGCCTCTAACGACTAAATTTTAATCTCCACCCACTTCGGCACAATTTTTGTTGTGGTCATTTTTTAACGCAGTTTCGACTTCCTTACTTACAAATTATTCGTAGCTTTTATATCACAAAGACAGTAGCGCTAATTCTTTTGTACACGATCTCCAAAATAAATTGACAAGTCTTTTCATAATGGCCGCCCGCGATGCCGCGCGGCCTCGTGCGTCAAGCGATACTGGTCTTTAGCGATTATGTAGATAAAGTTTAAAATTATTTCACACTGTAAGTGCTCGCCGCGCCGCTACTGGTCGCTGCCATTCCGATGTAGATCGGCCCTTAGTGAAAATTCTTAATTATCATAAAAGAGATAGAGCTGTCAATTTATTTTAGTTTAGAGATAGTGTATATTAGAATTAGCCCCTGTCCAGATTTAGTCCTATTAAAAACGCGTGGTGCGTTTTGCAATTAGTAGCCTGAATAAAGAATTTATTATTACGTAGAGATTATGGCTTAAGATATATTCGCATTTGAAACATATTCTAAAATAGTGATGTATTTTAGTTTATTCATATATGCAGTACGCGTAAAAGTGAGATCTTAAAATTAATGTTCGTTCTAGCGAAATTTCATTAAAAATATATTCGATTACTCCAGAATATCATAGTAATATTAAAAAATCTGATATAGTTCTTGCAATTCATGAGGGTGCGTGGCTCATGGTTGTGTGTGTGTGTCGTATCTATATAGGTGGGAGCGAGAGCTTGCTCGCGCCTGACCGCTCCCACCTAGGCTCCTGACAGGCACGCACACTTACGTAATGTGCATGTACACGACGTAATCACAAGTAAAGCTCACGCGCCCTCATCAATTAAAAGAACTATATTAGTTAAAAATTTGAATTCTTATAATTTTTCTAGATACTTACAAATATGTAGATAATATTATGGTATTATGGACTGTAAATTGATCTCTGCTAATATGCTTGTGCTTAGTATCATTCCTAGGAATATTAATTAAAAATCTGTTTTAATAGTGTTCATTTTTACGAACATTCAAATGATTATCACTTTTAAGTGAATAAGAACGTGGAATGTTATATATGGTTTTATAATGTTTCCTAGGAAATCTTGTTAGTTTATATACATTTATATTGCTTTTAACTATTACTATTATAACTTATTTAGGTATTGTAGGTATTAGTTAAATATATATTAATTTTTTTAATTGCTTTTATGCCTAGCTAATAATTTTATTTTGTAAATTTCTCTTCGATACCCTATTTTGGAGAATATGAAATAAAAATAAGTAAGTTATGAATTTTGACTTGTACTTTAATTTTTAACTGCCTTTATTAAGATATTGGATACTTTTGCGTTAGTTATTTATTTTATGATGTTTTGATTAATAAACTAATATCGTCCATGTTTATTTATTTTTTTATTTTAACTGACGATTTCTTCATTTTATTAATCGCTTATTGTGCTTATTGCACGAAGTAATTTTATCAATATATTTTATGAATGAAATAATAAATAATATTTTTTTTATTTTTACGTAATGCTCAATTATTTTTATAAATAAATACTATGATTGCATTTGTAGCGTGACCTTCATAAAAACAGAAACCTTACCACAAGGTAAAAGGTCAGTAAAAGTATTTTCAGTTACTATGTGGAAAATGAGAAAAGAAGTTAAACTGACATTGAAACAGTTATTTTAATAATACTTATGGCATACCCAAATTTTGAATTCGAATAATTTATTTACCTATCTACCTACCTATTTTAATTTGAACTATCGAACCTTATTACAAAACTACAAGAGCCATCTCAAAACTGGTTGTTTAGAATTTAAATTTGAAGAATAGAAATAAATACTATTAATATAATATTAATATTTGCTTTCCTTACTTTTTTAACGATTTAAAAATAAAAAAATGCAGATATACTGCTTAATTTAGAGAAAAAAAACGTCATTGCATTAGAAAAAGTTTTAATGAACAAAAATACTTAAAATAAATGAAAACTCTTATTAATTTCATTTTTAGCTCAGTTTTCATTGCTTACTTGTGGTGTGGTATTGTATGTTTGTATTCGAAATTCCATTAATTAAATACTTCTTAAAATTGTTCTATAAAGTCGCACGTCTATAGGTTATGAAAAGAGTACAATATATCTTTACTCACCTGTTTTATATAGTCTCTGGCTTTCTTTGCATTCTGCTCGAGATCATACAGAATTAAATGATCCTAAAAAATCAACTTATTGAAAATCTTTACCTAGTTACAAATGGGTTGAACTAACAGCTAAGCTAAAATCGTAAGATTTTTGGAATGTAGAGTAAAAGTAAAATTAATTTCAACTACTTATTTAGTCTAGTGGACGTGAGGCTTTGAGATAATATAATATTTAAAAATAAAAATAAAAATGTACTCGTATTTAGGCGAATAACTTACCCTTAATACCCTCGAAATTGTGTCTTAGGTAGTGCCAAAAATCATTTTTACCCAATTTTGTACCGTTTTTGTATGAAAATGAATGTCATTGTGATTTGTGTGTATATGATTAAATATCAATATGATTGGCGGAATAACCTTTATTAGTGTTTAGGTCATAGATTAAAGGAAAGAGATAGATGAATCTTATTTTATTTATATGTCGCCACAAGCTTAGGTCCACGACCGAGTTACCCCCCTTCCCCCCCTCTGGCCTACATACTTAATTACCTACTATTATTAAATAACTACCAAACTAATATAGCGACAAAGATACCATAGTAATGTGATGATCACTACTTTCGTTCTTGGTTCTGTCAAATTATGTTTTACTTCCCAGATACTACTACTTAGACAGATTGACGTTTACTCTAAAGTCCCTATGTTAGCTTGAAAATTAGAGCCGCCACAGAATAGTTCTAAAAATATTGTTCTGTCAAGGCAACTGGTAAAACAATCGGCTTCTCCTGTTGGGTCTCATTTGTGGCGGGCTGCCTCTCTCTTTACTTTTTCCTTTAGTCTGTGTAATAGGTATGTTTTATAATTGTCATATAATGCTCATAGGCATGGTTTTGAGCTTTCTGTCGACTTTACTCACAGCTTCTTTTATTACATTTGTGAGCAAAGTTAATAGAAGGACATACCGTTCCTGTTAACATAATTATGTATGATTATGGTATTAGTAGAAATATAATATCATTCATTCATTATTCTATTAATATTATAAATGCGAAAGTTTGGATGGATGGATGGATGTTTGTTACTCAATCACGCCGCAACAACTGAACCGATTTGGCTGAAATTGGACACGGAGATAGATTATAGTTTGGAATAACACATAGGCCACTTTTTATCCTGGAAAATAAGAGAGTTCCCGCGGGAAATAAACAAGCTTAATCCACGCGAAGTCGCGGGCATCAACCAGTATTAAATCATTCATATGTTTTTTAATAAAATATGACGACCCATGTCGCCCGTTTTCACCCACCCTAACTTTACGGACTACCTGATCTAAGTTAGGTGAAGTGACGTCGATCCTTGACTGCGATTTCACCTGATGGTAAGTGACGATGCAATTGCTTTCTGTCAATTTCGTTTTCACGAAGCTTTAGGGCACATCTAAAGGTGAAAATGACGTTGGATAGGGGATTGTATTTAGGGGCTACCTATGTAAGGAGACTCCTATTTAGAGGATGATGTATGTATGTTTGGTGAAAACTGGCATCATGTCCTTTACCGTAAAATTTATTGTAAATGGAATGGCACTAATATTTATTTCGAAATTGGTAAAACTTTATTATTACGTATTAATATAACTACTTAAGAAATAAGGCTTAATTATATTAATTTGATAATTATAATTGAATATAGCTTTAACAGTAGCAAAATATTAACTTTTTTGCCGATGCAAATAATACACTCAATTTTGATTGCGTTAAAATAGCCCTAAAATTAAATCCTAATAAAAATGAAATGTTTGACAAAAGTCCTGCTAAATGCTTTTACAATGTTGTTAATATATTCTAATAATATTACGTGCATTTCTTATTGTATTCAGCTCTTAAGTTTTTATTTAAGTTTAACAATTAATTAAGAATGTACAGCAATAATTTTTTTATATTATTATAATAATGACGTTATGTAAGAATAATATCTAATTAGTCACAAAATTAGTTAGAAATTTAGTGCAATTTATATTGGTTTTATGCGATAAAATTATTATTTTTTTCTATTTAAAGTTTAGGAAATAATGCTTACTGTAAAACGCAGAACTCTAGGGCCCTTGTCTGCTATTGCAATTGTAGTTCAATTGTCTATCAATGACATCCCAATTGCTACTTTTAGCAATTTTGGTAGTCTACTAATTCAATGGCGTCACAATTGTTTTCCGATGGTTTGCCACTGACACATCTAGCTTTGAATCTAGCTTAAATAAACGTTTTTAATATGTAGTTTTTTTTGAAACTCATTTCGGCAAACGCTTTTTAAGCTAATGGCAATACCGAGGTATCATTGAATTACAATTCAATTATAAGAAATCGAACGACCATTGTGAATTTAGTAGACTACGAAATTTTGGGCCAATGATAATTGAATTGTAATTGTATTGCAGATCAATGACAATGACATGTAAAATAGCAGCTCATCCAATAGAACAAAGACGTAATTGCAAAAACTCGAAATTGACTTTTTGACGTTATAAATATTAATAGTGGATGTTCTATCCAAGAAAAAAAAAACAATTATAGGACTATTAGACCTACAATTGTACGTCTAACCTACAAAATTGTACTTTTCTTTCCTTGGATAGAACATCCACCTTACCTTACCTACCTTTCTCATCCGCATTAGATGACAGATTTACGCAAAGTTAACGTAAACTTAAAAAGTTACGCTAGACCCACAAACCTATTTTGGTATTCATATATTTTCAATATAATATTATGCACTGAAAAATATATTTGATAGTTTCACTCGATGCGCCAATACATTCTTTTAAGCAAAAATCTGATGCCGATGTTATAATCAAAACTTAATCGGTCAAAAATTTAAATGCAAAAAGCAGTTATTGTAGATATCGTATTGTATTGTCGACGTAGCGTAGCAAATCAAAATCAAGTAGGCGAAGCTGAATGAAGAGACGACGAAGTGAGTCTTCTGGCGTGGCCCATTTAAAAATATTTTTGGCTTCTCGGATCTAATACTTGCGAATGCTCACAAAAAGTCTCAAATTAAAAGTAGTTTAAAGTTTTGGCCGCTAAGTTTTGATAGTAACACATATAAAATTTATGATATTGTGCACAATTCCCTAAACATTGTGCATACACTACTTCCATTTGGACTTATAGATTATCTTGTGTAGAGAAGTGTGTACAGTCAAATAGGCACAAGTAAAAACCGATTTAAAAAACAGCCTTGCTTTTTCCTACTCATTGCATTTCAATATTATTAGGGCCGCATTCGGCGGTCAATGATTTGGGATTTGCAAGTCATTTGCTTACAAATTCCACTGTTGAAATTTACCTTCGGAGGCTTGAATTTAGTTTTGTCAATTTTCCAATTTTATTGAATGTATGCCGTACTTCAAATTTTTAAGAAAGCCATATTATATTTGTATAATGTATAAAATCCGTGTACTATGATGTAGTAATGCCCTAATATTGTATGTATTGTACGTATACTGCGACGGTTCATGTATGTGTTTGGTGCTCCATTGTATTGTAACATAGATGTACATTGGTATCCTATTTTCGAATAAATGAGCCTTAGAATAAAAAATGAGTTTCATTTTTTACTTATTAGTCTCATGAAGTGTTGGAGCGAGTTATATCCACGGCTTTTTTATCATTTATGTATAATCATCATGTATTTAGATTCACTATGGGACTAATCAGGACTTTAACATCATTCCTATCTTGTCTGATGCTATAGAGTTAAATAAAACACAGTAATAATTAATATAACTGTATTTACATAATACAAATACATCACTAAACATATCAATTAGGGTCAGTTCACACCGAGACGCGAAGCGACGAGGCGCGTACTTTTTTCGATATCGCTAACAATATAGAACTTGTTTACTACACAATAAGGTATAAATTTCAGTGTAAGCGCTAAAGCGGTCTAGATACGTGTCAAAGACGCCGTTGCGCGATGCGTAGATACTTGAGAGAACACGCGATGCTTCAAGCTGCGTCGATAGGTCTTTCGCCGCAGCTTGTCTCCACCTTTCTAGTTTAGACGCAGTGCAGATTTGATGCGTTGAGGCACGCAGATGCTTGAAGATGCACAAGAGACTGTGTTGCGCCGCTAGGTGCATCTAGCGATGGCGATGCACCTAGCAGCGCAGCACGGGCTCTCGTGTATCTTCAAGCACTTGCGCGCCTCGTCGCGTCGCGTCGCGTCTCGATGTGAACTGACCCTTATAGTAATAAGATAATTAATAATTATTAACCACAAAAACATTAAATTAAATACTATATTAGACAACGTTATTTAATTTAATTCTTGATGAAATGCAGTTGGTAATTAGTTTTCAACAAGTTGCTGCGTGAGTCCCGTCACTAATCATGATTGTGTGACCTTTTTGTATTACTAAGTTGTATTGATTCAATAAATTATTATAATTTATTTTATCCCGAAAAATTAAAGAGTTCCTGCGGGAATTAAAATCCTTAACATACGCGGACGAAGTCGCGGGTATCGTCTAGTAGTTAATAATCCTGTCATTCTTCCATGATGTTGCCAAACACATTCCTAGGTAGCGGTATTTTGTTCATGATATCGGGATTCACCTGAAAAGAAAGAAAGGTTTCTTAACGGTTGTATAGAATCAGGCGATACTTTGCGGAAGTTCATGATTAGCAAGAAAAGGTCAGAATTATTTTGCCATAATCCGCCAACAGACAAAATATGTATGGTCAAACGTGCACTTACAAGCTAAGCACCGCTTACCTCCCCAACCAAGCAAGAAAGCCAAGTTCCCAAGCAAGCAATGCCACCACCACACAAGACTTTTATACTACTCTCGACGCACGTTTCGCCCCGACACTGCACACCCACCCATTGCAATATTGTACACGCTTCTAGCATAAGCATGTGCTTTTTTGAAACTTCTTTGTGGAAGCACTGTGTGCATAGCCTAGTTTTGTTAACCATAAAAATTTTTTTTGAAAAGAGCAACTGCTGAGTTTCTTGCCGGCTCTTCTCAGCAGAATCTGCATTCCGAACCGGTGGTAGACTTATGACGTGGCATAAGAGCTACAAGTTGGCCTACATGAAATAAATAAATTTTGATTTTGATTTAAGCTTTCCGTATATTTGGAGGGGGGAGAAGAATATAAGTCAATATATATTTTTTTTAATTAAAAAAAAAGACGTGTGGCACTCGGGGACTGCCGCGGTAAAGCTATTGCATAGCATTTTTTATCAACGCCATCTAGCGGTGAGAGGAGTCCATATCCGTGGGGTGTCAGGTTATTTTCGTTACGGAATTTCTGGATTCGGTCTCCGCGATAGAAGCTATGCAATAGCTTAAAAATTCCACACTGCACTTACCCTGATCCGGATCTCCCTGGGCATGAACTCGTGGAAGAAGCGGTAGAACTCGTGGTGCGTGGCGACGACGCCGAGGCGCGCCATCTCCAGCTTGAGCTCGCTGACGGCGTCGGGCGGCGCGGCGCGTGCGCACTTGCGCACGTCCTTCGCGAACACGTACAGCTTCTCCACGAGCTTCTCCGCGCGGACCCGAGCGTGGTAGTCGTACCTGATGAACGAACAAGTGAAAAGTGTAAAAAGAAATTGGCCAAGTGTGAGTTCTTCTAGCAAAAAACGTTGAAAAAGGTACGATTCTTGTATGGGGACCCCTTTGTTGTTATAGCGACAATAGCTGTACATCCTTAGCGAACACATACAACTTCTCCACGAGCTTCTCCGCGCGGACCCGAGCGTGGTAGTCGTACCTTGTAAACGAACACGTGAAAAGTGTAAAAAAAATCGCCCAAGGTAGAGTTCTTCGAGCAAAAAGTGTTGAAAAAGGCACGTTGCTTGTATGGAGACCCCTTTGTTGTTATAGCGACAATAGCTGTACGTCCTTAGCGAACAGATATAACTTCTCCACGAGCTTCTCCGCGCGGACCCGAGCGTGGTAGTCGTACCTGATGAAAGACCAAGTGAAAAGTTTAAAAAACAACTGGCCAGGTGAGAGTTCTTCGAGCAAAAAACGTTGAAAAAGACACGTTGCTTGTATGGGGACCCCTTTGTTGTTATAGCGACAATAGCTGTACGTCCTTAGCAAACAGATATAACTTCTCCACGAGCTTCTCCGCGCGGACCCGAGCGTGGTAGTCGTACCTTGTAAACGAACACGTGAAAAGTGTAAAAAAAATCGCCCAAGATAGAATTTTTCGAGCAAAAAGCGTTGAAAAAGGCACCTTGCTTGTATGGGGACCCCCTTTTATTTTATTATTTTGTTGTTATAACGACAATAGATATACATATTCTGTGAGATCTCCTTGTTCTCAAAGGTGTGAAGTCTGCAATCAGCACTCAACCACTTGAACTAGATGTTATTCCAATATAGCCAAACCAAGTTATAGCCAAGTGAATTTTTTACCAGTAAACTTTCTCTACTTTCAGTCAACGTTTCCAAATACTTACAACAAGAAAAGATGTTTTACTTTTTTATTCGATAATAGTCCTTGACTGCGATTTCACTTGATGGTAAGTGACGATACAGTTTAATATGGTAACGGGCTAACTTGAAAGGGTTATGGCAGTGTAGATTCAACCCATACCCCTTATTGCTTTCTACATGCCACCGTGCCGGAACGTTAAATCGCTTGGCAGCACGTCTTTGATGGTAGGGCGGTAACCACGGCCAAAGCCTCCCAGCAGACCAGAGAAACAATTCAGAAATGAAATTATAAATTCCCAAATTGCCTCCGCCGGGAATCGAACCCGAGATCTCCCAGTTATAAGACCACAGCGCGCACTACTGCACCAGGGAGGTCGTCAAAATGGACTATGGGCCTAAGTCCTTCTCACTCTAGAGAAGACCTGTACCCAGTATTGGAACAGCGATTGTTGATGATAATTAACTGGACATACGCAATAATGTGTCAACCCACACAACTTATGAATTGAAAAGTGAACTTTATTCTTTTACATTAAGTATGTACATATTTAATTTGACAAAGATTTGTGGGTTATCGTTATTGTGTATGACACGTCCAACTGTACTTACTTTAGTTGCAATTTATCTTCCAAAAACTTGTACAATCTCTTGGTGATCCACGGCGCGTTCCTGCCTTGGAACCGCTTCGGTGGCTTATACTTCAAGTCCTCGAAGAGCTCAGCGGGTAAATGATCTAGGTTTGTGAATATCGTGGTCTTCAGTTTAGGCTTGGGCGCTTTCTTGGTGACCTTTTTTGCACGCTGTTGTTTCGGAATATCGGGTACTTTGAATATGCTGAAGGGTTTTGGTTGCTCTTTGAGAGAGTTGAGTAGCTTTTCCTGCTGTAAAATGAGTTATAACTTAATTTTAAGTCGATATGAAATGAGTTTATTTTGCCAAATGTGAGTAAAAATAGTAGACAATGGTAGATAGTATAGTTCTTTCATTTCAT
Organism: Hipparchia sbordonii; assembly: GCA_038048805.1. Taxonomy (NCBI): domain Eukaryota; kingdom Metazoa; phylum Arthropoda; class Insecta; order Lepidoptera; family Nymphalidae; genus Hipparchia; species Hipparchia sbordonii. The sequence continues at coordinate 2,484,117 of JBBIWI010000007.1, forward strand.
GAGGGCTCGTGGCTCATGATTGTGTGTGTCGTATCTGTATAAGTGTGAGCGAGAGCTTCCTCGCGCCTGACCGCTTCCACCTAGGCTCCTGACAGGCACGCACACTTATGCAATGTGCATGTACACGACGTAACCACAAGTAAAGCGCCCGTAACTTCGTGAGATGAACGTACAACGTACGTAACGTGCTCGAATAACATTTAAGTAAAATCCGTACTAATATTATAAATGCGAAAGTCTGTCTCTCACGGCTAAAAGATTATACAAGGAGACATTTACTCTAGTGGGATATGCCGCATGTCGAAACGTTTGCCCTATGATAGATAGGTTAGGTGCAATGCTGCTTATTATTTGAAAATTTCTTACCACTTTACGTCGCAACTCAGCTTTTTCTTCTCTCACTTTCTGCAAGTACTTTTCTAGATTTTCTCGCCTCAAATGCTTTGCCGATTCGTAATCCGCATCCTCTGTCGTTTTCTCCACTTCCAACTGCTCTGGTTCTCTAAATGATTCAAATTCCTCATTTTGTTCTTGTTCATTAGAAGATTCTGATTCTTCATCTTCATTTTGTACAGATTCTGCTTCTTCAATTTCTTGGATATCTTTCTCTGATTCAGATTTGTCATTTAGTGGGACATCTTCAAAAGATTCGAATTCTCCATTTTGTTCGACATCTTCATCTGATTCAGATTCAACTTCTTCGATATCTTTCTGTGATTCAGATTTGTCATTTAGTGGAGCATCTTCATCAGATTCGAATTCTCCATTTTGTTCGACATCTTCATCTGATTCAGATTCAACTTCTTCAATATCTTTCTGTGATTCAGATGTGTCATTTAGTGGGACATCTTCATCAGATTTGAATTCTCTATTTTGTTCGACATCTTCGTCTAATTCAGATTCAACCTCTTCATTTTGTTCTAATTCAGATTCTTCATTTTGTTCTTGTTCATTATAAGATTTAGATTCTTCATCAGAGTCATTTTCTTCGTTTTGTGCGATATCTTTCTCTGATTCAGATTTATCATATAGTTCGATATTTTCATCGGATTCGGGTTCTTCATTATGTTCAGATTCTTTATCAGATTCAACAGCTTGATTTTGTAGCGATTTAAATTCTTTAATTTGTTGAATATTTGCATGCGTTACAGATTTTTCCTTTTTTTCAGAGATTTCAATTTGTTGGTTATCTTTATCTGATTCAGATTTATTATTTTGTTCTTCATCTTTATCTAATTCAGATATTTTATATTGTGGAATATCTTTATCAAATTCAAATTCTTCATTTTGTTGGACATTTTTATCTATCTCAGATTCTTCCATTTGTTGGAGATCTTTAACTGATACAGATTCTATATTGTCTTCTATTTTTGGATCAGATTCAAAATGATCATTTTGTTTCGATTCCCGATCACATTCAATTTGTTCTGCGTCAGGTTTTTCGTTTTGTTTTTTATCTTTATCAGATTCAACTTTTTTATTTTTTTCTATTACTTGATCAGGCGGAATGGGATTCGCGTCAAAGTCGGTTTGTTGTTTAGCCTGATTTGCATTTTTATTATAACTAGATTCATGTTTAGATTGGTCGACATCTGCATGAAAACGAAGTTTATTGGCAACTTGATCGTTTAAATTTTCTTCATTAGCTTGTCGTTTAGCTGATCTTTCCATAACTAAAGTGCGTAAAGATTTCCTAGGAGTGAAATCTGTTCCGAAAGTCTGTCTTAATGTTTGTCGCGTAGTTTTATGGGAATCCCAAACGGAGTCTTCAGCGCTTGAACCAATAGTTCTATCTGTGAAGCCTGAGCTTTCTCTTGTAGGGGCTAAACTTGGTCGTATATTTAGATCATTAGGTATAGTTTTAGATTTACCAATACTTGTATTACGGCCATGCGTACTGTAAGATTCTTCTCCATTCGATTTTTCATGAAGGACTGCTTCTGGAGATTTCAACAAGTCTTTTTTTCTTGATATTTCATCTGTTTTATTAAGTTCGCTATCCTTTTGATTAGAATATATTTCTACATTCGCGCTCTCGATAATTTCTGAAGCAATATGAGGATCATTGGATTCTTGAGAATGCATATTATCTGCTTCATTCAGATCTTCATTATGTGTTATTGCTTTATAGGAAATATTCTGGTTTTCTTCAAATTTTTTCACATTTATATCAAAAATTTGTTCATCATCATTTTCAAATTCCAAAGTGAAATTTTCATCATCAACTTGATGATGTTGATTTTCCTCTGTGAGTGTTTTCTCATGTTCTGCATTGATCAATTCTACTTGCATATCTTCTTCAGTCAATATTTCATCCATTGAAACCTTGTGTGTAAGTTTAGAACTGTTTTTCTGTGAAGTTTCTCTTACAGAAGTGGATTTATTAGTTATAACATGACTATTGATTGATTTTGGTTCTACTTGACTGTTGTCTTTGGATTTATTGAAACTTTGAGAGCGAGTGTTAATTATATTTATTTCTTCAACTTCTGGGTGTACTTTTGAATTAGACTTGTCAGACCTTCTAGATGTGTTCAAGCTGTTGTTTTTATTCAAAGCATCTTCCGATTTTTTAGATTTGGATAAACGGCTCAACCTTATTCTTTTAATTGGTGTAGTTCCACCTGCCTCTTCAAGCTGATGGTCTAACATTGTTGATGATGGAAGATGATTCCATTCTCCCATTTCTACATCGGTAATATTTGAGGCGGATGAATAAACTGAAGTTGGAGAAGACAATCTCCTCTGTTTTGATGTTTGCTGATGGTCATTTTTTCTTTGGAATCCAAATATCCTGGGTTGTATTTCTGAAAATTCATCATTGCTATCACTTAAAACAAATTCTGCATAAATGTTCTTTCTTTTTAGGCCAGGTCTGTATCCAAACATATTACGAACTGGTTGTTGTACTTCTTGTGCTGGTTTTTCTACACTGTTATTAACGTTAACAGATTTATTTGGTGAAGCATTAAAGAGTGCAGCATTGAAGACAGATTTTGTTTTAGGTTTTGGCACCCTATTGAATAATTTTTTTGGCATTACATTAATATCTTTGTCTATGTTTGTCTGATCAAAGAAACTTTGCATCTTTCCTAAACTTTCTTTTCTATGAATAATTTGTTTTAATTTCTTCTGAGGACGAGTGTCTCGATTTTTAAATAATTCTCGCTGTGGAAGAACTATGCTGTGAATAGATTCCCCATCACTGCTCTCTGGCAAATTTAAACTCATATTTTCCTTTTCTTGGCTGGAAAAAAATAACAAATATTCTTAACTAAAGATGAAAAGCTGAAAGAAATAAGAAATTGTGGATAAATAGTTTGCATGCAAGTTTTTATATTCTTGTGTTTGTAAGGATACAGACAGACTGCATTTTGACAGCTTTTTTGTTAAACTTTTGTGGGATTTTCCTGTTAATCAACCAAAAGAAGCTTTTATTTTTGGCATAATATGTGAATTAATGATCCATTTTTTTTAATTTTATGACACGATAGCCCGTGACTACTATGTCATCAGATGGTAAGTGACGATGCAGTCCAAGATGGTAGTGGGTTAACTTGGAAGGTAACTTGGTATGGCAGTGTACACTCAACCCATACCTCTGATCGGTTTCTACACGCCATCGTACAGGAATGCTAAATCGCTTGGCGGCACATTTTTGACAGTAGGGTGGTAACTAGCCACGGCTAAAGCCTCCCATCAGACGAGCTACAATATGACGATAGCCCATGACTACAATGTCACCAGATGGTAAGTGACGTTGCAGTCCAAAATGGTAGTGGGCTAACTTGGAAGAGGTATGGCAGTGTATATTCAACAAATACCCCTAATCAGTTTCTACATGTCATTTATGCTGGAATGCTAAATAGCTTGGCGGCACATCTTTGACATTGTTTTATTTCATTTAGTTTTTAGTGCTTTATATAATGTTTAAGCTGTTTGTAAACCAAATATAATAAAAAAAAAATCTTACCTCAAAATTTCAACATCCAATTCCTCTGCTGCTTTAGCTTCATTTTCTCTTTCCTCCATCACATCAGTGACAGCTCTGGAATTATCTGTTAGTCTCTTCCACCAATTTGGGCCTTTGAAAAAAATTAAAAAAATATGCATTTAAATAAAAATAGTTTGATTCACATTGGCCATGCTTCACTGAGGGCCAGTTGTACAATGGAAAAAATTAAACCAACTCCAGTACACTGAAATAAAGAATAACTGCAAAGGGAAATCCCATATCTTGAAAATTACTGAAACCAAGTTTGATGAAATCTCCACTGTTCACTAAAATAAATACAATTTTTCTTACAAAAGCTTCTGGATACCTAACAGTCTGAATTGAGAGTAAATCACTAATCTTTGAATAAAAACTTACGACCAGGAATTTGAATGTCTGTATCATCATTTAACACAGACCATCTGGTGGGCAGAGGTGACATCGGGAATGAATCTGGTATGACAGCAGTCAGGCGCAGAGATACATTGGACGTCCCTGAGCTGACACTTCTAGTACGTCGAGTTTTACGCCATTTTGGTGGTGTAGCCTTAACATTAGCACCTTGAGAGTGAGAGGGTGATGGCACTTGTGAGCTTGACATGTTTTATCTGTAACACAATGATAATTTATATTTACAGATGAGCTGAACGCTCAACATACAATTCAAATTTCCAAATAATGACGCTCAGACAGAAATTCTACTGCACAGCACAGTTTGGGACAGAATTCCTTGTTACTTAGTGTAATACATTGCACAAAGCCCTAAATCTACTCATTCTGAGAAGCCTGTGCTTGCTAGTGGTTGAATGATTGCGCATAGGGACATAGGACCACATAAGGATAACATGGTGTACAAAATTCATCCTTGATCCGGGATCCATGTGTATTTATTAACTGTGTAATATTCACTTTTTACTATTACTCAAGTATAAAAGAGCGCTCCGAACTGTGCCAGTTTGTAATACTGCTGCATTATTATCAGCGTGTACTTACTGTTTTGATTCACTGCAGATAAGTCATTTTAATTGTTAATGCTTTTATAAACAAAACAAATTACGAAGTTAGAATTCATAGAATGCAATACAAATTACAAACTTTACAAACAAAACGGTTAAAAATTTGAATTCGCTATGGAATTGACATCTGACGTCTGTCAAATAAACGATAAACGTCAAATTGTTTTTTTTTTCTAGTCAGTCGTCTTTTGTGGCTGGTCGATCGCGTAAGAGTTTTATTAGTCATTGATACAGTCTCAATTGTTTGGCTAAATTAAAGGAATAAACTTGTATATTATGTGTGGCTGTGTGTGGTGTAAATGGCCTGTGGCTTTAAAACACTTTTTTTAACAACTGGCCCACAGAGCACGCAGAGCACTGATCTGTGTCTTTAGCTACGTACCTATATATAGCGCCTACCTATAATATTTTACTATAATGAGACTCAATAGTATTATTATAAAAACCTTTTCACGACATTTTTTTTTATAAAGAAAGAATATTAGCCAAGTTGTTTAACTTGACTTATATTCTCTCCTCTCCTCCCCTCCAAATAAACCGAAAGCTTGTATTACGAGTGGGTACGACAATAGTGCAACGGGTGAGGATCGAACCTGTGCCCTTTCGTTTTAAGTCTGCACCTTTAACCGTTGGGCTATTGAGGTTTAGCCAATCACCCGTTCATTTTTATTCAAGCATTGGTCCTAATGGTCCTACGCACGTTGCGACCTTTTTGATAATTTAGTTATAATTCCCATAATTTGTATAGGTAGGAGACACCGACCTCAATAAAAGTTTTTGACGGTCTCTACCATGCGCAGTGGTGAAGGTTTGATTCTTACAAGAGGAAGGTCTTTTTGGAATTGGAAATTTTATGATTTCCATTTGCCGAGAGAACGAATTTCCTCGTCATTACTCGACGCCAGGAACAGCAGCACTTTCTTGACTGGGATGAGTCTGGCCTCCTCAAGGTGTACGATAATCATCTGCGCAGATTGCTAGAAAGTGATGCTAGCATATTGCGCGGAATAGGAATGTAATAAGTGTCAAATACATCATTTATTCTAATAACTCGTAAGATATTCATTTTGTTTTAAATGGCTGTATCATCATATAGTAACATGTTTAAGAATCACACTAATATCACACTATCACACTAATATTATATTACACTAATATTACACTAATATTATAAAGCCGAAAGTTTGTATGTGTGTGTGTGTGTATGTTTGTTACTCTTTCACGCCAAAACTACTGGACCGATTTGGCTGAAATTCAAAATGGAGATAGATTATACCTTGGATTAAAACATAGGCTACTTTTTATCCCGGAAAATCAAAGAGTTCCCGCGGGATTTTAAAAACTAAATTCACGCGGACGAAGTCGCGGGCATCAGCTAGTTTTATATAAAAATTTTGGATTTGTAATATGCAACACCTTCGATCATAAAAAAATTCGAAGTGTAACACATTGAAAATAAATGCAAATTGGTTATGAATTAAATCTAACTTCACGATTTTTTTTGTCAAACAAACATTATTTTGCTTCTACTCAGTATCGTCCCTTGGAGATATGATGTACCGACCTAATTTTTGTCTGTTTTTTTCGGATGCTTAAAACTTAAGATTACCATTACTGAAGATTTACTATTACACGCGCTCTTGAAGCAGGACCGTAGCGGAAAATATGCAACCAACGATATGCAACGGTTTTTCCACCGAATCCTGGCAAAACTTGCATTTATCCTAGCCCTGGAGCTTGAGATTATACATGTGTCTGTTCAGTCTACCATTAGGTATTCTGTGGTTCAGTCCACAATGGCCCGTCAAAGCTCGTACTATCTAGCTAGAAGAATGCATTAGAATTACATCAAAAAATATATCTTTCGATTTTCACTTAGAAAGTCGGTAGTAGCACTTGTATCAAAACTATTGTTTAATTGCCACATCAGCCATTTATTTGCACAAAATATTTAAGACTGTGCTAACAATAAATAAATGTAGGTAGTACTTACTGATAAGATGTTTGCAAAAGTCTATAAGTAGCTAATTCGTCCACGTTTTGCAGAGGTGAATCTCTACGCCCTTTTAAAATTTTATGATGAACTTGAGGCAATTGTACGATAACTTAGTTATATTTGCCTAGAATTTCAAACAAGCAAATTAACTAATTAATTATTAAGTATATGACGACGTCCCTGGCGCAGTGGTGAGCGCTGTGGTGTTATAACTAAGAGGTCCCGGGTTCGATTCCCGGCGGGGGCAATTTAGGAATTTATAATTTCTAAATTGTCTCTGGTCTGGTCTGGTGGGAGGCTTTGGCCGTGGCTATAGTTACCACCCTACCGTCAAAGACGTGCCGCCAAGCGATTTAACGTTCCGACACGATGGCGTGTAGAAACCGATTACGGGTATGGGTTGAATTTACACTGCTATACCACTTTCAAGTTAGCCCGCTACCATCTTAGACTGCATCGTCGCTTACCATCAGGTGAGATCGCAGTCAAGGGCTATCTTGTCATCGAATAAAAAAAAAGTAATTAGTTCTTATAACCAGTTAATTATTATGAACCAAATAAATTAATAAAATTATTATTCAATTGTTTTTACGCGCGGCTTCGTTGTCGCCATTTATAAAAGAAATCGGAAACAAAACAATATTCACATTGTTTTTGAGCTTTAGCCACACTAACGAATAGTAACTGTTTTAATTAAAACATATTTGGTTTATTATTTAATTATTATTAATTTATTTTGTTCATTTGCTTAATAACAGGCGATAATTAGCAAAAAAAAAATATTTTTCGAATTCACTTAATTTTTTTTTTAATGGATAATTGCGGTTGAATTGTCAAAGCTACTATACCGATCGCGATCGTTACCGTCAATCAATTGATTGAAGGAACCAATAGATTGATAGATTTCTTATATTAGAGACTTCTACACACCGAGGTTTTGCGACGTTTGTATCATTTCCTTGTATATTTTTCTGTGATTCTATTTGGATTTGCTTCTATATTGGAATGGGTTAGGTATATGATGTACAATGCGTGCACAAATACGCGCGCGTTCCTTGTGACATTTCGACGTGCAATAGCTAACGCTTCCGCCGCGCGTTTTGTGTGTCCAAGACTTCGTCTGCACGCATGAAAAAAGGAATAACATAGTGTAAATAAAATAGTATCTATTATCGTAGCGTCGTGTTATTTGATCAGTGAGAGATATTAAAGTTATAAATAAGCATTAGGTGTGTATAGTTCGTTATTTGTTACACATTATTACGGAACGTTCATTAGAACCGCTTTGTGGTACCATAATTAGGTACCGTTATGGTAGTGCCTCGAGAAGTAACCAACGACAAACATGGGGACATCAAAACGAAGGCAACGGTTGGTACCCATAGTTTACATAGGTACCTATTTGTTTCAACGTTTGAAAAATGCTTCAACTCAAAATCAAATTGTTTTAGATTTCATAGAAAATATTCTTCAAACTTAGAGCTACAAGATATATTTAGGTATACCATTTAATGTGCCCGTAAAAAATTTGTTCTCACTTCTGTAAAATGAGCGAAAAAAAAAAACAAAGACCTTTGTTTCTTTCGCGCCTTTTTTAACTAACTTCAGAATATTATTGATGTTGTTTTAGTTAATTGAAATGTATAAAAAAAAGTCCTAAAACACAAATTAATGACAAAATAATAGTTAATTTTTAATAATATTACAATAATAGATATAAATATGTAATTGCTTAAGAAGTAAAATTTTAATAGGAACACGAAGTTTCTGAACGTTTCGTCGACTAATAAAATTAGATTTTTTTTTCCTGTTTCTCTTTTGCAGGCGAGAGAGCGGTTCCCTAGGATTGTCGTAATTATTATCCTCGCTGAGTTTTGCGAGAGATTTTCCTATTCAGGCATGAGAGGTAGGTAATTAAAATCATCCATTCTGTAGCCAACGCTCTAAACTGCTGCGTTATATAATTTTTATTCACGACAAGATTGCTCTTAACTGCAATGTCACCTGATAGTAAGTGACGATGCAGTCTAAGCACTGACCTCTATATTTAATCTATGATTAACACTAGACTTGCTGCTGTAATTCTTTTTGGATTTATATGATTGACGTCATTTTAAGTTTGATTGATGCTATTTAGGTGCTATAAGCACTAAACAGGGATACGAGTGTCCATGGAACTAATTGGTACTATTGCTAATGGCGCACAGACCTCTATAATTAATCTATGATTTATTTGTTGTACCTAGTTCTATGATTTTACAGATTAAATTATTGTAAAAGTCGGTGCGCCATTTGCAGTATTATTAGTTTCAGAGACTATCGTATGTCAAAAGTGGCGCTTCAAATTGATCCATAATTTAGGCTGTCATTTGTGTCATGCAAGTCCAGTGTTGAGCATAGATTAAAAATAAAAATCAGTGCGTCTAAGATTCAAGAGCAAGCTGGGTAACTTGAAAGAGGGTAAGGGGGTATTGTAGTTTTAATTATATCAATACGTCGAATCGGTTTTTATATCCCATAGTAAGAAAAATCGGTTTTTATATGCTTACTGGAACGCTATATCACGTTTTTGACGGCAGGGAATTGAAAATAATTAATTGCTTAGATTACAGTGAAAGCATAATGCAGACCAATAACTCAGGACCATAGGAGTCATAAAAGGTTCCTACCATTATGACCTCTTTTCAGCGTTCTCTTTGTTTTGGCCTTCATTCATTTAATTTAATCCCCGAGGCCAAGAGAGAGGGGTCAATTATACATAATTATTTTGCCGCCTTTTCTGTGTGTGTAGTATCATATTAATGATTTTTTTATTTATTAAAAGCAGCTTTAATTGGGATGGTTTCTAGCTATCTTTGAAGAAAATGTGTTCAGCATTTTAAGAATTTTTTCAGCTTTTTTCCTAGCCAACCTAGCCTACTATTAATATACTAATTGATGTTTATATGATTTAGTCTTTTTAGTTCGAATCGTTATTAATTTGTCTTTAAGAGTAGCTATTGCCCGTGACTTCGTCCGCGTGGATTTAGTTTTAAAATCCCGCGGGAACTCTTTGTTTTTCCGGGTTAAAAAGTAGCCTATGTCACTCTCTAGGTCCTCAATAATTATACCCATGCAAAAAATGACGTTGACGCTCTGTTGCAGCGTGATTGTAGGACAAACCAACAAACACACTTTCGCATTTATAATACTAGTAAGATTTATTCAGAAGTATTCCTTCAAGTATGGATTTAACTTTTTTTTATTGGAAGACAAGATAGTCCTTGACTGTGATCTCACCTGATGGTAAGTTACGATGCAGTATAAGATGGTAGTGGGCTAACTTGGAAGAGGCATGGCAGTGTATATTCAACCTATATCCCTAATCGGTTTCTACACGCCTTCGTGCCGGAATGCTAAATCGCTTGGCGGCACGTCTTTAACGATCGAGTGGTGACTAGCCACGCCCAAAGCCTCCCACCAGATAACTTAAAATATAATGTATTTTCAGCTTTTCTAACACTGTATCTACGCAGTAAGTTGGGTTACTCGGACGAGGGAGCGACGGAGATCTACCACGTGTTCAGTACTTTTGTGTATTTCTTCCCTATTCTGGGTGGAATCCTGGCCGACAACTACCTTGGGAAGTTTAGGTATTAACAACTTATATTGTTTCAAAACTGAGGCGGCAAGAGGGTTTACCCTCAGGAATGTAGGTACGAGGATGAGTAGTCAGAGATATGTGGATGTGGTCCAATAAGAAGATGAAAAGATTTTAAACATAGCAAAAAAACGTAACAATAATCAAACTTTGAAGAGAGGTAGTGACAATTGCGAGCGGTATGTTGCTATCTGTTTTAAGGCGTTAAGAAGCGTGAATGAGTTGACGGCTTTACAGGGCGACGCGACGGAGCAGGCACGCTCGCGCGGAATAAAAATAAAACTCAAGTAAAAATATTACTATTTTCAAGACCTTTTTTTGTGTGCAAGAATTAATTAAAAAGCTTGTGTCGTTTTGGAGAACATTTGCAAATTATGACAAAAATAGCTACTCTTTGGTGATTTTTTCACAAGAGATAGTTTTTAAAAATAAAATTTTGTTGCAGTAAAGCCATTTATTGAACCTTTATCTTTAATTTTGTATTTTTCCTGTACGGCCCAAATCAAGCATTCTGTTCCCAATTTGATTTAAATATCCATGAATGAATGAATGAATGAATGCCTAACATTTCACACCTCTTAGCGCCTTAAGCGGGAATGACTTGAGGTGCGGTACGGGTAAACGCGAGACGAGGTAGCGGACTACTTGAAATGGAAGGGTAATACTTATTTTCTATTTTCAGGACCATTTTGTACCTGATGTTTGTCTATGCGGCTGGAAATATTCTTGTTGCAGTGACCGCGATACCTCAACTGGAAGTTCCAAAAAGGTACTAAAATCCAATGGGACCATCTCTCATCCTCCATATATAAATCGTAAACTTAGCTGTATTACATGTTATAAATCATAAACATAGCATTATTTACGTATATGTAAATGTATTTTAGGGATTTGACCACTATTCGCTAGAGTTAAGCAATTTACGAGTATGCTGAGAATATGAAGTGATCACATTATATTTTATTAGGTTTCATACATATTTTTCGCGACAAATCCTTGAATAGGTTCGATTCTCGGTGAAAAAAACAGCATATTAGAGCAAATACAATTGCAAATTGTTCAATCTAGCTCACCATTAATAGGAAACCTTTAATTAATCTGATAGGCTGATTAGTCTAATAGGCAGAACTTAACCAAAAGCTGCTATCATTTTTGTATTTGGATAGAGTCAGGCGTTACTTTGCGGAAGTTCATGATTAACAAAAAAATGTTAGAGTTATTTTGCTGTAATCCGCCAACAGAAAAAAATCTGTATGGTCAAACATGCAGTTATAAGCTAAGCACCGCTTACCTCCCCAACCAAGCAATAAAGCAAAGCAAGCAATGCCACCACCACTCACATGCACCACATGTCTAGACAATACTGCTGTATTGTCGTGTGTGCGTTGTAAAGTCGATATCTCCTGAGGATGCTCCGGTGTCGGGGCGAAACGTGCGTCGAGAGTAGTATTAAAGTCTTGTGTGGTAGTCAAAGTCAAAGTCTATCTTGTCATTGAATAAAAATAATAATTTCAGGTTGTGCACAATCATTGGCCTCCTAATGATAACCATTGGTACAGGAGGTATCAAACCATGCGTGACCGCGTTCGGAGGAGATCAATTCATTCTTCCCCAGCAAGAGAAACAGCTAGCCCTGTACTTCAGTATACTTTACTTCATCATCTGTATTGGCAGTTTGAGCGCGAAGACCTTATCTCCCATATTGAGATCTGAAGTCCATTGCTTTGGGGATAAGGACTGTTATTCCTTGGCTTTTGGTGCTCCTGGATTTGTTGTGCTGTTGGCTATAGGTTAGTTTGTTTCTTTTATTTCATTAACAAATAGGTCTTTTGGGATCCTTTCTACTAATCCTTACTTACTGACTACTATAAAACGTGTAATGAAACTCCGAAATAATACTGAAGGAGGTGAATGTGCTCATTAAACTGAACAACTTTCTCCAAGGAACATAGGTCGAAATATGAAAAAAAAAAATTTTTACCTCCCATAGTAAATCAATCAGCTGATCGTCAATTTTGTACGGGAGGCCCACATTTTTTTTCACTTTTCAGATTTCACACAGATCTCTCAGTCACGTCAGTGTGTTAGAACACACTTTAGATTAATCTTAAGTTATTATTGCCATATGTGATGCGAATCCTGGGCGATACAACTAGTCCAATATAAACATAAATACAACAAGACCTCCACGCACAACAATTACACAAATGGATGAACAAACCAACCATTAATGGAAGCGTTTTTACCCTTGTTTATTGAAAACGACAAACATATATTTTAACTTCCTATATTTAACTTACGACCTTCATTCCGTTTATCTCGAAAAGGCGTAGTGTAAAGGTCATCTATAATGGGAAGGCTATACAGGATGTTATTTTAAGAGCAGCTATTGAGGTAAACATGTAAACTTTAATGAATACTTACAGCAAATTGCTCTGAATAAATAATTCAATTTAAATGAAATAAAAATAATTGCATTCAAAGGTCTTCTAAGAATTTAACCTACTTACATTTTTTCTTTAAAAAATCATAAGCGATGTAACTGTACGGCAATTAATAGGGTAGGTTATAAGAAATTTTTGATTTATCGGCAATCGGCATCGGAACTCATTGATTTCTCTGCATAAGAAGTAGTTTAATAGAGGTTATCTGTTTTCGGTCTTGTTGGATTACATTCTATGAGAGTGAAGGAATAGAGTGCAAGTATTTTGCGCACACTCAATATACTTGGTGCGTAATTGGCTAGTCTCCGTTTAGATTAAACGCTGTGGCCGAAATTTGGCCTATTTAGTTTTTTAATTGAAGTTAAGCCAAAATACATAGTATAGTTCTTCCATTTCAAGAGGGTGCGCGGCTCATGGTTGTGTGTGTGTCTCTGTATAAGTGTGACCGCTCCGACCCACAAACATATACTAGGCTCCTGACAGGTACGCACACTCACGCAATGTGCATGTACACGACGTAACCACATGTAAAGTTCACGCGCCCTCGTGAAATAAAAGAACTATACCTACTATGAAACAACTATTTTTTTATACTTACTGTATACTTTTTCAGTTATATTTGTCGCGGCTAAGAGCAGATATGTCATGAAAGAACCTGAAGGAAACATGGTGATTGACTTCGTGAAATGCACCTTTGTAAGTACATAATTATAAAAAGTTACCTACTCTTTGTTAATTATTATTTATGTATAGAAAAGCTGATATACGCGTTTAAAATTTTCATACCGTGAATTTGTATAATTTTTTTAATACTATATTTAAAAAAACTGACCAAGTTGTTAGCTAATTGTGTATTAACGGTAAAAACTAGAAATTGTGGTCGGTAACTAGAAATTTTTGTCGACTGCTGGACATAGGTCTCGTGTAGTAAAGAAGTGGACGAAAAGTCAGTAGCAAACTTTTAAAAAAGTTTAAAAGCCTACCAAATCGTACCCCAATTCCCAAACTTTTCCCCCTTATCTCTTTTGTTATGCAAGCAAGAACTGTCAGAATATTTATCACTGTTACAAACTTTACCCTACGATTTTATTGATTTTTGGTTTATCTATGAGATGAGTTGCGAACTTTTTGTTTTACTATTAAAAGTTGGGGGTCGAATACAATATGGTGCGGGAATCCAGATACATATATTAGGTATCGTCACACTAATATATTACTAACTAGACGATGCCTGCGACTTCGCCTGTGTGGATTAAAAGATTTTTCAATTTCCGCGGGAATTCTTATATTTTCCGGGATAAAATGTAGCCTAGTATGTGTTAACCAAGAAAAAATCGATTGCGGATTAAAAAAATCGATAATAATTATTATAGCATCAATGCGTAGATTCCAAAAATAGTACAAAAATTGTTTATGAAATTATGAAGTTTTAAAAACAGTACTTAGTTATTATTTATTTATTTATTGTAATCAACAGCGTTTATGAAGTTTGGTTTTAGTTTTTAAACTTTTCTTTAACTTATTGGACATTTATATTAATATATTATAAAATTAACGGACGCCCGCGACTTCATCCGCTTCTTCAATTCAAAACAGCAACTGACAGTTCCTAAATCCCCACAGTTAAGGTGGGCAGGACCCCTACAGCATCAGGATTGAGGAGTTGGAGGATCTGCCTGTGAAAGTCCCTTCAAAATCGATCCAGCCGTTCTTGAGATCAGACAGATAGACAAAAATTTTAAAAATTGTTTTTTTTGTCATAAGTAGCGTATTTAGTTACCGCATTTAGTAAAAAGTTGTTTTGATATTACAAACAGACACTTCGATTTTATTTAATTTTAAAGATTTTATCTGTTGAGGCCATCCACACACATTGAAGACATTGTTCTTTCTCGCGGATTGGTACGGCGTAAGTCTGTATACCGTTGCCAAAATTACTCTTGGGACATGCAGGTTTTTCTCTTGGACCAACATTATATTGCTTATACTAGCCGTTGCTTGCGATTGTCCGCTCAGTATTTATGGCTTTTCAACATCAAACTGTTTCCCCATGGACGACATTGTTTCATCCAGTAAGTACAAATAAATATAAATTTTATCGAAAACGGTTCAGCGCTTTTTGAAAAAATTAAAAAAAAAACTAATAATAGTATATACAGGGTGTCCCACGGCTATGCCACATGGAGGGGAAGTACCTTAAATATTGTAGATGGAACATTTTACTGAAAGAAGACTTCATTTTAATTTAAAAAACAATTTAAACTGCATTCATAGATTTTTAAATAATTGCCTGGTTGAACCGGGACTCGAACCCGCTATACGAGAAAAAAAATTAACCTGTATCTTTATCATACCGATCGGAAGGCTTCATCATAAGGATTATTTTTTGTTAAATAACATAGCATGAGAAATAAAAGGAAGACCATGAATTTTAGGCTTTGATGTAAAATTTTGTTCAGAAAAATGAAAAGCTGACATTGGCGTATCGACATACAACTGACATGAACTATTACTAATGAGTACCCACTTGAGAAGTAGGCATCATTTCCCGATCCTTACTATCCTTACTAATCCTTACTTATATTACCTATAAATGCGAAAGTGTGTTTGTTTGTTGATTTATTGGTTTGTCCTTCAATCCCGCTGCAATTCGTAGCTCTGTTGCAGCGGGATACGCCAATGTCAGCTTTTCATTTTTCTGAACAAAATTTTACATCAAAGGCATTCATGGTCTTCCTTTTATTTCTCATGCTATGTTATTTAACAAAAAATAATCCTTACGATGAAGCCTTCCGATCGGTATGATAAAGATACAGGTTAATTTTTTTCTCGTATAGCGGGTTCGAGTCCCGGTTCAACCAGGCAATTATTTAAAAATCTATGAATGCAGTTTAAATTGTTTTTTAAATTAAAATGAAGTCTTCTTTCAGTAAAATGTTCCATCTACAATATTTAAGGTACTTCCCCTCCATGTGGCATAGCCGTGGGACGCCCTGTATATATACAGATGACGTTTTGGTTTGTGGTTTCCTTCAGCAATTATGATTAGAACTTTTTATACTTTTGTAGTCTTTTTTCAGTGGCATTTGAAGTCGATTTTTGAAAATAATTTTTGTATTATTTCATTACAATAGACAATAAAGTACACTTGAATATTTACATTCGTGATTGTATTTTTTAGTTGGGATTAAAGAACGCCATAGTAAAAGGCAAAAGTGACAAACAGTCGCACTGGCTGGACAGTACACAACACAGGTTCCACAAAAGCTTTATACGAGACGTGAAGAAGACACTGTCGATACTCACGTTGTTCACCGCACTGCCCGTGTTCTGGGCATTGTTGGATCAAATGGTAAGTTTGTACATTACGTAGTTTCTTGTACATTTCGATAGCTCCTACGTAAGTTGTGGTATCCCACAAAATTAGCACTTTAGGTTTGGTGCACTATACCATTTGTTTTTTTATTTTATATGTGTTCGTTTTAAAAAAAATTAAAACAGTATTTTTTAACATACTCTCAAGACGTATAAAGTTGTATCGTTATTAAAACGACGGCCTAAACCATTATATTGACCTTCCCAACAATTAACGCGTCACGTAAGCGTTTCGGGGATACAACAACTTACGTAGGAGGTATCGATTTATGCAGTCCTTGTTATAGTTCGATTGCCGCTTGATCTGTTTTGCAGCTTAAAACGATTAAGATTAAATACAAACCTCGTTCTTGAAACAGCGATTTAATAAAGACTTTTTTTAAAGGGCTCAAGATGGACACTTCAAGCTACTAAGATGGATGGCCGCTTAGGCTTCATTACAATCAAACCGGACCAACTACAAGTGTTAAATCCTACATGCATACTTATCCTCATTCCTCTGTTCCAAACGGTAAGAACAATTCGTCATCATCATCTCAATCCATCACTGTTCCACTTCTGAGCACTGGTCTCATCGCAGAATGAGAACGGTTTGGCATTGAACTTTATATTTGATTGCCGCCATTTTGGATTTGATTGACGCCATCTTGGCGTTGTAAGCATAGATAAGAGTGTCTCTAGTCATAAGGTCAGGATCTGATGATGGGATCCCGGAGAACTCGAGGGAACTCTTCAAATGTTATAGGCACAATTGATATACTTTGTAGTGGCGTTTAAAGGCGGTTTTATAAAAAGGATTTTTACGTCTTATTTATTATACGGTTTAAATCAGACAAGTCACAGTAAGACCGAGAAAATAATAATAAGTAATATGTGAAAGTGGTCTATCGATTGATAAAGAAGAAGATGGAAGACTTTGCAATAAATATAACCATTATTGAGATAGTATCAGGGGGCTGGCTGATGTCATATTTTAGATGATCACATTGTAGCTGTAAAGATTTTAGTATTAAAGGAATGTAGCTCTTTTCTCAAGCTTTCCAGATCTCTTACCTATATCTGCACAAGTACATTCGTAAGTGTAGGTATAATATACAAGGCTTTAGCGCCCACTTTATTGTTTGTTCCAGTTCCTGTACCCGTTTCTGCAGAGGCGCAATATTCTCACAAATCCGCTCCACAAATTGACTCTCGGCGGCGTTCTGGCGGGTGTAGCGTTTATTGCTTCGGCGGTCGTCGAAATTTATATCAAGGTGATTTGGCTATATTTAGATACTCATAGTAGAGAAAATAATAATAATTTTTAGGGTTCCGTACACGAAGGGTATCCATCGGAACCCTATTACTAAGCCTCCGTAATTGTCTGTCCGTCCGTCCGTCTGTCTGTCAGCGGTGTACTATTACACCTACGTAGAGAGATGAAATTTTCAGAGAATGTGTATTTCTCTTGCCGCTATCAGAACAAATAATAAAAATAAATTAAAAATTAAAGGGGGCTCCCTTGTTACAAACGTGTTTTTTTCGGCGTTATTTAGTACGGAACTCTTCGTATGCGAGTCCGACTCGCATTTGACGGGTTATTAAATAATAAGATTTAAGCCTCAACAGACCAACGGTTAAAGGTGCGTGAAACTGAAAACTGAAAGGTCGCAGGTTCGAAGCCCATCCGTTGCGCTTCAGGCTTCTTGGCTAAAATTCTTGAAAAAAAAAAAAATAGTACACTTACAACGTGTAGGAAGAATACCTGCTTACTTTAAAATTGATACTTACATTTAATTTCAAATATTGGTTAACAATTTTTTTAAGTTCAGCTTTTTACTGAATATTCACATTTTCTGTCTGTATCCAAACTATCTTCTTTCAGACAACATATCCAGAACTTCCTCAAGCAGGATATTCACAACTTCGCGTATACAATGGCAACCCTTGCTCCATCTCCATACGTGATGACATGATGTACACAATACCCTCTCTCTCGCACTATGCAAATAAACACGTAAGAGTGAAAGGGACGGAGAACGTGTTAATGAGTTTGGGAGGCTCTTGTATCGAGCCTCGGGACGAAGTTTTTCTCTTGGAAAACAATAAAGCGATATCTTACTTTGTGAATGGTAATGACACGATGAGATTTGGGGAAAATGTCGACAAAAGCAAATCAGGGTTGCCAGTTGTGAGGTAAGCAATTTACCATTATAGTTAACTTTTCTGTCTGAACATTCCTCGTGACTGAGGGACAAACCAGTAAAAAAATACACGCTTTCGCTTTTATATTAATAGGATTCCTTTTAAAAAAAATTGAGTAGTATTAATTTAAACTCTATTTTTTTTTCAGATTCCTTGTCACTAATAGGGTAACATACTCAAACCTAACACTCTACAATGAGAGGAGAAAAGAAATAGAGTCGCACATTCATACCGGGATAAGTGCTCAAAAGGAGGTTTTTATGTCGGTTTACTCTATTAGAGCTGGCGATAAAATTATTATGGAGGATATAGAGTTGGGTCAGGGAGGGGTTTATGCTATTGTTATTGATAAAAATGGTGATGTTTATGTAAGTATATCACTGTTTGAAATAATTTTTAGTAACACTTAATTGAAAAAAATCGTTCTGGCATCCCCTACTACGGTAAATTGGATAAAACACCCGTCATATCAATTTTGTTCGTATAAAATGTAAACTGTATCACCCAGACCATAGTAAAGAAATCGATTGATATTGATACCTCATTCACAAAATCGGATCAGTAGTTCAGGCGGTACGCTATCACATAGACTGCTAAAATCTCTTCCTTGCTTGCCGAAGTCAGAAAAAAAAATCTGAATCATTTTTACGAAATTTGGCACAACGCATTTAGCATGCATCCTGGAAATACCCTTTTAGGGAAAGTAAATAGTTTCCATGGAATTTTATAACACGCTTAATCTGCGAAATATATTCGCGGGCATCATCTAGCAAAAATATGCTAGTTACAAAAGTACAAAAAAAAAAAAAAAAAAAGTACAAAAGAGGACAAAAGTCCTCGGGCCACACTTGCGTCTGTCGTGATGAATTATCGTGCAGTTGTACGATACACGCAGATGTGACCAGACATTATCGGCTATCGTCCCGATAGTTGATCACCCTATTGTGACTGTTTAGCGCGATAAATTTTTAGCGCGCTAAACATACCGAAGCTTCAACACGATATCCCTTCACGATAGACGCAAATGGGGCCGGAGCATTATGGATATCCAGATAGATGTGTGCGGCGTACGTGTTTGTGACATTCACGTTATTTTTGTTCTAATTTTGTATAGGGATGTTTAATTGTAAGTGATGTGTAAACTGCTTGGACCCAAATAAGTAAAATAAAATAGCGCGCCAGGGCCAAGGTATGGCCTAGACTCTAGAGCATGCAATTTCTATTTATCCTATTTATACGAAACATTAATATTTTTATCCCGTCATAGGTCTGATTCGCGTGATGATAATCTTACAAAAAAAATATATTGTACAATAATCTGAAAGTTTCAAATCTTTATGCTACTGCTCCATCTGCATTAATGTTAGTGTTAACGGCTGCGCTCAAATGGATTAGCGCTTAGCATCTAACGTCATTAGTAATGTTACAACACATTTAACGCAGTAAAATATTGGTCCCATCTGCGTTATGCCTTTATTATCGTGTTAATTTACGCGTTACGGCGCAGGTGGAGCAGGGGCATTAAAATAAAGCATTTTTGGGACTAATACAACACCCAGAAATTAACGTCGTGGTTTTACAACATACAAGCGAGATTTCAATAAAAATTAATTTCCAGCAAGCGAGGTTGGTAGTGATAACGGAACCAAACTCCATAACGATGGCATTGTTGCTGCCACAGTTCCTCATCATGTCTGTAGCTGAGGTGAGCATATTCATTTGTTATATATATTATGTACTAGCTGATTCCCGCGACTTCATCTGCGTGGAAAAAGTTTCGATTAACTTGCTACTATCTGCGAGAAGTTATGTCCTCTATCTCCGATAATATTTAGTAGATCTTCACCAAAATTAGACAAAATATTTCTAATAGTGCACAATTTATAATAAAAACGAATTATCATATTCGGTTTAGATTTGACGAAATTATGGAGCAAAATAAATAAAAACTTTCATTCCCTATCCCGGATAAAACTTGTCGTTTATCAGGATAAAAAGTATCCTATATGTTGACCCGAAGTATCAGCTACCACTATACTAAATTTCATTCAAATCCGTTCAGTAGCTTTTGCGTGATGCGCGCACAGACAGACAGACAAAAAAATTCTAAAAAATTGTTTTGGGCTCAGTAGCGATATTATCAATAGCGAGATAAAGCATCCTCCGATTAATACTTTCAAAATATATTTAATGTACAGAATTCGTCCTGTTACAATTTTATTAGTTAGTTAAGTATAGATATAGAAGATACTTCTTTTACTTTTAATTCAGTCTGTTCTATGTCTAAGTTGTATGCAATAAAAGTCTGGCTCAATATGAGTCCCAGTGAATGTCGTAACTTGCTGCTAACCGGCATACAAGTGTAATCCCGCTACACATTACCCGCTCTCATAACGCCATGTTAAGATGCCATTCCGGGGATAAATGTCTTGTACGCTTGCATTTGGTTACTTTAGGCACAGTATAAAGAAACTTTAGATACTGTAATAACTACAAGTTTTATGTCTAGAATGAACTCTATCTCCGAGTCGTATTCCTCAATTCTGCGGGTCGTTATCCCTTTCATTAATGTGATGGTAGTAGGAGTCTTGGGTTGCAATGCAGTGGAATATCAAATTCATTCGTAGGGAGCCGATTTTAAATGCTAATTGTGCGCAGTGAACTTTGTTCATCATCATCATCGTTGCATCCGATAAAAGTCTACTGCTTGTTATACCTAGGTCTGAACTTTGTTAGTATGTAATAAAAAATAACAAAATTCATGTAATTTAAGCCATATAGACAGGTGCATTCGAATGAAGAAACACGAAAATTGAACTTTCCTTATCTAATTACACGGACAGGTATCTAATGTTTCAGAACGCTTCCAATTATTGTCAGTTTCGATCTTACAGTAGTATGATCTCCCACGGTACAATTTTTCCACTAGAAAGCAATAAGATTTTCTATTTCATTTTCGATTGAAATAAAGTAGAAGTATCTATATCCGGTCGCATTTGTTCCATTTTATACACGTGTTTTTGCAGGTGTTGTTCGCGGTGACAGGAAACGAGTTCGCTTTCAAGGAGGCGCCGAGCAGCATGAAAGCTGTCATGACAGCTGTTTGGCTGCTCACGGAGGCGGCGGGCAACGTTCTGATCATTATTATCACGCGCGTCTTCGTTAATTATCAACAGGTACATCGATTACACTCATGAACTTGGTAACAAGCAATGAGTTCGCTTTCAAGGAGGCGCCGAGCAGCATAAAAGCTGTCATGACAGCCGTGATGCTGCTTACCGAGGCACATGCAATGTGCTCATCATTGTTGTCATGCGCATCTTCATCCATTATATTATCTACAAGTATGTCGATTACATCTATCTCCATATAACAATTTTGCACTGTTATGACACCTTTTATGCAACCGTATATATTTTACGGTATATTTTTTATTTGGAACCAGCGATTTGATTTCAACGGGTAGCATAAAAGGTATACGAAAATCGGATTTGTTAAAACAAAACGAGCTTTCATCGGATTTATAGCTGAAATCGACCGTAGCAATTAACAGTGTCGGATCTACATTTTAACGATTTTCATTTTATTGCATTAAAGGTCTTAGAATAAAAATAGCAATGCCCCCACCAGTTATGAAACTTTTAAAATCAACCAACCATCTTTGGTTTTTGCAAGTGCAAAAATTAGGTATATTGACTATTCTTCACTTTTCACATATTTGAAACTTTGAACGGCCGTACCCTAAAGTAGTGATTTTTCACATACGACTATGTTAATTGCTACGGTCGAAATAATATTTCTTTTATAGGAAACTCAGTCTTTCATATACACCGGTCTGAATTTTACGTCGATAGCGCTGTTCTACTACCTGTCGAGAGGATACCAGTTCAACACAGAGGATGATGACGTCACCAAGAAGGAGTATAGAAAAAACAGTGAAGTGCTCTACCACCAAGTAAAGCAGGCGGAAGACTGTCTAGAACATTAGGATTTAATTTATTTATTTACAATGTTGACATGTTCGAATTTAAGTGATGTTTTTAAGAAAAAAATAAAATAATAAGTATTTAAACATGAAAGTTTTATTTATTTATTTTATGACAATATACTTAGGTAGTTACTAGTTTCTAAAATCCATTGAAGCATCTGTTTTTCCGGGATAAGCATGCATAAATCGGTCCAGTGACGTCACGAGCTCTTCTTGGCGTTTGCAGTCACGTGACATCAAATTATAAATATAGCATTTAAAATCATTTTTAATAAATTTACTAAGTTATATTAAATTACAAAAATGTGATTTTCGATATTCTAATCTTACAAACTATCATAAAATTAACACTTAACATTAATTTGTGATTAATGTTAACATCCCCATTACATCAAAAATCTATTTTTCGATTTTCACATATAGAAATTCGGTAGTAGCACTTGTATCAAACCTTTTGTTTAATTGCCACATCAGCCATTTATTTGCACAAAATATTTAAGACTGTGCTAACAATAAATAAATGTAGGTAGTACTTACTGATAAGATGTTTGCAAAAGTCTATAAGTAGCTAATATTCGTACACGTTTTGTAGAGGTGAATCTCTACGCCCTTTTAAAATTTTATGATGAACTTGAGGCAATTTTACGATAACTTAGTTATGTTTGCCTGAAATTTCAAACAAGTAAATTAATTTATTATTAATTAGTTCTTTTAACCAGATAATTATGGTGAACCAAATAAATTAATAAAATTATTATTCAATTTTTTTTACGCGCCGCTTCGTTGTCGCCATTTATAAAAGAAATCTGAAACAAAAAAATATTCAAATTGTTTTTGAGTTTTAGCCACACTAACGAATAGTAATTGTTTTATTTAAAACATACAGATCGATTTATTTGGTTTATTATTTGATTATTATTAATTTATTTTGTTCATTGGCTTAATAACAGGCGGTAATTAGCAAAAAAAAATTTTTCGAATGAACAAATTTTTTTTTGTAATGGATAATTGCGGTTGCCTTGTCAAAGCTACTATGTACTACTTATCGTTACCCTCAACCAATTGAATGAAGGAACAAATAGATTGATAGATTTCTTATATTAGAGACTTCTACACGCCGAGGTTTTGCGACGTTTGTATCATTTCCTTGTATATTTTTCTGTGATTTTCTCTTTGGACTTGCTTCTATATTGGAATGGGTTAGGTATACGATGTACAATGCGTGCACAAATACGCGCGCGTTCCTTGTGTCGTCTCGACGTGCAATTGCTAACGCTTCCGCCGCGCGTTTTGAGTGTCCAAGCCTTCGTCTGCACGCATGAAAAAAGGAATAACATAGTGTAAATAAAATAGTATCTATTATCGTAACGTCGTGTTATTTGATCAGTGAGAGATATTAAAGTTATAAATAAGCATTAGGTGTGTATAGTTCGTTATTTGTTACACATTATTACGGAACGTTCATTAGAACCGCTTTGTGCTACCATAATTAGGTACCGTTATGGTAGTGCCTCGAGAAGTAACCAACGACAAACATGGGGACATCAAAGCGAAGGCAACGGTTGGTACCCATACTGCCCTCGTAATTGAAAACACAGTAAGTTAAATAGAAGTTACCTTTAAGTTACTGTGTTTTCAATTACGAGGGCAGCATAGTTTACATTACCTATTTGTTTCAACGTTTGAAAAATTTTTCAGCTCAAAAAATGTTTCAACTCAAAATCAAATTGTTTTAGATTTCATTGAAAATATTCTTCAAATTTAGAGTTACAAGATATATTTAGGTAAGTATAGCATTTAATGTGCCCGTGAAAAATTTGTTCTCACTTCTGTAAAATGAGCGAAAAAAAAAACAAAGACCTTTATGCATTAAAGAGGTTTGTTTCTTTCGCGCCTTTTTTAACTAACTTTAGTATATTATTGATGTTGTTTTAGTTAATTGAAATGTATAAAAAAAATTCCTAAAACACAAATTAATGACAAAATAATAGTTAATTTTTAATAATATTACAATAATAGATATAAATGTGTAATTGCTTAAGAAGTAAAATTTTAATAGGAAGACGAAGTTTCTGAACGTTTCGTCGACTAATAAAATTAGATTTTTTTTCTCTTTTGCAGGCGAGAGAGCGGTTCCCTAGGATTGTCGTAATTATTATCCTCGCTGAGTTTTGCGAGAGATTTTCCTATTCAGGCATGAGAGGTAGGTAATTAAAATCATCCATTCTGTAGCCAACGCTCTAAACTGCTGCGTTATATAATTTTTATTCACGACAAGATTGCTCTTAACTGCAATGCCACCTGATAGTAAGTGACGATGCAGTCTAAGCACTGACCTCTATATTTAATCTATGATTGACACTAGACTTCCTGCTGTAATTCTTTTTGGATTCATATGATTGACGTCATTTTAAGTTTGATTGATGCTATTTAGGTGCTATAAGCACTAAGCAGCGATACGAGTGTCCCTGGAACTAATAGGTAATATTGCAAATGGCGCACCGACCTCTATAGTAATTAATCTATGATTTATTTGTTGCACCTATTTGTATGATTTTACAGATTAATTGTAAAAAGTCGGTGCGCCATTTGCAGTATTATTAGTTTCAGAGACTATCGTGGAGTGGCGCTTCAAATTGATCCATAATTTAGGCTGTCATTTGTGTCATGTGTGACAGCAAGTCCAGTGTTGATCATAGATTAAAAATAGAAGTCAGTGCATCTAAGATTCAAGAGCAAGCTGGGTAACTTGAAAGAGGGTAAGGGGGTATCGTAGTTTTAATTATATCAATACGTCGAATCGGTTTTTATATCCCGTAGTAAGAAAAATCGGTTTTTATATTCTTACTGGAACGCTATATCACGTCTTTGACGGCAGGGACTTGAAAATTATAATTAATTGCTTAGATTACAGTGAAAGCATAATGCAGACCAATAACTCAGGACCATAGGAGTCATAAAGGGTACCTACCATTATGACCTCTTTTCAGCGTTCTCTTTGTTTTGGCCTTCATTAATTTAATTTAATCCCCGACGCCAAGAGAGAGGGGTCAATTATATACACGCCTATACACGCCTTCTTGCCGGAACGCTAAATCGCTTGGCGGCACGTCTTTAACGATCGGGTGGTGACTAGCCACGGCCAAAGCCTCTCACCAGATAACTTAAAATTATAATGTATTTTCAGCTTTTCTAACACTGTATCTACGCAGTAAGTTAGGTTACTCGGACGAGGGAGCGACGGAGATCTACCACGTGTTCAGTACTTTTGTGTATTTCTTCCCTATTCTGGGTGGAATCCTGGCCGACAACTACCTTGGGAAGTTTAGGTATTAACAACTTATATTGTTTCAAAACTGAGGCGGCAAGAGGGTTTACCCTCAGGGATGTAGGTACGAGGATGAGTAGTCAGAGATATGTGGATGTGGTCCAATAAGAAGATGAAAAGATTTTAAACATAGCAAAAAATGTAACAATAATCAAACTTTGAAGAAAGGTAGTGACAATTGCGAGCGGTATGTTGCTATCTGTTTGACGGCTTTACAGGGCGACGGAGTAGGCACGCTCGCGCGGAATAAAAATAAAACTCAAGTACTAGTATATAGTAGTAGTATATAGTAGTAGTATATTACTATTTTCAAGACCTTTTTTTGTGTGCAAGAATTAATTAAAAAGCTTGTGACGTTTTGGAGAATATTTGCAACACGGAGTGATTACATTCTCTTTGATTTGCAAATTATGACAAAAATAGCTACTCTTTGGTGATTTTTTTCACAAGAAATAATTTTTAAAAATAAAATTTTGTTGAAGTAAAAACGTTTATTGAACCTTTATCTTTAATTTTGTATTTTTTCTGTACGGCTCTAATCAAACATTCTGTTCCCAATTTGATTTAAATATCCCATGAATTTAGGCATTTCACACCTCTTAGCGCCTTAAGCGGGCCTGACTTGAGGTGCGGTGCGGGGAAACGCGAGGCGAGGTAGCGGACTACTTGAAATGGAAGGGTAATATCTTATTTTCTATTTTCAGGACCATTTTGTACCTGATGTTTGTCTATGCGGCTGGAAATATTCTTGTTGCAGTGACCGCGATACCTCAGCTTGAAGTCCCAAAAAGGTACTAAAATCCAAAAGGACCATCTCTCATCCTCCATATATAAATCGTAAACTTAGCTGTATTACATGTTATAAATCATAAACATACATGTTATAAATCATTATTTACGTATATAAATGTATTTTAGGGATTTGACCACTATTCGCTAGAGTTAAGCGATTTACGAGTATGCTGAGAATATGAAGTGATCACATTATTTATTAGGTTTCATACATATTTTTCGCGACAAATCCTTGAATAGGTTGGATTCTCGGTGAAAAAAACAGCATAATAGAGCAAATACAATTGCAAATTGTTCAATCTAGCTCACCATTAATAGAAAACCTTTATTAATCTGATAGGCTGATGGCTAATAACTTAACCAAAAGCTGCTATCATTTTTGTATTTACTTTGACGCAATCTCAAATAATTTAGTTTTCTTTTTTCTTATATGAATAACATCTTATTCTTGACTTGATACTATAAGATGAGATCGCAGTCAAAGTCTATCTTGTCATTGAATAAAAATAATAATTTCAGGTTGTGCACAATCATTGGCCTCCTAATGATAACAATTGGTACAGGAGGTATCAAACCATGCGTGACCGCGTTCGGAGGAGATCAATTCATTCTTCCCCAGCAAGAGAAACAGCTAGCCCTGTACTTCAGTATACTTTACTTCATCATCTGTATTGGCAGTGTGAGCGCGAAGACCTTATCTCCCATATTGAGATCTGAAGTCCATTGCTTTGGGGATAAGGACTGTTATTCCTTGGCTTTTGGTGCTCCTGGATTTGTTGTGCTGTTGGCTATAGGTTAGTTTGTTTCTTTTATTTCATTAACAAATAGGTCTTTTGGGATCCTTTCTACTAATCCTTACTTACAGACTACTATACAACGTGTAATGAAACTCCGAAATAATACTAAAGGAGGTGAATGTGCTCATGAAACTGAACAACTTTCCCCAAGGAACATAGTTCGAAATATGAAAAAAAAAAATTTTTACCTCCCATAGTAAATCAATCAGCTGATCGACAATTTTGTATGGGAGGTCACATTTTTTTCACTTTTCCGATTTCATTAACACGTCTCTAACACACTTTAGTTATTATTGCCATATGTGATTCGAATCCGGGGCGATACAACTAGTCCAATATAAACATAAATACAACAACAAGACCTCCACGCACAACAATTACACAAATGAATGAACAATAATAAACAATCCAGCCATTCATGGAAGCGTTTTTACCCTTATTTATTGAAAACAACAAACATATTTAACTTCCTATATTTAACTTACGACCTTCATTCCGTTTATCTCGAAAAGGCATAGTGTAAAGGTCATCTATAATGGGAAGGCTATACAGGATATTATTTTAAGAGCAGCTATTGAGGTAAACATGTAAACTTTAATGAATACTTACAGCAAATTGCTCTGAATAAATAATTCAATTTAAATGAAATAAAAATAATTGCGTTCAAAGGTCCTCTAAGAATTTAAATTTTTTGTAAAGCTCACGCGCCCTATTTTTTTATAATTACTGTGAATATACTTTTTCAGTAATATTTGTCGCGGCTAAGAGCAGATATGTTATGAAAGAACCTGAAGGAAACATGGTGATTGACTTCGTGAAATGCACCTTTGTAAGTACATAATTATAAAAAGTTACTCTTTGTTAATTATTATTTATGTATAGAAAAGCAGATACGCGTTTAAAATATTTTCATACCGTGAATTTGTATAATTTTTTTAATACTATATTTAAAGAAACTGACCAAGTTATTAGCTAATTGTTTATTATCGGTAAAAACTAAAAATTGTGGTCGGTCTCAGCTCAGTCATTCCTTTTTCTTCTTATTTCGTCGACTGCCAGACATAGGTCTCTTGTTTTTTAATAAAAAAGTGGTAAAAAAGTGGACGAAAAGTCAGTAGCAAACTTTTAAAAAAGTTTAAGCGCCTACCAAATCGTACCCCAATTCCCAAACTTTTCCCCCTTGTCTCTTTTGTTATGCAAGCAAGAACTGTCAGAATATTTATCACTGTTGCAAACTTTACCCCACGATTTTATTGATTCACTGGTTTATCTATAAGATGAGTTGCGAACTTTTTGTTTTACTATTAAAAGTTGGGGGTCGAATACAATATGGTGCGGGAAGCGATATACGTATATTAGGTAGATATCGTCACACTAATAAATATATTACTAACTAGATGATGCCCGCGTGGTTTTTT
The DNA here is from genome assembly GCA_038048805.1 of Hipparchia sbordonii. Classification (NCBI taxonomy): domain Eukaryota; kingdom Metazoa; phylum Arthropoda; class Insecta; order Lepidoptera; family Nymphalidae; genus Hipparchia; species Hipparchia sbordonii. Next base: position 2,513,089 of record JBBIWI010000007.1, read on the forward strand.
AATTCCCGCAGGGATTATTTCATTTTCCGGGATAAAATGTAGCCTAATATGTGTTAACCAAAAAAAATCGATTGCGGATTCAAAAAATCGATAATTATTATAGCATCAATGCGTAGATTCCAAAAATAATACAAAAATTGTTTATGAAATTATGAAGTGTTTGGTCTGGTGGTTTTTTAAAAACAGTAGTTACTAGTTATTTATTTATTTATTTACTTATTGTAATCAACAGCGTTTATGAAGTTTGGTTTTAGTTTTTAAACTTTTCTTTAGCTTATTGGACATTTATATTATTATAATACTAGCGGACGCCCGCGACTTCATCCACTTCTTCAATTCAAAACAGCAATTGACAGTTCCTAAATCCCCACAGTTAAGGTGGGCAGGACCCCTACAGCATCAGGATTGAGGAGTTGGAGGATCTGCCAGTGAATGTCCTGTCAAAATCGGTCAAGATCAAACCGATAGACAAAAATTTTAAAAATTGTTTTTTTTTGTTATAAGTAGCGTATTTAGTTACCATATGCATTTAGACTTCGATTTAATTTAATTTTAAAGATTTTATCTGTTGAGGTAATCCACGACATAGTTCTTTCTCGCGGGTTGGTACGGCGTAGGTCTGTATACCGTTGCCAAAATTACTCCTGGGACATGCAGGTTTTTCTCTTGGACCAACATATTATATTGCTTATACTAGCCGTTGCTTGCGATTTTATCCGCCCAGTATTTATGGCTTTTCAACATCAAACTGTTTCCCCATGGACGATATTGTTTCATCCAGTACAAATAAATATAAATTTTATCGAAAGCGGTTCAGCGCTTTTCGAAAAAATTAAAAAAAACTAACAATACACAAATGACGTTTTGGTTTGTGATTTTCTTCAGCAATTTTGTGTAGAACTTTTTATACTTTGTAGTCTTTTTTCAGTGGCATTTGAAGTCGATTTTTGAAAATAATTTTTATATTATTTCATTACAATAGACAATAAAGTACCTACACTTGAATATTTACATTCGTGATTGTATTTTTTAGTTAGGATTAAAGAACGCTATAGTAAAAGGCAAAAGTGACAAACAGTCGCACTGGCTGGACAGTACACAACACAGGTTCCACAAAAGCTTTATACGAGACGTGAAGAAGACACTGTCGATACTCACGTTGTTCACCGCACTGCCCGTGTTCTGGGCATTGTTGGATCAAATGGTAAGTTTATACATTACGTAGTTTCTTGTACATTTCGATAGCTCCTACGTAAGTTGTGGTATCCCACAAAATTAGCACTTTAGGTTTGGTGCACTATATCATTTGTTTTTTCTATTTTATGTGTTCGTTTAAAAAAAAATAAAAACAGCATTTTATAACATACTCTTAAGATGTATAAAGTTTTATCGTTATTAGGACGACGGCCTAAACCATTATATTGACCTTCACAACAATTAACGCGTCACGTAAGCGTTTTGGGGATACAACAACTTACGTAGGAGGTATCGATTTATGCAGTCCTTGTTGATTCTGTCATTAGGTCGATTGCGGCTTGATCTGTTTTGCAGCTGAAAACGATATGAAATACGAACCTCGTTCTTACAACAGCGATTTAATAAAGATTTTTTTAAAGGGCTCAAGATGGACGCTTCAAGCTACAAAGATGGATGGCCGTCTAGGCTTTATTACAATCAAACCGGACCAACTACAAGTGTTCGCTCCTACATGCATACTTATCCTCATTCCTCTGTTCCAAAAGGTAAGAACAAGTCATTCAAACATAATCATCATCTCAATCCATCACTGTTCCACTTCTGAGCACTGGTCTCATCGCAGAATGAGAACGGTTTGGCATTGAACTTTATCTTTAATCTATGATTACTAATAACACTTTACTTGCTGACTGTGATTTCTTTTTTGGATCTATTTGATTGCCGCCATTTTGGATTTGATTGACGCCATCTTGGCGTTGTAAGCATAGATAAGAGTGTCTCTGGAACTAATAATATTGCAAATGGCGCACCGAACCGAACTCTTATTAGATGAGATTATAGCCTCTAGGTTTCCTCACGATTGTAAGAATAAGGAAATCGCAATTATTGTAACTGGTGCAATGTACTATTTCCTTTTATTAACCGACTTCCAAAAAAGGAGGAGATTCTCAATTCGTCGAGATCTTATGTTCTCCGATTACTTGACGACGCCTGGTCCGATTTGGAAATTTTTTTTTTGTTTGAAAGGGTGGACCTATAGTCATCAGGTCAGGATCTGATGATGGGATCCTGGAGAACTCGAGGGAATTCTTCAAATGTTATAAGCACAATTGATATACTTTGTAGTGGTGTTTGAAGTCGGGTTTGTAAAAAGGATTTTTACGTTTTATTTATTTTACGGTTTACATCAGACAAGCCGCAATAAAACCGATATAATAATAATAATAATACGTGAATGTGAAAGTGGTCTATCGATTGATAAAGAAGAAAATAGAAGACTGCAATAAATAAGATTTTAGTGCTAAAGGACTGTAGCTCTTTTCTCAAGCTTTCCGGATCTCTTACCCTATATTACACACAAGTACATTCGTAAGTGTAGGTATAATATACAAGGCTTTAGCGCCCACTTTATTGTTTGTTCCAGTACCTGTACCCGTTTCTGCAGAGGCGCAATATTCTCACAAATCCGCTCCACAAATTGACTCTCGGCGGCGTTCTGGCGGGTGTAGCGTTTATTGCTTCGGCGGTCGTCGAAATTTATATCAAGGTGATTTGGCTATATTTAGATACTTATAGTAGAGAACATACTTTTTAGGGTTCCGTACCCAAAGGGTAACCAACGGAACCCTATTACTAAGCCTCCGCTGTCCGTCCGTCCGTCTGTCTGTCAGCGGTGTAATAGGTAGAGAGTTGAAATTTTCAGAGAATGTGTAGGTATTTCTCTTGCCGCTATCAGAACAAATAATAAAAATAAATTAAAAATTGAAGGGGGCTCCCTTGTTACAAACGTGTTTTTTTCGGCGTTATTTAGTACGGAACTCTTCGTATGCGAGTCCGACTCGCATTTGACGGGTTATTAAATAATAAGATTTAAGCCTCAACAGCCCAACGGTTAAAGGTGCGTGAAACTGAAAACTGAAAGGTCGCAGGTTCGAAGCCCATCCGTTGCGCTTCAGGCTTCTTGGCTAAAATTCTTGAAAAAAAAAAAAATAGTACGCTTACAACGTGTAGGAAGAATACCTACTTACTTTAAAATTGATACTTACATTTAATTTCAAATATTGGTTAACAATTTTTTTAAGTTCAGCTTTTTACTGAATATTCACATTTTCTGTCTGTATCCAAACTATCTTCTTTCAGACAACATATCCAGAACTTCCTCAAGCAGGATATTCACAACTTCGCGTATACAATGGCAACCCTTGCTCCATCTCCATACGTGATGACATGATGTACACAATACCCTCTCTCTCGCACTATGCAAATAAACACGTAAGAGTGAAAGGGACGGAGAACGTGTTAATGAGTTTGGGAGGCTCTTGTATCGAGCCTCGGGACGAAGTTTTTCTCTTGGAAAACAATAAAGCGATATCTTACTTTGTGAATGGTAATGACACGATGAGATTTGGGGAAAATGTCGACAAAAGCAAATCAGGGTTGCCAGTTGTGAGGTAAGCAATTTACCATTATAGTTAACTTTTCTGTCTGAACATTCCTCGTGACTGAGGGACAAACCAGTAAAAAAATACACGCTTTCGCTTTTATATTAATAGGATTCCTTTAAAAAAAAATTGAGTAGTATTAATTTAAACTCTATTTTTTTTCAGATTCCTTGTCACTAATAGGGTAACATACTCAAACCTAACACTCTACAATGAGAGGAGAAAAGAAATAGAGTCGCACATTCATACCGGGATAAGTGCTCAAAAGGAGGTTTTTATGTCGGTTTACTCTATTAGAGCTGGCGATAAAATTATTATGGAGGATATAGAGTTGGGTCAGGGAGGGGTTTATGCTATTGTTATTGATAAAAATGGTGATGTTTATGTAAGTATATTACAGTTTGAAATAATTTTTAGTAATACTTAATTGAAAAAAATCTTTCTTTTCTGAAAAAAATTGAAAACCTGGCATCCCCTACTACGGAAAATTGGATAAAATATCAGTCATATAGATTTTGTTCGTATAAAATGTAGCCTATATCACCCGGACCATAATAAAGTAATCGATTGATATTGATACCTCATTCACAAGATCGGATCAGTAGTTCAGGCGATAGCTGTCAAATAGACTGCTAAAATCATAACTCTTCCTTGCTTGCCGAAGTCAGATAAAAAAACTGAATCGTTAAACGCATTTAGCATGCATCCTGGAAATACCCTTTTAGGGAAAGTAAATAGTTTCCATGGTATTTTATAACACGCTTAATCTGCGAAATATATTCGCGGGCATCATCTAGCAAAAATATGCTAGTTCTTTTGTCCTCGGGCCACACTTCTCGGGCGTCTGTCGTGATGAATTATCGTGCAGTTGTACGATACACGCAGATGTGACCAGACATTCGGCTATCGTCCCGATAGTTGATCACCCTATTGTGACTGTTTAGCGCGATAAATTTTTAGTGCGCTAAACATACCGAAGCTTCAACACGATATTCCTTCACGATAGACGCAAATGGGGCCGGAGCCTTATGGATATCCAGATAGATGTGCGCGGCGCACGTGTTTGTGGCATTCATGTTGTTTTTGTTACAATTTTTTAGAAGGATGTTGAATTGTAAGTGATGTGTAAACTGCTTGGGTTCAAATAAGTAAAATAAAAAAGTGCGCCAGGGCCAAGGTATGGCCTAGAGCATGCAATGTATATTCACCCTATTTATACGAAACATTAATATTTTTATCCCGTCATAGGTCTGATTCGCGTAATGATGATCTTACAAAAGAAATATATTGTACAATAATTAATTAGCATCTAACGTCATTAGTAATGTTAAAACACATTTAACGCAGTAAAATATTGGTCCCATCTGCGTTATGCCTTTATTATCGTGTTAATTTACGCATTATGGCGCAGGTAGAGCAGGGGCATTAAAATAAAGCATTTTTGGGACTAATACAAGACCTAGAAATTAACGTCGTGGTTTTAGCATACAAGCGAGATTTCAATAAAAATTAATTTCCAGCAAGCGAGGTTGGTAGTGATAACGGAACCAAACTCCATAACGATGGCGTTGTTGCTGCCACAGTTCCTCATCATGTCTGTAGCTGAGGTGAGCATATTCATTTGTTATATATATTATGTACTAGCTGATTCACGCGACTTCGTCTGCGTGGAAAAAGTTTCGATTAACTTGCTACTATCTGCGAGAAGTTATGTCCTCTATCTCCGATAATATTTAGTAGATCTTCACCAAAATTAGACAAAATATTTCTAATAGTGCACAATTTATAATAAAAACGAATTATCAAATTCGGTTTAGATTTGACGAAATTATGGAGCAAAATAAATAAAAACTTTCATTCCCTATTCCGGATAAAACTTGTTGTTTATCAGGATAAAAAGTATTCTATATGTTGACCCAAAGTATCAGCTACCACTATCCTAATTTCATTCAAATCCGTTCAGTAGCTTTTGCGTGATGCGCGGACAGACAGACAAAAAAATTCTAAAAAATTGTTTTGGGCTCAGTAGCGATATTATCAATAGCGAGATAAAGCATCGTCCGATTAATACTTTCAAAATATACTTAATGTACAGAATTCGTCCTGTTACAATTTTATTTGTTAGTTAAGTATAGATATAGAAGATACTTCTTTTACTTTTAATTCAGTCTGTTCTATGTCTAAGTTGTATGCAATAAAAGTCTGGCTCAATATGAGTCCCAGTGAATGTCGTAACTTGCTGCTAACCGGCATACAAGTGTAATCCCGCTACACATTACCCGCTCTCATAATGCCATGTTAAGATGCCATTCCGGGGATAAATGTCTTGTACGCTTGCATTTGGTTACTTTAGGCACAGTATAAAGAAGCTTTAGATACTGTAATAACTACAAGTTTTATGTCTAGAATGAACTCTATCTCCGAGTCGTATTCCTCAATTCTGCGGGTCGTTATCCCTTTCATTAATGTGATGGTAGTAGAAGTCTTGGGTTGCAATGCAGTGGAATATCAATTTCATTCGTAGGGAGCCGATTTTAGATGCTAATTGTGCGCTGTAAACTTTGTTCATCATCATCATTGCATCCGATAAAAGTCTACTGCTTGATATACCTAGGTCTGAACTTTGTTAGTATGTAATAAAAAATAACAAAATTAATTGAATTTAAGCCTATAAACAGGTGCATTCGAATGTAGAAACACGAAAATTGAACTTTCCTCCTAATACATAGACATGTATTTAATGTTTCAGAACGCTTCCAATAATTGTCAGTTCCGATCTTACAGTAGTATGATCTCACACGGTACAATTTTTCCACTAGAAAGCAATAAGATTTTCTATTTCATTTTCGATTGAAATAAAGTAGAAGTATCTATATCCGGTCGCATTTGTTCCATTTTATACACGTGTTTTTGCAGGTGTTGTTCTCGGTGACAGGAAACGAGTTCGCTTTCAAGGAGGCGCCGAGCAGCATGAAAGCTGTCATGACAGCTGTTTGGCTGCTCACGGAGGCGGCGGGCAACGTTCTGATCATTATTATCACGCGCGTCTTCGTTCATTATCAACAGGTACGTCGATTATACTCGTGAAGTTGGTAACAGGCAATGAGTTCACTTTCAAGTAGGCGGCGAGCAGCATAAAAGCCGTCATGAAAGCTGTTTGGCTGTTCACGGAGGCGGCGGGCAACGTTCTGATCATTATTATCACGCGCGTCTTCGTTAATTATCAACACGTACATCGATTACACTCGTGAAGTTGGTAACAAGCAATGAGTTCGCTTTCAAGGAGGCGCCGAGCAGCATAAAAGCTGTCATGACAGCCGTGATGCTGCTCACCGAGGCACATGCAATGTGCTCATCATTGTTGTCATGCGCATCTTCATCCATTATCTACAAGTATGTCGATTACATCTATCTCCATATAACAATTTTGCACTGTTATGACACCTTTTATGCTACCGTATATATTTTACGGTATATTTTTTATTTGGAACCAGCGATTTGATTTCAACGGGTAGCATAAAAGGTATACGAAAATCGGATTTGTTAAAACAAAACGAGTTTTCATCGGATTTATAGCTGAAATAATATTTCTTTTATAGGAAACTCAGTCTTTCATATACACCGGTCTGATGTTTACGTCGATAGCGCTGTTCTACTACCTGTCGAGAGGATACCAGTTCAACACAGAGGATGATGACGTCACCAAGAAGGAGTATAGAAAAAACAGTGAAGTGCTCTACCACCAAGTAAAGCAGGCGGAAGACTGTCTAGAACATTAGGATTTAATTTATTTATTTAAAATAAACATGTTAAGTTTAAGTGATGTTAAATTTAAGAAAAAAATTAAATAAGTAATAAGTATTTAAATATGAAAGTCACAGATTAGAGATGAAAGTTCTATTTATTTATTTTATGACAATATACTTAAAAATCCATTGAACCATTTGTTTTTCCGGGATAAGAGGTAAGTAAATTTTCCAGTCTCAACTATGCCCATGCATAAATCACGTCACGTCACGACACGTGCTGCATGATTTAAAAACAAACTAACAGACAAACACACTTTCGCATCTATAATATTAGTAAGGATTATATGAAAATACTTAGTGCTTTTCGCTGTGAAAATAGTGCTTTTCGCTGAACACGTGATAGCTTAATAGTTGAAAGCCTCGCAAAAGTTCCATTGTAACTTTTTAAAAAGATACGCGGCCCAAAATTTATGTACCTATGTAGAAAATCTGACACCAGTTACAAAGTTTAGGAAATGTCACAAATCACAAGTTTGCCCGTCCATTCATCCATTAGGTAATAATAATATTATAGTGTTATGTATCTTCTTTTATTGTAGTATACCCTGTATACCACTAAAGATAGAGAAGAGACACAAAAAACATAACAATGCATACAATTTGGCGGCCTTATCGCTACCTATCTACTATGTACTATTAGGTATACTGTGTCGCTACCTAGCTAGCTTGTGTGCTACCTAGCGATCTCTTCCAGGCAACCAATCTATTTGCAGAGTTTCGAACAAAGTTACATTGGTTTCCTTTTACTTACACAAATATTCGAGTAGAACTGGGAAAGTTTGAGCCAGGTCATGACACCAGAATGCTGGCGCCAATACATATAAGGTACTTATATGTCTCTATATATTATGCAAATAAATAAAATTTAGCCGCTTTGTGGTTTACAAATAAATGCCTCATAAGAAGCTCGCAAAATTTTATTTGAACGTTGCTCATATTGGAAGCGATCTTGACTACACACAATAGTAAGGAATAGGCACAGGGAATAGGTATTATGCTTATTGGTACACATTATTAGCATGCCGGAAATTAGACAAGCTAATTTCTATCCAGGAATTTAAAATTGTTCCAGTTTTATCTGTATTTTTTCTTTATTTTTATATTATTTTTACTCGAGATCCCTTGACTGCGAACTTACTGCCTTTTTAAGATGGTAGCGGACTGAATTCGAAGGACCATACCTCAAATCGGTTTCTACCGGCCATCGTACCGGAACGCTAAATAGCTTTGACGCTACGTCTTTGACGGTACATTGGTAAATAGCTACGGCGAAGCCTCCCAACAGACAAAAAAAGTTTCTTATAAATTAATCAATAAGTAGTAAAATATACTAATAAATAATAATAAACCACAAAGATTTATGACAAACAGCTCTCCAGGAATATACTAATCCTGTGATTCACACGCTTGTCTTCTGTAACACCGATATGACCTAAATAAAAGCACACGTACGAAGGATAGACATGGGTCAAAGTGCACTTATATCCCGCGGGGCCTATCGTATGATAGATAGTCGGGAAAGCCGGGGGAAACGTATCGTATTTTTCTTCCGGGGATTTTTATTGTTTGCTACATTGAAATATGATATACTATATTATCCTTATTAGTTGACGACCTCCCTGGAACAGTGGTGAGGGCAGTGGTCTTATAATTGAGAGATCTCGGGTTCGATTCCCGGCGGCGGTGATTTGGGAATTTATAATTTCTGATTTGTCTCTGGTCTGGTCTGGTGAGAGGCTTTGGCCGTGGCTAGTTACCACTCTACCGTTAAAGACGTGCCGCCAAGCAATTAAGGGTTCCGGCACGATGGCGTGTAGAAACATTACGGGTATGGGTTGAATGTATGTACATTGCCATACCCTTTCAGTCAGCGTGGTGGCCTGTAACCTTCCTCTGAGAGGAGACCTGCGTTCAGTAGTGAGATGTTTATGATGATGAAATATTTTTAAATGGATATGTTTAGACTTTATAATATTGTTTTCATTTTATACATAAACAACCACCCATCAACGGCTCACTACTGAGCACAGATCTCTCGGAGAAGGGTATATGCCATATGAATGACGACCACGTTGACCCAATGAACATTGGCGGATTTTATTTTATTACTAGCTTTTGCCTCCGCGACTTCGTCCGCGTGGAATTAGATTTTGGGGTGAAATTTTCAAAAACTGTGACACACGTACTTCTTTATTTTTAACTGAAAGCTCTAATACCAACTTTGATGGAAACAGCTTGAAAAATGACGGACTTTCATATAAACTTCCATCCCCTATTTAAACCCCTTAGGGGTGGAATTTTCAATAATCCTTTCTTAGTGTGCGCCTACGTCATAAAAGGAACCAACTGTAAAAATTTCAAGTTTCTAACTTCAGTAGTTTAGGCTGTGCGTTGATATCTCAGTCAGTCAGTCAGGACTTTGAATTTTATATATAATATAGATAATACAATTTTACCTAACACCTTGCTTAAATTAACAATATAATTGAATAAGCCATATTTCCTCCAAAAATTTAAATTGACGAGATTAGAGGCTCAGGATGACACTTAGAATATGAAATTAAAAAGTTCGCTGAAGAATGTATTTTCAAGCAAGTGCTTGTTAAATATTACAATAATATAAGAATAATACACTTAGGTTAAAAGCATTTTTCTGTAAAAATTCGGCTTTTCCTTTAATGTCTAACAAAAGTTTGGAAGGCAGCCAAAACAGATTTTACTCGGAGATCCTATAATATGCTTAAAGGGAATAACATTCGCTATCTCAATTTATGTTAGGCTTATGGAAAAATAAAGGTTTTTACGTGGTCATAGTTGCTTCAACTTACATGCCCATGAATAGGTTTTTAGCAATGATCGTCATAGAACATGATTTTGTGCCGCTTGTATCCAAAGGCAAACAGTGCGAGCGGCTCGCTTGAAATCGTTTTATGCACCTAGTTGACGACTTTCAATCCAGCGCTGTGTTTCTAACTAGTAAGGCTCGTGTTGTGCTTGAACAGAATAGAATAGAATAATTTTTTATTAAAATAAACTTTTACAACGTGTTTTCGAATCGTCAAATGAATCTACCACTAGCAAAGCGTGATTTGAGAAGAACCATGGGACCCAATATAGACTACCAGTTCTTTCAGTATGACTACTTCATATTTTTTAAGCTTGTGTTGGTAACGCTGGCTCTTCCACGGATATCTTCATAAAATAGCGGAGGTTTGAATCGCTCTAGCAATGTCTATCAGTTCGTTAAGCTATGTAAGTACTCCGCCTATATATCCATTTCATATTGAGCTACGTTGGTAAGTTAGGCTCTCCCACGGATAGGTATCTTCATAAATAGCGAGTTACGCAACACCATATCGTCAGGACCTCATGCTGGTTCTTTTCTGATGAACCATAATTTCGGCTAATATTATTTATTAAAAAAAAAAAAGACGTGTGGCACTCGGGGACTGCCGCGGTAAAGCTATTGCATAGCATTTTTTATCAACGCCATCTAGCGGCTCTCCGTAGAGTCCCGTGTCAGGTTATTTTCGTTACGGAATTTCTGGATTCGGTCTCCACGCTGGCCCGCGATAGAAGCTATGCAATAGCTTAAAAATATATGGGGTTTTTTGGCTTACTAATGCCGTGGTCCGTGATTCTTGATGTTCTCTGATTTGTAAATTAGACTACTATGATTTTGTTTTTAATTTTTTTGTTAGTGTTACGACGTGATTACGATCAATTTTATACTTTTGTGAAAAAAGGATACGTATTGATCATGAATTACGGCTCAGGCGGGCAGTTGAACCATGGTGCCGTGTTGTAAGATTAACGAATTCAGGGCGCGATTCCCGAGATAATTAATATACTCGAATGTGTGGGTAGAGCTTCAGCGGTAAAACAGTTTTAAAGGCTCTTTAAACCGATGACGGTTTAATCTCTACCCGTTGTACAGTAATTATTGTATGTAAATAGCTAAAGCTTGTAGGTGGCGTACTGTTACTTGGAGGGGAAAAAGGTATATTAGTCATGTTCAGCATGGCTAATAGTCTAAAATTAGATTATTAAGCTATTGCATAGCTTCTATCGCGGGCCTTGAGCGTGGAGACCGAATCCAGAAATTCCGGAACGAAAATAATCTGACACGGGACTCCTCTGACCGCTAGATGGCGTTGATAAAAAATGCTATGCAATAGCTTTACCGCGGCAGTCCCCGAGTGCCACACGTCTTTTTTTTTTAACTAGTTGATGCCCGCGACTTTGTACGCGAGGATTGAGGTTTTGTAATTCCCGCGGGAACTCTCTTATTTATATATCTAGATATATATCCGGGATAAAAAGCCTATGTGTTATTCCAGACCATAATCTATTTCTGTGCCAAATTTCAGCCAAATCGGTTTAATCGTTGCGGCGTGATAGAGTAACAAACATCCATCCATCCATACTTACAAACTTTCGCGTTTATAATATTAGTAAGATATTATAATAATTATTATTGGTTCGAAGAGCTGATGGTCGTTGGGGTCCCAAGGTGCTGGAGTGGCGACTCCGCACCGGGAAGCGCAGTGCTGGCAGACCCCCCCACTAGGTGGACCGACGACATCAAACGAGTCTCAGGGAGCCGCTGGATTCAGACGCATGACCGAGGCCTGTGGAAGTCCATGCAAGTTACCTTTGTCCAGCTGTGGACAAAGGTATCTTGCATGTGGCTCTATCGGTTGATAAAGAAAAAGAAGAAGTTGGGTTCGACAATCCTGCAATTTTTTGTATTTAAAAATTGAATATATCAAATATATAAAATTCAAAGTCCTGACTGACTGATTGACTGACTGAGATATCAACGCACAGCCTAACTACTGAAGTTAGAAACTTGAAATTTTTACAGTTGGTTCCTTTTATGACGTAGGCGCACACTAAGAAAGGATTATTGGAAATTCCACCCCTAAGGGGTTCAAATAGGGGATGGAAGTTTATATGAAACTCCGTCATTTTCAAGCTGTTTCCATCAAAGTTGGTATTAGAGCTTTTACACAAACTGTGACACAGAAGTACGTGTGTCACAGTTTTTGAAAATTCCACCCCAATACCTAATTCCACGCGGACGAAGTCGCGGGGGCAAAAGCTAGTCAAATATAAGATAAGTATAATAACGGATTAGCTTAGACAGCTTTTTGAGGAAAGTATATTGAAAAAAATGTTAAATGAAAAATTATATCTTAGAGGCACCTCGAGAAAGTATGGGCTATGACGATAATGTATCTATTAAAGGTATTGACGCGAAAGACCGAATATTTTCCAGTGTAGCGCTGACAAATTAGCTGCCAGGTTAGGGATATAATTTCACCGGGACAATTTGCAGATTGATTAATGTGTTCGGACATCGCCATTAATCTTAACAACAGTGAGCCTGTGAGAACGTTAACCCTGCTGCCTGCCGAATACTGTAATTTTCACTCAAGCGATACTCTATAAGTATAAAATAAAATAAAATCTATTTCAGACCAAGATTATAGTGTTGGTATACAATAGAGTTGTTCAAAAATGCTATAAATCAATATCATGCTACTGACTATAAACTATAAAATTTTAGCACGCTATAAAAATGCTATGCTATAGCAACTTTAATTAGGAAGCTTGTGGGCGGCTGGCGCGCGCGCTATGTCTTGCAACATGCTAAATCACATAGCATGTTTATTGCGAGTTGCGATAAATCCATCTGCTAACTGCCCGGCCGCCTCAGCGCCGCTGCTACGCGCAGTGTGCTACACCGCCTACAGCGCGTGATATTTATAGCATCGTAGCACCACCGCGCCTACGTATGTAGCACTTGCTGTGTGCTATGGAAAGATAGCATGCTATATGTATATTTTATCACTGAAAATTAAAGATTTCCCGCTGTAAATAAAATACCTTACCTACGCAAACGAATCATGGGCATCGTCTAGTATGGTAATATGCATGATACTACTATATAAAATAAAATCACTAAAAATTTACAAAACCTCAAGCTACATATATCACTATGCATAAGCTCAGGTGCGCTCGCTAGAGGGAGGAATACTAAATTCTTTGCAGGTGTTTAGACGCTGTCTCCCCGGCTCTGTTCATTGGTATTCATACGACTTTAGTGTTGGGATAAGCTTGCCTCACTTTATTTACATTACATGTTTCTATTGATTACCTTAGAGCGTGAAGACATGGGGCCTGATTCTGTAACTCAGTCAAAAAATGAAAGCCACTGACATATATTTTTAAGCTATTGCATAGCTTCTTTCGCGGGCCTTGAGTGTGGAGACCGAATCCAGAAATTCCGTAACGAAAATAACCTGACACGAGACTCCTCTCACCGCTAGATGGCGTTGATAAAAAATGCTCTGCAATAGCTTTACCGCGGCAGTCCCCGAATGCCACACGTCTTTTTTATCCATTGAAGGTTAACTATAAAATAGATAATGACATTTCTGTGTCTGTCTGAAAGTCTGTCTGTCTTTCTGTGTGTGTGTTTTATTTTTTGATAGGCATTGAGTTACATAATCAGCCCCATGGTCTCCTATATCATAATAATCGCTAACTAGAAAATAGTTGGAAAAGTGTCATCGGACTACCGAAAATTGGTTATAACATCCATCGTATTCATTTTGCTCGTGTAAAATGTAGTATATATCATCTAAACCATAATAAAGAATCGATTGACACGTCCTCATTCATCCAAATCGGCTCAGTAGTTTAAGCGTTGTGTTTTCACTTCTTTGGTTGACAAAATCAAATACTCGTAAATCCATAAGATGCAGTAACAAAAAGGATTTATTCGTTACGTAACCTAATCGCCAAATTATTTCTTGTTTGCGAAACCCAAAAATAACTTCTACGAATGTAGCTTCAGTGAACAGGATTACATGCGATTTTTAAAAAAACGTTACCGTCTGTTGTCGTACGCTTCGAACTATTTTAATTAACAAAAAGTAAAAAATTCGATTCCACACATGTTCGTAACCTACATTTCGTAAACTCTGTACCCTCTGTGGTACTTTTTGTTTTTTTTGAAACAAATTTATTTAGCTGAACTGTATTCTCAAAAAATTGTTAGTTCATTATTTTCATGTTAGAGGCGCCAATGTTGAGTGTTGTTATAAAACATCAAGTACAGTCAAGCCATCATCATGACATTTTTAGGCTTCGGCAGTACTTGATTGTACAATTTCATCATGTAGGCCAAACTGGTAGCCCTTATAAGAAGTTAAGAGTCTACCAAATAATGACATATTGACAAAACATTTAAAATTGCAAATACAATAGTAAATTGGGTATCACTTGCACTTTTTTAAGATGAAATTATTTTACCATGGAAATATCAAAAAGATACATATTATAGGTACACTCTAGACTTAATTATTCAAGATAAAGTGGATCAGACATTGGTACGACCTTGTTTACTTCATCGGAAAACGTGAGAGAATACGATGCAATCCCGGTTTAATCTAAACTTTTCCTTGTAAAACTTACACGATTTCCAAGAATGGCCACGTGCTTTATGTATATACTAGCGGACCCAACAGACGTTGTCCTGTCTTAACTATGAATATTGAAACTCCCCTTTTTACCCCCTTGGGGAGAGAATTTTCAAAAAATGTAAAATACGTAATTCTTTATTTTTGATCAAGAGCCAAAATATCAAGTTTCATAAACATAACTTGAAAAATAACTTGAAGAACGAAGGACTATCATACAAACATTCAACCCCTATTTAATCCCTTAGGGGGTAGAATTTTTAAAAACTGTGAAACACCTACTTTTTTGTTTTCAATTTAAAGCCTAAATACCGAATTTCATGAGTATAACTCGAAAAATGACGGAGTTTGATACAAACTTTAACCCCCCTTTTTACCCCCTTGGGGGGCGAATTTCGAAAAATCCTTTCTTAGTGCTCGCCTACGTCATAAAAGGAACCTACTGTCAAAATTTCAAGTTTCTAACTTCAGTGGTTTAGGCTGTGCGTTGATCGTCAGTCAGTCAGTCAGTCAGTCAGTCAGTCAGTCAGTCAGTCAGTCAGTCAGGACAAGCCTTTTTATATAATTATAGATTATATAGTTAAAGCCTTTTATGTATGCTGGTGCCCGATACTAAGTTATACCAACCAAACTTCTACTACTACTACTACCAAACTATTACTACTTACTACTACTACTACTTCTAGTACTACTGGTTCTACTATCAAAGGAACGCACCAGACCAGACCATAAACAATTTATTATTAAAAAAATCCCAAATTGCCATTACTGAGACTCGAACCCGGGATAGGTATACTTTGGTTCCTATTTATAAAACCACAGTGCCAACTACTTTTGTCTGATCAAAGGTAGGCTCGTGAAAATAATAATTACGATTATATCCTAAACTACTAACACGTTCTTTCCTAAAAAGTTTTAGGCACCATGAACTGGATTTTGTTTGTAACAAAAATTGTTTTCTTGCCAATAGGTACACGAACTTGACGAAGCAATTTATTGGTAAATTCAGACGCATTTGTCTGCGTCTGTCATGAAAATCACCCTATCTATTTGAGATAGGCGCCGAGACGAACGATTTTCCACAAGGCGCAAATTGAGCGAAAACCCCTGATCGTTTTGTATCTATTCAAAGATTCTCCAATCAGGGGTAAGTTTGCTTGAAATACTTCTAGTTCTATTCCAATTTTATCTGTTTTCTAGCAGACGCCCGCAATTTCTTCAATTCACAATCGACCGTTCAACCGTTCCCGAGATTAGCGGCAACAAACAAACAGACAGACAGGCGGACGGAAGACAAAAATTTTAAAAATTGATTTTTATTTTTATAGCGCCGCATTTACTTATATATATGCATACAGCAATATGTAGGTAGATAACTTGGCGTATTTTTCATTTAAGTTTTAGTTATCACTGTAGCTGTTAGTTCGACATTTTTGTAGCACATCACCAATTCGTAGCGCGAGGCTACGCTTCAGGTAACGAATTAACGAATTTTTAATACATAATTTTACGAGACTATAAACCATAGTATAAATACTCAAAGGTATTATAGCATACAATTTTACGCTATTTTTATAGCGTTGGGTGAAATCAAAGCTTTTGTTTCATATTTTCTCGTCCGTAATACAGGGGGACACGGTGAAATTGGATTATACTCGTATGTGGTGCAACGAACCAAGCGATAGTATCTGACAAGTAAATGAGAAACTATATTAGTACTTATTTTAATAGTTGTTCGGAGTATATTTCCTCGTATGATTGCTTTTGTTTATTATCCGAGGGTCCAGGAATGAAATGTTATATTGTGAACGAAGAATGTTTTATTCGAATCGTTACGCATAATATGTGTTTTCTAGAAATGTTTTGTGAAACAGCCGTATTTTTGTATCGCGAATTTTGAGAATCAAGCTATAAGCAAATACTTTGTTTGCGTCTGGCACATTTACTGCCCACAATTTCGTTATAAAATAGAATAGAATAATTTTGAATTGAATAATTTTTTATTCAAATAAACTTTTACAAAGTTTATTTGAATAAAAACCGATTTGAAGAAAAACCGATATGGGTTGAATTTACACTGCTATACCCCTTCCAAGTTAGCTCGCTACCATCTTAGACTGCATCGTCACTTACCATCAGGTGAGATCGCAGTCAAGGGCTATCTTGTCATCGAATAAAAAAAAAAGTGCACTTGAATCGTCAAATGAAGAAACGTAGATACGTTCGCGTGAAGTTATGTTTGGCAGCGCGTCTACATCAAGCATGGAAGTAGTCTAAAGCTTCATGATACTAATTCCATGATATCGAGAGTGGCACTGTCAGGTCCTCTAGCGGAGCGTTCGCATGTAGGTATGGTACCGAGGGAGGGATCATAAAAACAATCTCTTGGTAACAACGCAAGACTGCGGCGAATCGTTTTAATATTCTGATCAAAGGAATTCCTGCTCAAACGACACAAACTATTGGAAAAATTATCATTTGATTTGTTTGATTGGAAGATTATAATTTTGTGTTCAAAGAAGAATCCAGTTGTCAAGTTGGCGGTGGGCGAGGGTTTCCTCGCTCAGCTAAAATAAACTACATTTTTTTAAATAAATAATTTCATTTTCAACTATATCTATGCAAAAAATATGCATAATATGCATAATTGAAGAACAAACCAACAAAGATGCGGGCTCAAAATTCTAGCACCTTGGGGCTTGACGTATGTAGGTACATTCTCCAAAATTTTTTGACCAAAGTACCTAAGCTTTACTTTTTGCTTCTTTACAATTCATCTCTGAATTCATCAAATAGTAGGAACTTCTACTGCGAGTTAGGTACTTTGTACCAAGCCCTAATTGGAAAGTTTGCTGTTCGCATAGCGGTGTTTGAGTTACTAGATAAAGTTCAATAAGAGTTTCATCGATGTCTTTCAATTCTCTAAAGAAAGTCTTATATATAATGGAATTCCATGCGTCTGTTATTAATGCGTCTGTGTTAAATTATTATCAGCGTAGAATTTCTGGCCTATAATATACTCTTCCGTACATGCAAACTCTTTTTGCCATAATCGCTTTTTCTCCGAATCATCAGCGTAGAATTTCTGACCTATAATATACTCTCCCGTACATACCTACTCTTTTTGCAATAATCGCTTTCCTCTCGAATTTATCATTGTAGAATTTCTGAGTCCAGTTCAGAATAAGATATTTTCCGGCGTTAGAATGGACTCCATTTACGGAAATGTCACATGCATTTACGGAAATTGTAGACACGGGTCCAACTCGACACTGTAGCTATCCGAGTTTCAAATTTTCATTTTATTTCATTTATTATTTGCATTAATGTATTGTACTTACATGTCTAATAATATAACAGATTAATTATTATGAGTTAGATTTCATGAAGCCCTATTAGATATCGTATTGCGTTATTATAGTTTTAATTCTTTCTACTTTGTAATAATAAATTATAATGTGTCAATAAAATAATTTCGATTTGGTGCTAAGAAGTAAGGATGTCAAATTATAGGAACATTAATAGATATGAATACAATAAATAAAAAATTGTTCATATAATACAACGAATTCTCGAACGATCTAGCCGCAAAAAGGAACAAACTTTCACATAATATAGCTATTTATGCAACTGCATTCGCAATTCGAGTGCTGTTTTTTGATACGAGGCTTGCCAAGTATCAAAATAGGATAGTACGAGAATTAAAATGACGAATTACGTACAGTTGCATCCAAGATTTTATCTACGACAAGGAAAATAAAATCGTTAACAAAATTACGTCGTCTTTATATTTTTTTACTTTATTTTAGAACTAATAAAAAAGTCAAATCAATCAATATTTTTTTTATTATGGCCTTGGGTGAATATGTTCATTTTTAATTTTTTTTTTAATTTTCCTTTAAGTTTGATATTAATATTGAATGGCAGTACCAACCATAGAGTGGGTTGGGTACCAACTTTTATACATTTATATAGACGATGCAAAAGTGCCAGAACTCAGACCCTCGCAGCTTTAGGTATCCTATTTTATGAAGATAACCATTTCAATGCAGCTTCCATACAACGAGCATCCCATGCATCGAAATAAGAAGCAAAACCAAAAGAGGGTTCATTTCGATTCAGCTGTCAAATTCGAAATTGGAACTTCGATACTGGAGTAGATAAACAATATTGTGTGTACCTGTGGATTTTAGTTACGAGTAGTTTTGGATTTGAGATTGTAACGACCCTAGTACTTCATACTAAGGAATTTTACATGAAAATTATACCTAAAAATTTTTGAATAAATCTCATCAAAATCGGTACAGTGGATCATCTACGTGATGTACATTCACAAACAATCATAGAAATAATAATATTAGATACTTTAATTTTCATGTTAAATAAAGCGTCGTTGACGCCATTTAGTTACGCAATATATAGTATGGAAGGCAGCGACGACCGTAGCGACCGACGACGTCGGGAGCGCGGTGCGTCTATACGAAAGAACATTATGCTTGTGTATTCAGGCGTATGTTCAGAGATTTAAGTATGAACAAACTGATATATTAGAAGCATGATTTGTGATATTGCTATACATGCATTACAAGGGGGCGATACATGAATCCTTATGAGTGATACCTAATCTGACGTTGGAAGCTTCTTTAGAGATGGGGAACTCTAGCGCCTTTGGTGCTTTATGAACCTGTCTTTGGGATAGTAACCGACGATCTCAGATGTAATTTGATTTATGTTACGATGCTCTGTGCTGTGAGTGTTGTGTGTACATTCGAACTAGCTCTAACGTTATGTTGGGAGCCTGTCACCACTTCGTGGTGTCTGCACTTAGTATAACTATTAACAAACTGTTGTTGATGCCGAGGTAGGATGAAGCTAGTGATGGCGGTGCTATTATGGCTTTGTCTGGTCCAGGTGTCCGACAGTAATCTCGAACTAGATTCTAACGCTCTGTTAGAGTCCATCACCACTCTGTGGTGGCTTCACGCAGTATAACTACTAACGAACTCTTCACAACGCTATTAACAAACTCAACGAGAGTGGAACTCACCAGTATAAAAGTCTGAGTGGATCACACCACTATAAAAAAGTCTTGTGGAAACTCACCACGGTTAAAAAGGAGTCTTCAAGTGGATCACACCACTCTAAAAAAGTCTTGTGGAGCATACCACGGTTAAAAAAGCCTTGCACATTCGTGTGAGTGGATGATGCACAGTGTGGGGGGGGGGGGGGCTCATAGTTTGATGGTATTTCAAGGACTTATTCACAGTTCTGATCTATCGTCAAATATTCAAACTAAGTAATACATTACAACCAAGCTACAAACTCATTGCGTCAATTATCATAATAACTCGTTATTGTTTTAATGGGCGCAGTGCAGTGATCCTTGATGTACCACGAAAGGCAGGAGCTCACCATTGTTGGCGTGCAGGGAGCCAACGATCATCATCTCATTTTTATGATGAAATGATGCCACCTTTCTAACTAGAACGTTGCCTATGGACTCAAAGGAACTTGAAACAACGATATGTAGTATAGACGTTCAATATAATGTTGGATGTCGAAGTGCATAAGTTGCGATGTAGGTTCTTTTGACGTTTACCCATAGAAAATCTTGTATCTCACGACGTCAGCGTTGAGTTTCGTGATAATGGAGCAAACCGGTATCATTTATACTGGATTTTAACCATTCTTTAATAAGATTCTATACGGGAACCGACTACAAGTCAATACACGAACTCTTGTACGAAACGTCTATATCTTTTTGAACTCATTACTTCCGATGCTCTAAAAGTTCTTGGTTTAATACGATCACAACATTATAAAGGGTCTTACCACTAGCGATTCACGTGCCATTCTAAAGAAATAATTTAAAAATATAAAGATTAATAGGAATTATAGGGTAGAGATTTTCGTAGGTCAGTTAGTTCAGTTACAATATGGTGCCGTGACCAGGATGTCAAAACTGCTAAACCTATTATAGATAGTGACCAAGATGGTCAAATGGCTGATTAGGTATATATAAAGTAGACGAAAGCCTACAATATGCTGTCCGTGAAATGGAAAGAGGCTGAGGAAGTTTGAGTTCATTATGATTGGGGCGCTGTGAGCAAGAGTTCGGTTGTAGGGTATTAGCATTGGTTGAAGACGAATGATAGTTAGATTGGGTTAAAAGAACTTAATTGTCTTATTGACAGGGGGTTGTGGAAATTAATGCAGACTGTAAAAGTATATCTAAATAGGCATAATAATGTATGAAAATAATGCATTTATAAGGCGAATAGTACGAAAATCTTGGGAAATGTGAAAATTAATATACGTCAAATTGACTTCAGGTCTGGGGGTTGTGTAGTTGAAGTGACATACAAAAGCCATATTGCGAACGGGAAAAATGTGTGATAGGTGATACGCTGTGATGCAATGCTTGGATCAGGTTTGAAGTATGTTTATATAAATCAATTTTAGTTACAAGTGACAGAGGTCTGGAGGTTGCGATGATACTAATTGGATAATGGCGAATAAAATGTTTCCTAACGTAAATTCTATTCATCATGCTTCATAGAAATCGCTCTATTTTGCATGTTTCATAGAATTTAGGGGGTTGAATGTAACGACCCTAGTACTTCATACTAAGGAATTTTACATGAAAATTATACCTAAAAATTTTTGAATAAATCTCATCAAAATCGGTACAGTGGATCATCTACGTGATGTACATTCACAAACAATCATAGAAATAATAATATTAGATACTTTAATTTTCATGTTAAATAAAGCGTCGTTGACGCCATTTAGTTACGCAATATATAGTATGGAAGGCAGCGACGACCGTAGCGACCGACGACATCGGGAGCGCGGTGCGTCTATACGAAAGAACATTATGCTTGTGTATTCAGGCGTATGTTCAGAGATTTAAGTATGAACAAACTGATATATTAGAAGCATGATTTGTGATATTGCTATACATGCATTACAAGGGGGCGATACATGAATCCTTATGAGTGATACCTAATCTGACGTTGGAAGCTTCTTTAGAGATGGGGAACTCTAGCGCCTTTGGTGCTTTATGAACCTGTCTTTGGGATAGTAACCGACGATCTCAGATGTAATTTGATTTATGTTACGATGCTCTGTGCTGTGAGTGTTGTGTGTACATTCGAACTAGCTCTAACGTTATGTTGGGAGCCTGTCACCACTTCGTGGTGTCTGCACTTAGTATAACTATTAACAAACTGTTGTTGATGCCGAGGTAGGATGAAGCTAGTGATGGCGGTGCTATTATGGCTTTGTCTGGTCCAGGTGTCCGACAGTAATCTCGAACTAGATTCTAACGCTCTGTTAGAGTCCATCACCACTCTGTGGTGGCTTCACGCAGTATAACTACTAACGAACTCTTCACAACGCTATTAACAAACTCAACGAGAGTGGAACTCACCAGTATAAAAGTCTGAGTGGATCACACCACTATAAAAAAGTCTTGTGGAAACTCACCACGGTTAAAAAGGAGTCTTCAAGTGGATCACACCACTCTAAAAAAGTCTTGTGGAGCATACCACGGTTAAAAAAGCCTTGCACATTCGTGTGAGTGGATGATGCACAGTGTGGGGGGGGGGGGGCTCATAGTTTGATGGTATTTCAAGGACTTATTCACAGTTCTGATCTATCGTCAAATATTCAAACTAAGTAATACATTACAAGCAAGCTACAAACTCATTGCGTCAATTATCATAATAACTCGTTATTGTTTTAATGGGCGCAGTGCAGTGATCCTTGATGTACCACGAAAGGCAGGAGCTCACCATTGTTGGCGTGCAGGGAGCCAACGATCATCATCTCATTTTTATGATGAAATGATGCCACCTTTCTAACTAGAACGTTGCCTATGGACTCAAAGGAACTTGAAACAACGATATGTAGTATAGACGTTCAATATAATGTTGGATGTCGAAGTGCATAAGTTGCGATGTAGGTTCTTTTGACGTTTACCCATAGAAAATCTTGTATCTCACGACGTCAGCGTTGAGTTTCGTGATAATGGAGCAAACCGGTATCATTTATACTGGATTTTAACCATTCTTTAATAAGATTCTATACGGGAACCGACTACAAGTCAATACACGAACTCTTGTACGAAACGTCTATATCTTTTTGAACTCATTACTTCCGATGCTCTAAAAGTTCTTGGTTTAATACGATCACAACATTATAAAGGGTCTTACCACTAGCGATTCACGTGCCATTCTAAAGAAATAATTTAAAAATATAAAGATTAATAGGAATAATAGGGTAGAGATTTTCGTAGGTCAGTTAGTTCAGTTACAATATGCAACTGTATATTTTGCTTATTTTTACTGTAGACTGTAGAGTACAAATGTTTCTTTCACTTCTTGATAATAATGTGCATAGGGTATTTCTTTTATCCCAATGATACGGAAGCTTCAAGAGAATAGTAAAAGCCAGAGCAAAAGTCTTTCTAGAGTTGAAAATGCAAATTATTTTATTGTCAGCTTGCTTGCGCGGCGGGAATTTGACGTTGTGGTTGAAATAGCCTATTCTGTAGTCTCATTTTGACTGCTGACGCAGCGATGTACTGCTACCATGAAAGTAGGACTAAAGCATGGAAATAAAATTGTCTATGCATTTTGTCACTTAAATTCCAAGTGAGATAATATTATGCGACAAAATTAAGTCTATGAAACGACACGTGTAATTTGTCCAGAATTGATAGTATAAAAGACGAATGGTGTAATTTTGGGTCCTTTGACAATTTGAACTTAGTGTTAAAATAAATATACTTAATAAAAATACACAATACAAAACTAGAGATGATCCTGATCCTGTAGGTACTACTCAGGTAAATATAGCCACCGTAAAGTTCACAAAGTTCTTTGGATTACCGTCTATCAACTTTGTTGAATCCCTCTCTTTACATTACAAATATTAGCACAAAAGGTTGACCATCGTCTCAAGTCAATCTTTCCACGTGGAATTTTTTTATTTTTCTCAGGATAATATCGGAGGTAAATTCCATTAATCATTCTAAAGCTTTCTGTGTTCTTAACAATTACAATGTTAAGGAAAATATTCCTCTCATTTCACTGAGATTTAAATTATTCATCTCAATTAAGTATAGCGAGTCTTGGCAAATGTAAATGTTATGCTAAAAGCACAGTGGCTCTGTTTGTATAACTTATTAATGTTACATTCCATTTAATTTTCTAATTTTAACATGTCCAACTTCTGAATATGCGTCGAATTTTCAGTTTTAGGTTAATACCTATGCAAAACCCCTCCATCCATAATAGGTACAATTACTAAGTACGTATATTTACTTAATAATAAATAATTAATAAATAAAATTGAGGTGTCTGTGATTTCAAAATAACTGCCACGTATACAATACATAAATATTTAAAAAAGCAAATACACGCTTTTTATTTAAAATTTTGTGTGGCTATTTGCACGGGTTATTTATTCTTCTTAGTGGCTAAACCAATATTGACAACATTTTGATTTTGACAAGCATGTAGAGGATAAGAAAATAAAAAAAAATTGCAAAGAGTAATAATTTAGGCTTCACATCGGAAATGATAAATTAAATCTTTCTTCATAATAAATTAAAAACTTGATAATAATAACATCGTCTTATCCAATCTTGGCGCAATTTGGCATAGATACCTACAGCTTCTGCAATATCCCGGAGACATACGATACTTTTTATCTCGGAAAATCATAAAGTTCTCACGAGATTTTTAAGAACCTACATCCATGGAGATCGAGTCGTGGATATCAACTAGTTTCAAATAATTTTCTTCAAAAGTCCCTTTAAGTAAGTGTGGGTAGGACTTGCCATTCCATACTTAAAGAAGGCCTTAAAGTGACTGTTTTAAAGCTTCAAATGTCATTTAGTTTAATGCCGCCTTTAAGCTTCGAAGGCGTTCAATTCGAAATGACGGGTCGTTATCCTGACGCGGACGTAACGATTACCATATCTGTGTTTTTCCTATTACTAATCGCAGTTTGTGGTTAAGTTAATTTTAAAATCTTATATATGTCGGCGCGCGGCGCCGGTGTTAGTTCGCACCTCGCTCATTTGGGAATGCGATTGTTTATGTTACAACAGGATCATTGTTTCAAAGCAGAGCGACGGTGACATGATTAGTATGCCATCGTACGTGGCCGAGGGTTGGTTTGGATTCCTCTAAGATCGGTAGAGCGTGAGCCTGGGAGTCAAATACTTGCCTAGGAAGCGACTAAGCGCGACCCACGGACTCGTATCCGCTCTCTTAACTAAATCTAGACAAAGACTTTAAAACGTAAATTATAAATTGGACAATCGAGTGATTAGTGCGAACAATATTGTTTAACATGTTTTAGTGAAATTGTTATAATGACTGTGTTTGTCTCTCGTGTTTCCTTTGCCCACAAAAGCTCAGAACAATAAATGAACTAGCCTAAGATTGCCCTCCTGATGACTACCCGGAGTTCGCTCGCTCCGACATATATATAAAAATGAATCCCTATTTCCTTGGTCATCGCATCACGCGTGAACGGCTGGACCGATTTCGCTAATTCTTTTTTTGTTGTGTTTGTTATTGTCAGAAGAAGGTTCTTATAAAAGAAAAAATTAAGAAAATTGCGCGAAAAATTAGAAAATTTAAGAAAACTTAACCACCATATTAAATTATTTCTAATGTAACCGCTTTTACAATTCAAACTTTTTGATGTATTTATTTATTTATTAATTTATTAATTAGTACGGAAACCTCCAATTGTGTAACCTTATGGCGTTTGACATAACATTGACAGAATACGTGCTGCCAATTTCGTCAAAGAGGATGTAAAAAAACTGAAGACAGGACAACGTCTGTCGGGTCCGCTAGTTATTTATATTATAGGTAAAATATAATTACAAACATCACAGAAGTTAGTGCTAGAATCTTGGGCATAGTTTTTATGTGAACACTTGGACGGTGTATATATTTTTATGGCAGTATGCAAGTTTTCAACTATATCCATGCATAAATTACGTCAATCCGTTGCTCCGTTGATTGAAGGTGTGATGGTACGCAGCTGGATCGTCTAGTGATATCTAGTGGATTGATTGAGTAAAGAAGAATATTCTAATTATAGGTAAAATACCTCAGGATCGAGAGACATCTTGGCTTCTGGCATGAACACTGTTATGTACTAAGCACCCTGCGGGTTAGTTCATTTCGTCCGATGGACAAAGTAGGCTACCAAATCATTCTACTTTAGCTGTCGCGGATTAATTATGAACAAACTTCAAAAGAATTATGTTATGCATTCTCCAACCTTCAGAAAAACAGGGAAATCCTAGAGAGTTAATTTATCAATTTAAGTTTAAAATACGAGTAGAATGAATGATTAGCTGATACAGTGTACGAATTTGCCTCTTTTTGGGCCGTCGTTCTGACCGAATTCCCTCTAGCACGGGGGAAACCCTACGCCGCTCCACGGCCTTTAATCATTGTTATGGGGGCACAGCCGACTCCCTTTCGCTGCGAAGCGTTTTGGTGTTCCCATACACCCCGAAGGGTTGGTACAATTCTTTTCATTGAGCTTATAGCTCGCCCCAATACCATGGTTTTATTTATTTGTATTCATTGTTCAGTTTGATATAGATTTGGCCAAATCTAAGTTCGGGAGCCGTGCTGCAAGACATGGCGTGTTTGGTGTGCCGGAAATTCGCCGCCAAAGAACGCCATCGGACCGTGTACCACTTAGTAATAACTTTGACTCATCTGAGTCAAACATATTAATTTAGCCAATACTCAATCAGCCTCAGTGTCTCAATCCCTGTAGTATTTCATCATGGTCACCCTACCTATTACCCTATCTTGTCCTCTATTCCGAAGTAATATCATGGTCACCCTACACCTAAAGTTTGTAAATACAATAAACAAAAGATTCTAATTTCTTACCTGTTTGTAGGAAGTACCGTTGACCCACACCCGTAGCTCGAAGGTCGCTCTGGTATCTCGGAGTCTCGTACATTTGAAGACTTAATTTATAGTGAATGATTTCTAAAGTTTTCATTCATACCTAACTTCTAACCCGAAGTGAGTCTAGAATCTAGTCTATTAGTTATGTAAAACAAAATAAGTCAAAGTTTCTTTAGACTGCAATATTGTTCCATCTCGTTCACCTATCTGCTTTGTTTATGAAAGAAATCAGACTTCTCTATCGTGATAGAATAAACTGACCCTAAGTAATTTAATGTCGCCTATTGACCTAAATTAGTGCACTAGTCTGCACTTTCTAAACTGACTGCCTACTGAAGAGTCGTGACTCAATTTTGGATATAGTATTTCACTATTGGATTGTTCGGTTCAGCCCGCCACACGTTACAGATGTTAAGTCTAGGGTTCAACTGAATACTAATAAAACACTAAATCAATTTATGTAGACAGAACCTTTGAGAACATTCCATTATTGAATACCTTAGGAGAAATATTAGGGTTGTTCAGTAAAAGATGATAATTATGACTTCATAGATTTATTTTCCATTTTATTAAATCTACTCAAAAGAAACTGTTTGATTATTTAGATTGGTTCCAAATGGGGTCATTTGAGAACCAACCGGGTTTTCCGTTCCTAGCAGCCATTCTAAGACAAGGGAAAACGGAAATACCCAAATGAAAAACCCTTGTGGCATTCTAACCTAAGACATCTTAGACTAAAATATACACACATGCTACAAAAGGTGTTAAATGCTTAAAAGAATATGTACACTTTCTACTAGTGGTATCGGGGAGACAAGACATTTTATAGTTTTAGTAGAAATTACAACACATAATACATTACGTTAAATAGATTCACAGATAATAAGTTATGTTTTATTCTCGTTTTCACAACTTCCTGACTATATTTTATATAAATGTTCCCCTTCCAAAGCAAGTGGTATGTGTGCCAAATTATTACATTTCACTCTCTCAGATTTGACCACATTAATCTGATTAATAAAAAGAGCAGATATAGAACAAATGTCAGAAATAAGATATACATCATAATAGAGAACCCATCGTCTCGAGATATCTCTCTCACACGTCTCCTATCCCTTTGTTCTTCTGCATACAAAGCATCGAGAACTATATCTGGATACATTTTAATTTCTTACAATAATGAACGCCTAAACCCGGACGTTACGGAAACCCTTTATCTGTGAATTTACTTATCTCAAAATATAATTATTGGAATATTTGTACATTACCGGGAATATTCAGGCCTCGTTGCGCACACACACTTGCTTATAAGCTTAATTATAAACTATTGCACTGATTCTACTTTTATGTATAGATCTATTAAAATAGGTTAAAATTTATACAATCTTAGGATTAATTTATTGGAGAATGGAGTCGACTCTGCTGGAAGAGCCCTCAACCCGGAATGCCTTCTCGAAAAGCACCCCCGTGTATCTCCCCTCCCGAGTCCTTATCGCCCCTTCTCCAAACTGAAAAATAGAAAATCCCCACCAAAGTAAACTGCCTTAACTTGATTCGTCATTTTAGGTTTCCGCCAAAACGTTTAGGCCAATTATCGATAGCGTCATTTACTATAGTCACGCCCATTTAAGGTTCCCGCCAAAATGTTTCGGCCAATTATCGAAAGCGTCATTTTACGGTCACGCCTTGCTTTTTTGTTTATTTTCTATGCCCTTCGCCTCGGTTCGGCTATGTCAATCTACACATCTGGTTTCAATATTTTGTGAAGGCAAAATGTTTCAACTAGATTTATGATCTGATTCTAAATGTTTCCTTTTAAAACGTCTGCACTTCTATTGCAATTTCTAAAGACCCTTTTTTGTTCTAATCTTAATGTGTTTCCAAAATCCCTATACTTTGTTTTTAAAAATAAACTGCCTGCACTTTGAAATATTTATGAGGGTCCAAGTGTTCACTTAGAAATTCTCTTTTATTTTAAAACTGCGTTTCAAATTTATTTTTAATACCCATGCAAGAGAAATGGGAAAAAAAAATATGAGCTATGTCTGGCCATCTCACACTCCCCCAAATAGATTTTTAATACACCTAGTATTTCTTATACCTAACTCTCTACTAGTTGTTTGAAAATCTATTTCCTCACCTAACATAAACTGCTATCTATGTTGATGCCGATAGGTCTCACTAATCTCCATTGTTCGCGCTAATCCTTAATGGAATTCATTCCTTTACGAGTTTGCATAATAGCGGAACAAATGGATCGCATTGTAATTCCCTCTTATCTCGTTAGTACGAGCGTCAACCAAAGTGTATACGTTATTGTATGGAATTGCCCCTATCACGTAAGGTCCCTCATAAAGTCGCATGAATTTCTTTGTTAATTTTTTATCAGCGTCCGACCTCGCAAAAGTCCTCAACTTCACCAAGTGGTCTATCTCAAACTGTATTAACTTATGATTCCTATTATAATAGAGCTCTCTATTCTCCGCCGCCTTAGTTATGTTCCGACGCGCCTGTCGTCTAATCTGTTCTAACGTTTCTCCTTGTATATCGGTTCCTTTCGCTATGTCTTTGCCGAAATCAGTTGATAGTATGGTCCGTTTTCCCCAAACTAGCTCATTCGGTGTATAACCTGTTGTGGTATGTACTACCTGGTTGTAACAATCCTCTATGTCCGGCAATAGATCTGCCCAAGAACTATGAGATTTCTCGCAGTATGTTCTGAATAGTCTACCTAATTCCTTGTTAACCCTCTCTGTCGAATTTGGTCGCGGATTCCTAACAGATGTGTGCGTCAATTTGATACCTAATTGACGTACACCTAACTCGAAAACCTTCGATGTAAAATTCGCGCCTCTGTCTGAACATAAGGTCTTAATCTCAACTTGTTTGTGAAACTTTTTCACACATGTGAGTGTAGACTTTCCGCTCGCCTGACGTAATGGATATAACCTGATCAGTTTACTATAAGAGTCCTGCATTACAAATATGTATTTGAATCCGAAGCGTCCCGCCGGTAAAGGTCCATAAATATCGCAAAAGACCCGTTCTCCTATATCTGTCGCTATCACAGTTTTGATCGGCCCCGTGTGCTTTTCTAACGCGTGCTTTGACATTTGACACTCTCCGCAAGCCCTTACAACACGACTTATCACGCGAGACATATTCGAGAAATAGTAACGACGTTTCATCAGCGCATAAACCTTGTAACGTCCGAAATGACCTATTTCTTCATGTATGCTAACGATCAAACTCCTTTGTAAAACCTCGGGAACATATAGTCTCAAGGTATCCCTATTTATGTCTGACCTATAAAGGACCCCCTCCTTAATCACATAATACTTTGATTCAGATGTACCTGATATTTTCATACGTTTAATTATTTCACTAGCGACCTTGTCCCGTTCTTGTAGACTACCTATCTCTTTCCATCTCGCTTGTACTACCTGTCCTAGCGATGTTTTGAATAAATTCATCTCAGGCCCCACAGACTTGTTATTCAATACGTCAGTTGTCCCTTTTATATGTCGGGATAATACGTCAGCTACTGTGTTTAATTTCCCTTTTACATGCTCGACCGTATAATCAAATTGTCCTATGTAATGTACCCAACGTATCATTCGTGCGCTCAACAATTTACATGTCTGTAAGAATATCAAACTTTTATGATCGGTCCTAATCACTAACCGTGCCCCCCTCAAATACGTTTCAAACTTCGACAAGCTAAATATGATAGCCCACAACTCTTGTTCTGTGACTGTCCACTTACGCTCCGCCTCAGTCAACGCTTTACTACAAAATCCTATTATCTGCTCTTCACCTACTTCGTTCAATTGATAAACATACCCTGAGACTCCTAAATTACTGCTATCGGTTTGTAGGTAATAAATCTCTTTCGGATTAGGATGTATGAGAAGTAATGTGTCTACAAATAATCTCTTGACCTTTTCAAAACATTCATTTACCTCATGTGTCCATGACCATTTTGTATTTTGTTTTAATAGATCGCAGAGTGGCCTAACCTCTTCGCTATACTTCGAGATAAACCTTCTGAAATAATTTATTAATCCCAAAAATCCTCGTAATTGTTTTATTGTTCGAGGGACGGGAAACTCTAATATAGCCTCTACTCGTTCTGGATCCATCCGTACGCCTTTCGTATTTACTATGTGTCCTAGCAGTTTTACTTCTACGCACAGAAAACGACACTTTCCTAGCCTGCCCGTTAAGCCTGCTGATTCTAATCTGTCTAGCACTTGGTCTAAATGTTCCAAGTGTAATCTTATGTCTCCTGTGGTAAATATGACAATGTCATCTAAATAGTTAACGCAGAATCCACGCACTTCTTTTAATATAGAATCCATTGCCCTTGAAAATCCCGCGACAGATGTCTTTAGTCCTTGAGGCAAGACATTATAAGTATATGTCCTCCCCATAAAAGAAAACCCCGTATATTTTCTAGAATCCTGACTCAAAGGTATTTGAAAGTAAGCATTATTCAGATCAATTAAACTAATGTAATTCACTCCATGAAAGGATTGTAAAATTTCCGATGTGAGTGGCGGTGACCCCGCATCTCCCACCATTTTCTTATTAAGTTCGCGCGCGTCTAACAAGAGCCTTATTGACCCATCTCGTTTCTTAGTAAATGTGAGCGGGCTACAGTATGGCGTTGCCTCCTGCCTGATCACACCTAACCTCTCTAACTCCTCTAATTCTTCTTTAACCTGATCTCTATACGCTAAAGGCACTGGATAACTATGCTTTATAAAAGGAATCTCATCGACTAACTCAATGACGTGCTCGTACCTGTTAGTCAATCCTAATCTATCTGTAAACACCTTACAATGCTTATTCAACACAGGTAACAACATTTCCTTTTGTTCCCTACTTAAATTTGAATCATTCAAACAATACCCCTTTCTGTCCTCGCCATTCGAATCCTTAATAGATAAGCTACGTTCCTCGGACCTAGTACCTTGATTCAATATCGAATTAATTGTGGCGGCATTCGTCTCTCCCCCTAACCTTTCGACCTTACAATCCGAGTTCAGTCTTACGCAAGACTTGACCCCTAAATGCTCTATGGTCAGTGTCCGTTCACTGCCGCAATTTACTACTCCCTTTACTCGTTCTAACCAATCATATCCGAGTATCAACGACCTAGGTAACCGTCGCATAATTAGTACTGGTGCTTCAACTAATGTACTCCCTAATTTGAACTCTATTAATAACATCCTATTTGTACTTTCGCTACGTGAACCGAATGCCCCTTGTATTTGAATCGCTGGGATGGCGATTTCTGACAAAGTATTATTTCCAATTAGAACAGATTCGTATAATTCCTTAGTTATTCCGCTAATCTGACTTCCCGTGTCGATAAGTGCATTTATACTCCTCCCATACAAGCTTACACTCACTTCAGGTAACTTAGGTAAGGAATAATCAATTCCTTCGTCAATCGACTCATCAAGTTCATGGTACATTGTGTATACGTTTATTCCTCTCCTTACACACAGCTCACACTCAATACCTATCTCGCCACATTCTACTACGTTGTTAAACTGATTTTCCAATAAGATTCCTATGCTTCTAGCTTCAACCTGACAGCTACTTTCGTCGCTAACCTTTCCGCCCTTTATTAATCGTTTAAGACCTTTATCGCCAATGCCCAAGCTCTGACCCGGTCTCCATCCTTTGCTAATTAAAATATCATAAGCCACGTTCGGCCTTCCGCGTTTCGAGGTCTCTACTTTCCCCGTTCTACACAATTCTAGATTATTGTACCTCGCTTGTGTGGGGATACCTAGTTTTTTGAAGGTCCCTCTTCCCCTCTTTCTGTCGACAAAGCAGAGTTTTCGCCCTCCTTTACAAAAGTAATAGCCGGTCTAGCTCGCTCAGCCCCAGAAAACGCTGGTCTGTTAACGTTTGACCTGTAACCTGACCTACTCTGGCGATAACCTCGTCCTCGGGTCGTGTTACCTCTAGTATTCCACTTATTCGCTGAAATGGCCGCGACAATAGGCCGCGCTAACGATGACCTGTCGTAACGCCTACCTCTAAAATTATTACCTACTACCTCTCTCGCAATTCCTCTCGGCTTTTCAACAATATTTTGCTCTATACTTCTTAGAAACTTTGCCCCGTTCATGATGTTGACTTCCCCAGTCCTAGTAAACCACAACCGCTGAATATCTATCGCATAATGCCGCATAATAGAATTTACTAAGTCACTCTCGCTAAACGCAATAGTTAATGATTGCATCGATTCTACCTGTACAGCAAAATGTTCGGACATCGTCATTCCAGAATCGCTCGAATATACCGCATTAATCAACCTATACCTCACAGACTCTTGAATCTGCTCGGTCCAATAAGTTCGTCTAAAATCGGTCTCAAAATCGGCAAATGTAGCCCAGTCCTTCGAGTATAACTCCATGACCTGACGTGCGTGTCCCGTTATACATCCTAACGCTATATCGATCTCCCGATCCGACCCATTTACCGCTCTAATATACTTTTTTAATCGCTTTAAAAATGCAATAGGGTTTGTAAATGGTTTTCCATCGAAATTCGGCTTGATAACCGAAGGCTGTACTACATAAACGTTCCGAGTCTCAGAAGGAGATACACTAGATCCCGCAGACCCAACTCTAGGCCCTGGTCCATCACTACTACTTTCATTGCTTACTCCAACCGACTCGTGTGACGTAACACTCGCGCTTTCATTTGGCAATGAATTCACTTTTGAACTCAATTGTTGCAACTTTCCATCGAATTCGTTGATTTTTTGTAAAATCAAATCTAACGTCGGGTTACCTACAGTTCCCGTTTGTTCGTTTGTTTCTACCGCACCTTTATCTAATCGACCCGTTGCTACCCGCTTTGTATTCCGTTCCTTTTTACCTGCCGGCATCTTTAAACAATTCGCTTTAAAACGCTGTTCCTAACTACTTTCTAACTAATAATCGCTCAAGTCCGCCAGATGTTATATTACTTGTTTACTAAGTCGCCTTTGCGAGCCGTCTAACGAAACACGTAATAATGGCACAATTTTAAAACCAGATGTGAAATGACAATGGGGTTTGGCCCGTTCTATTGTGGGATCTCTCGGTTCAACAAAATAAATTGCAAGATAAAGCAAGGATAAACAATTAAGTCTAAGAAATAAGCAAGTGTAATGCTCCGTTCACTGCAATCTCCTCCTAGAATCCTGTAAATTTTACATTTATAAAACATACTGCTTATTTCTGCTTCTCCTATACACTAAATAAAATAAGTGCACAACATATAATTTAATGTACAATATAATAATAACATGCACAGTGTGTCTTGTCTCCCTTCTCCCTTTTCATTGTTTCACCTAAATATTTCTCCTATACCCAATCACAAGTTTCTACGTTGTGTATTTTTTTTTTCTAATATGGATTATTAATATAGATCTAGTCGTATCGTTATTTCGAATACGTACATAGACCCCTGGTCACCTCCGGCATCAAAATTCCCAGGCTTTCAAGATTTTCCAGGATTATAATCCTGGTCACGGCACCAAAATTCTGTGATGGTACGCAGCTGGATCGTCTAGTGATATCTAGTGGATTGATTGAGTAAAGAAGAATATTCTAATTATAGGTAAAACACCTCAGGATCGAGAGACATCTTGGCTTCTGGCATGAACACTGTTATGTACTAAGCACCCTGCGGGTTAGTTCATTTCGTCCGATGGACAAAGTAGGCTACCAAATCATTCTACTTTAGCTGTCGCGGATTAATTATGAACAAACTTCAAAAGAATTATGTTATGCATTCTCCAACCTTCAGAAAAACAGGGAAATCCTAGAGAGTTAATTTATCAATTTAAGTTTAAAATACGAGTAGAATGAATGATTAGCTGATACAGTGTACGAATTTGCCTCTTTTTGGGCCGTCGTTCTGACCGAATTCCCTCTAGCACGGGGGAAACCCTACGCCGCTCCACGGCCTTTAATCATTGTTATGGGGGCACAGCCGACTCCCTTTCGCTGCGAAGCGTTTTGGTGTTCCCATACACCCCGAAGGGTTGGTACAATTCTTTTCATTGAGCTTATAGCTCGCCCCAATACCATGGTTTTATTTATTTGTATTCATTGTTCAGTTTGATATAGATTTGGCCAAATCTAAGTTCGGGAGCCGTGCTGCAAGACATGGCGTGTTTGGTGTGCCGGAAATTCGCCGCCAAAGAACGCCATCGGACCGTGTACCACTTAGTAATAACTTTGACTCATCTGAGTCAAACATATTAATTTAGCCAATACTCAATCAGCCTCAGTGTCTCAATCCCTGTAGTATTTCATCATGGTCACCCTACCTATTACCCTATCTTGTCCTCTATTCCGAAGTAATATCATGGTCACCCTACACCTAAAGTTTGTAAATACAATAAACAAAAGATTCTAATTTCTTACCTGTTTGTAGGAAGTACCGTTGACCCACACCCGTAGCTCGAAGGTCGCTCTGGTATCTCGGAGTCTCGTACATTTGAAGACTTAATTTATAGTGAATGATTTCTAAAGTTTTCATTCATACCTAACTTCTAACCCGAAGTGAGTCTAGAATCTAGTCTATTAGTTATGTAAAACAAAATAAGTCAAAGTTTCTTTAGACTGCAATATTGTTCCATCTCGTTCACCTATCTGCTTTGTTTATGAAAGAAATCAGACTTCTCTATCGTGATAGAATAAACTGACCCTAAGTAATTTAATGTCGCCTATTGACCTAAATTAGTGCACTAGTCTGCACTTTCTAAACTGACTGCCTACTGAAGAGTCGTGACTCAATTTTGGATATAGTATTTCACTATTGGATTGTTCGGTTCAGCCCGCCACACGTTACAGATGTTAAGTCTAGGGTTCAACTGAATACTAATAAAACACTAAATCAATTTATGTAGACAGAACCTTTGAGAACATTCCATTATTGAATACCTTAGGAGAAATATTAGGGTTGTTCAGTAAAAGATGATAATTATGACTTCATAGATTTATTTTCCATTTTATTAAATCTACTCAAAAGAAACTGTTTGATTATTTAGATTGGTTCCAAATGGGGTCATTTGAGAACCAACCGGGTTTTCCGTTCCTAGCAGCCATTCTAAGACAAGGGAAAACGGAAATACCCAAATGAAAAACCCTTGTGGCATTCTAACCTAAGACATCTTAGACTAAAATATACACACATGCTACAAAAGGTGTTAAATGCTTAAAAGAATATGTACACTTTCTACTAGTGGTATCGGGGAGACAAGACATTTTATAGTTTTAGTAGAAATTACAACACATAATACATTACGTTAAATAGATTCACAGATAATAAGTTATGTTTTATTCTCGTTTTCACAACTTCCTGACTATATTTTATATAAATGTTCCCCTTCCAAAGCAAGTGGTATGTGTGCCAAATTATTACATTTCACTCTCTCAGATTTGACCACATTAATCTGATTAATAAAAAGAGCAGATATAGAACAAATGTCAGAAATAAGATATACATCATAATAGAGAACCCATCGTCTCGAGATATCTCTCTCACACGTCTCCTATCCCTTTGTTCTTCTGCATACAAAGCATCGAGAACTATATCTGGATACATTTTAATTTCTTACAATAATGAACGCCTAAACCCGGACGTTACGGAAACCCTTTATCTGTGAATTTACTTATCTCAAAATATAATTATTGGAATATTTGTACATTACCGGGAATATTCAGGCCTCGTTGCGCACACACACTTGCTTATAAGCTTAATTATAAACTATTGCACTGATTCTACTTTTATGTATAGATCTATTAAAATAGGTTAAAATTTATACAATCTTAGGATTAATTTATTGGAGAATGGAGTCGACTCTGCTGGAAGAGCCCTCAACCCGGAATGCCTTCTCGAAAAGCACCCCCGTGTATCTCCCCTCCCGAGTCCTTATCGCCCCTTCTCCAAACTGAAAAATAGAAAATCCCCACCAAAGTAAACTGCCTTAACTTGATTCGTCATTTTAGGTTTCCGCCAAAACGTTTAGGCCAATTATCGATAGCGTCATTTACTATAGTCACGCCCATTTAAGGTTCCCGCCAAAATGTTTCGGCCAATTATCGAAAGCGTCATTTTACGGTCACGCCTTGCTTTTTTGTTTATTTTCTATGCCCTTCGCCTCGGTTCGGCTATGTCAATCTACACATCTGGTTTCAATATTTTGTGAAGGCAAAATGTTTCAACTAGATTTATGATCTGATTCTAAATGTTTCCTTTTAAAACGTCTGCACTTCTATTGCAATTTCTAAAGACCCTTTTTTGTTCTAATCTTAATGTGTTTCCAAAATCCCTATACTTTGTTTTTAAAAATAAACTGCCTGCACTTTGAAATATTTATGAGGGTCCAAGTGTTCACTTAGAAATTCTCTTTTATTTTAAAACTGCGTTTCAAATTTATTTTTAATACCCATGCAAGAGAAATGGGAAAAAAAAATATGAGCTATGTCTGGCCATCTCAAAGGACAAACCAACAAACCAACAAACAAACACACTTAATATCTATTAGTGAGGGTAGTAAAATTAATATGTACGTGGTGAGTGAAATAAAGTACCTACTCCATAAAGTGTAAAGATAAAGAAAGCACGCATTTTAATGTAGTTATTCATGAAGATGGACAGATATAAACTTTATAGGCCTTAAACAGTGACCTGGTTAATGGATAATGGCTAGATTTAAGTGTCACTCACCATTTTGCTTTGCTTATGGGTTCTTTATTCGTATGTATGGTGTTAGAGAGAATTTATTATTGAATTTTATATAATAACTAGCGACCCGCCCCGACTTCGTCCAGGTTGAAAAATTAAATATTTGTTTTTACGGGACTGATCGCACAGAGCTTCTTATAGGAGACGATTGTTAATAAGATCACCACAGGAACCACAGGATTCTCCCGCGCCGATATCCGCCATCGTGCACCGCCGCGCCGGCCGACACCATTTTATTATTTTGTCGCGTGAAAATATTAATTTTCCGATAACTCCTAAGATATTAATTTAAACCGCACGTCTATAACATTTATCCTTTAAATAAACAAAAAAAAATACGCGTCGAATTGAGAACCTTCTCTTTTATTTTTTGAAGTCGGTTAAAAAAATCAAATTGATATTAAGTATCTTTCAAATCTAGTTATATCCTTACTAGAAGATTGGATCCAGAGAAACAACAAGAAAGAATTGAGAAACTGTGTCAACTACGGGAAATTGGATATGTCATCCGTCAGGATCCGTTATATTGATTTTCTTCGTATAAAATATAGTAAAAGTAAGTATTCCTACGTCATCGGGGTCACAATACTGCCGTCCTAAAGCGTGTTAACTTAAACTTAAAGTGTCGTTAACCACCAAAACGCGGGAATCCAAAAAGCAGGAATTAAAGAAATAACACAACTTGATAACTAATAAACGACGTTTTTCATATTGCTATATCAAAAACTATATAGCAATAAGGAGAATACGGATTAGATGGACCAATAGAGAATTTTTTTTAAATAAAAATCGTATTTTGCCAAAATATGTTGGTTGACGACGTTATAGCTTGAGGAGGACATAATAATGAATGAATTGACATCTCTATTAGTAAGATCGTCTTTTAGTTTAATAATGTCCTTCCGACTGAATCCGGCCACGGAGGCCAATTTCCTTCGGCGCGGGAGATATTATAGTGCACAAGTGTGTGCGCAAACGCAGGTGCACTCTCGATTACCTTACTCTCATAGTCCGATGGGACGGAAATCCGACAGGACCGGCGAGAGATCAGGCGCAGGACCGAGAGCTTTACGTGCTCTCCGAGGCACGGGGGTGACTCACCGTCAACTTTCTAACTCCGGGCTAGTACTGAAAATTTCTTGATAGAACAACCCAATATATTTTATGGCCCGACCCGGGAATCGAACTCTGGACCTCGTCATCTGCAGTCGAACTTATTAACCACTAGACCAACGAGCAAATTAGTCTTTTAGTTTAATGCTAGTAGTAGTAGTAGTAGTAGTAGTAGTAGAACATACTCAGGACCTTGCGCCCCTTCACCATTCTATCACAGAACTTCGAGAAATCGTGAGCGTGTTGGCACCCTTCCGTGGTTGAAATCCAAGCTACTCGCACGAAACTTTACTGAAACGAACCACTTAGGTGTGGAACGCACTTCCGACGCCATTGTTTCCGGCCACGTATAATTTAAGTACCTTCAAGGCAACGTGAATAGGAATTTTGTAGGCAAGCGCGCGCCAAGCTAGACCTCATGAATACTTTACATCAATGATAGTCGTCAAGCGCAAGCCTATTTCGTAATAAAAAAATGCGTAAACATACATAGAGCTCAGCACAACATATACTTCAGCTGTCCACAAGATAGGTGAGCTACTAAATGTAACATTTTTGTTCTAAAAAGTGCAACTGCTGAGTTTCTTGCCGGCTCTTCTCAGCAGAATCAGCTTTCCGAACTGGCGGTAGAGTCTCAACTTGCCATAAGTGCCACGAGTTGTCCTAAATGAAATAAATGATTTTGATTATTTCACTTCTTTTTGACTTTATCGTAGTAGGGTAAATAAAAAATAGCGTGAGCTTTTTCAATCACGTTAATAATAATCCTTTGTGAAGCTTTTATAAAGCCTCCACAGAGACTAAAGGATTATTTGTTTTCGACAATACAATTATGTAAAAGCATTGCTGCATAGCAATCACTCAATCCATTTCAGCTAGGTATTGATTGAAAAAATTAATACGAATAAATAGTTCAAAGTGAATTGAGTCGGTTTTTTTTGAACCGGGTGATGGAACGCTGTGTTTACGTATGAAGTATACACCTTGAACGTGTATTTTTGAAGGTTCCTTTTATTGTAAACCACATTAAAAATAAACTTAAAAAATAAAATAACTGGCAGCGCGCTTAGAATCGATCCTGCCAGGCTTGCCAAGCAAATATGTTGTAAAAGACATGATGATATGGGAGAAAGTATCGATGCACGCAAGTTCATTGGAGAAATTCAAGAACACATTCCTGCGAAATAAAATCGAATATAATGTCCCTAACTTACCATAAATCAACTCATGTGTAAAATGTAAAAATTATTGTTACCTATAGATTTCGTAAAAGCATTTATTCGTAAGAATTTAAAACCCATTTATAAACTGGCAAACAAAAGTGGCGTTTTACAAAAATTGTAATTTTTCAGTATGACCATTTAAAGTTGACGCAGTATTTTTGTTCAATATCTTAGCAAATAATTGGAAGAAAAGAATGCAATTATTTTCATTTATTAGTTTGACTATCTAATTTAAGTTGTGTACATGCCAGTAAATTATGGAGTTAATTTAGAAAACATGGTTTTAAAAAAAAGTTCCATATAGTGCCACTTTTGTTTTCAAGGTGCGATATATGTAATAGTTTGTTAATGTTTCAATTAAATGTTTCAATGTGTTAATGGTTCAATTTGCCCTATGTATATATTTACTCTTTGGTTCAATTGTATATATTAAATTAACCTTGTGTAATTGTTAACTAGCAAACCCGCATTTGCACTTTTGCTTATACGCATGTCGGTTTGCCTGTAATGTGCACCCAGCACATCTGAAATGTTTCTATAGATGTAGTATAATTTTATGTAATTTGTTATGTGATTTCCTGTTGGTAAACCAAATGTAAATAAATAATGTCAAAAGTAAGTTTGAATACTTTTTTACGGGTCACCCGATAAAGCCACCTCGATGAACTTAAGCAAGCATCCCGAAAACTATTTATACCGCTTATCTCGTGCGTAAAATGTATGTAAAAATATGCCGTTGCAATTTTCGTTGAAAGTATTGGTGAAATTTAAAAGCCATCGATAAAACCGGCGCGACACAAAGGCTTATCACATCGGAATATAGTTTGTCACAGTTTCCGCACCGCGTCCGCTGCACAATGGGACGGCAAACAATTATGGCATTGTGAGGGAGGACGCCTGTCGATAGGCTTTATGACAGTTTTGTTACAAAGCCCATTTTATATGCATATTATTCAGAGCACGTGTTTTACCTACAGCCAACCTTTTTATCCTTTTGTACTTCCTCGTGTAAACGTTTGTCTCCGAATTTACAGAGTAACGTTCGTTTTGAATATCACCGGGTTTTTATGGTGAAGGAAAAAATCTTGAGGAAACCAGCATGTCTGATTCTGAGATCTATAGAATGTGCTCTGAATCAGTTCAGACTAAGATAGAGGTTAAAACAAGACACAAATATACTCTGACATAAATCTGTATCGTAAACTTAACTCTGCCTTGAATCCGAGATTGTGAGAGTGCGGTTTATAGATTTCAGTTAAGAGTTCTCTAATATTCTCAACAATGTGTGAAGTCTGCCGTTGCACTTGGTCAGTGTGGTGGCCTCAACCATTCTCGTTCGGGATGTTCGGGATCCATTCTCATGTCCAGTTACAGCAAAGTGATGAATTGTGTGCTAGGTGTGTAAACGTAAATTCAGAACACTTGTTTTAGCTACAGACAACCTTGATACTCATTCACCGCTCTATCACACACCTGCACTGCAAGAAGTCTAGAAAACGTTAGTTGTCTCCGTTAAAGTGGGGGTTTGAACTTCGAAGTGTGACCTTTATCCAGGTGCGGCGCAGGGAAAATCAACCTCTCCGGTGATTTTTCTTTAAGCTAATGTGTTACCGGCTAAGGTCACCTTACCAGCCACCTTACTCCCTTGTGGTATTTTGTCATATCCAGGTGTTTCACGCTGCGGGCAATAAGCTCACCGCCATGCGTGGAGATAGTATCAGGGCACGTGTTCCGATGTCAAGAGTTATGTGGGTTTTGGAATATGAAAGTTTGGAACTCCCTTCTTACTTAAGTATTTTTGAGCAAGCGAGCGATCTCATCTTTGCTTTCCATGAGACACGATTGTGGTAAACTGCAAGCCTATCTGATGTAAAGAGTCTTTATCATTCTTCAATAAATTTACATCAAACACAAACTCTTGACATAGAGGCACATGTTTTGGAAGTTTCTTGGGTGTTGGAAAAGAGATCCAGCCGGGAATCGGCATTCTCGCATTAAGCGCTTTGCTTCCTCATATCGTTCCTAATACGCACCCCAAAATTTGTAATGCCCTTCCGGGTCCTGATCAAGTGTGAATAGGCGTTTTATAAGCAAGCGCACACTATCTAGGCTGCATCTTCACTTACCATCAGGCGATATCGCAGTCAAGCGCTACTCTATTATATACTAAACAAAAAATCGAAACCTCAGCCCTAATTTTTATTCCATAGTAATATCAGAGTGAGCCCGTCATTCGTTTGTAACTCTTATCCAATAACCGCGACCCCGATATTCGATGTCTGCAAGCAATTAATAATAACGGGCCGAAATCCTTTTAAAACACGCAACGTCACGACAATTCGATAAATCTAAAGCCAAGCCCTAAAAAAGCCGAGCTAGGGCTGTCGGCGGAAATTCAAAGGCAATTATAACCTGTGAATACAATATCCCTTCTGCGCATGCTCGGGGCATAGACCGCGCATGCCACCGTGGGCGAGGGTCCTAGTAAATAACAATACAGATTTTCAATTATTTCTTCTACATTTTAAAAGTAGTCCAAATGTTTTTACCTGTAGTTAACTTGTATGTTGTATTGTGCAAGTTTATTGATGTGTGCGAACCCTGATCTACGCGCTTACATGTGAGTTATAATTATTCTAACCTTAAAATGTATCCACAAATGTGATTGTGCTTGTTAACGACCGTCATTTGGAATGGATTATTACCGATCTTCAAAGATAACAATGTTTTGAATAATTACTGTGCCTTTTAGTTTGTTTCTTTGTTGACATAATATTGTAGGTTTTGTATTTTTTTTACGTTGATTTATAAAGTTAAACTTTAAAAATTCGTCGTACAATGCCTCGTTTATTTAACTAAAAATAAAAGAAGACGTTTTATTGATTGCTTTATTTACTAGATATTTAGTTTTTTAAGATGGTTGGAAAATAGACTGTATTTCTTACACTTATTCGGTACGAGTTGATCAATGTCGGTTCTTGAGCAGAGCAGTCTTCTTAATCCCTCATCAGATTATTTTTGACGACCTCCCTGGCGCAATGGTGAGCGCTGTGGTCTTATAACTGGGAGGTCTCGGGTTCGATTCCCGGTGGGGACAATTTGGGAATTTATAATTTCTGGATTGTCTCTGGTCTGGTCTGGTGGGAGGCTTTGGCCGTGGCTAGTTACCACCCTACCGTCAAAGACGTGCCGCCAAGCGATTTAGCGTTCCGACACGATGGCGTGTAGAAACCGATTAGGAGTATGGATTGAATTTACACTGCTATACCCCTTCCAAGTTAGCCCGCTACCATCTTAGACTGCATCGTCACTTACTATCAGGTGAGATCGCAGTCAAGGGCTATCTTGTCACCGAATAATAAAAAAAAAAGATATATAAAAGAATAAATATAGATTTTCATTAATAAATAAAAAACCTCAATCCATGCGAACGAAGTCGGACATCAGCTAGTTTATAATAATTAAGGTAATAGTAAGGATAGTAAGGATAGCTTGGGAACAGCTATTCTCCAAGCTTTACCACTGTGCCAGGCGACAATAATTTAATTATATGACTCGTATATCCAAGCTTTGAATATTGGAAAGTCGCCAACTGGATGACTGAATAAAGCCACTAAATAAAGTTATCGTTATGTAAATTGCCGATTGAACCGAACCCTATAGTTATTACTTTATTACGAATACCATAAATTTGATT
This sequence comes from Hipparchia sbordonii, assembly GCA_038048805.1. Taxonomy (NCBI): domain Eukaryota; kingdom Metazoa; phylum Arthropoda; class Insecta; order Lepidoptera; family Nymphalidae; genus Hipparchia; species Hipparchia sbordonii. Next base: position 2,556,789 of record JBBIWI010000007.1, read on the forward strand.
AGCTATTGACTTCTCCAAGATACAATCCTTAGGGTAAAATCTTTGATCGAAAGAGAAAATAGTCGTATTTACCCGCTTTATTACTGTTAGGCCTTGTTTTCCCACTTTATTACTTTGACTAACGAAAACCTTGTGCAATCAAAGTTTGAATACACCTAACCAGATTACCATATAAATATGTTTAACGTGTTTATGAATTTTCATTTTCGAACAAGGGCTGGAATACACTAGAGACTATCTCTAGCAACCAGGAAAACTTGAATTTAAATTGTGCTTAACAAAAAATGTTAGAATTATTTTGCTGTATTCCGCCAACAGAAAAAATCTGTATGGTCAAACATGCAGTTATAAGCTAAGCACCGCTTACCTTAGTCAAGTCAGTCACTAGACAATACAGCATTGTAAAGTCGATATCTCCTGAGGATGCTCCGGTGTCGGGGCGAAACGTGCGTCGAGAGTAGTATAAAAGCCTTGTGTGGTGGTGCATGTGAGTGGTGGTGGCATTGCTTGCTTGGGAACTTTGCTTTATTGCTTGGTTGGGAAGGTAAGCGGTGCTTAGCTTATAACTGCATGTTTGACCATACAGATTTTTTCTGTTGGCGGATTACAGCAAAATAATTCTAACATTTTTTGTTAATCATGAACTTCCGCAAAGTAACGCCTGATTCTATCCAATATTTAAATTGCCCTTTCAAAACCTACCCAATCATTGACTTACCTAACCATTAGTGTGCAAGTAGGTTGCATCTTTAATTTTAAAGGCGATCATGATTTTTTTTTAAAGAATATTAGCCAAGCTGAACTTGACTTTTATTCTTTTCTCCCCCTCAAATAAGCGAAAAGCTTGTGCTAGGAGTGAGTACGACAATAGTCCAATAGGTGAGGCTTGAACCTGCGACCTTTCAGTTTTCAGTTCGCACTTTTAACCGTTGGACTATTGAGGCTCTAAATGGTGAATGCTTTACATGCTAACCCCTTATGACGTCGTATCATAAAATAAGAGTTCCCTGGAAAGGATATTAATATACTTGCCGGCACGTTCACGTTTATAAACGTATGCCGCACTCGTAACCAGCGAGGTGATTCAGCCATGGAGGAGCAAACTTCATACAGCGGGCGTCATAAATCGTTCGCTCTAAATAATAACAAGGTTTAGGAATAGAATTTGGAATATTTAAATGAATTCATTCATTCATAGGCACTCCTCTCGAATGACAAGAGTTTTTTAAATTACCAAAACATATTACTTTATGTATCTAAAATTACTTTACTGTTCTTCTATTATTAGGATTATGACATCGCATAGTAACAGCTGTTGTAATTGGCTGAACTTATGGAGTTAATGATGCTCAAACTGCTACGCTAGGAGTAGCGATGCGATGCGATAAAATGACAGGTATATTGCATTGGATTGGACATTGCGAGCTCTGAGGGTAAAACATCTCAATGCTCTTACCTATATGAGAAAGTGTATGCCACGGAAACGCTATTTGGCACGTAGCTTATTAATATTTATGTCTCCCGCCTTACGAATATGTGGTTAGATTCTAGGTTGATATATGGTTTTGAATTGTTCTAGCGGTAAATCAGTGTAACTGCATTACCAAGGAGCTTCATAGAATTTAGTAATAATAGTAAAGCGTTGGTGTAAGAAAGATCTTGGGCGATTCACCTGGATGCAGGTGGCATAAGATCGTGTGTCGATACTTTCAATATACATAGCTATATCTAGAAATGGATGATTTTTAAACATGCTTACTCGATTTTCTATAGAACCTATACGAAGTATTAAAAATGCTAACAAACTTCAACAGCCCATTTCTGTACATAACTTTTAAGAGAACTAAAGACCAGATTATTTGGGTCCAAGAGGCTTGACAGGTTAGGTAGATTATTATAGTCATCTATAACTCATCTGTGAATTTAAATATGTACCTAATCTGTTTATCCTATTTTTTGTTGGATATACGAGTATGTATGGATAAATGTATGGATGTTTGTAACTCAATCACGCCGCAACGACTGAACCGATTTGACTGAAATTTGGCACAGAGGTATCTACCTCTTTGCCAATCTATAAATCTATAAATCTTTATAGTCTGGAATAACATATAAACTACTTTTTATCCCGGAAAATAAGAGAGTTCTCGCAGGAATTAAATAACCTTTACTAACGCGAACGAAATCGCGGGCATCAATTAACTGTTAGATAACGGAAAGGGCATGGAAAGTTTATGAAGAGGAAGATGCTAATCAATAACCTTGGATCTGTTACATAAAATAGTTACATAAAAATCTTATATACGAAAATAGGCTTTGTACGGAATTTCGACAGAGTGGAAACGTTAAATTGAATTATATTATATTTTGTTGCAGGACCAGGATATTCCACCGGAGCTCGTAAAACCGACAGGCGAAGGAAATATTCTCTTTTAGAAACCAGAACTACTTATTATTCAGGACAATGAATGAAACCACATTAAGCGACTCGTATTCAGTGAACATTTCGGAGAAGATAAGAAACGCGTCGCAAGTCGCAAGACCACAGATACCAGGCTACGAAAACATCATAGACAACAAATGGGTTCAAGCGGTTTTCTGCGTCATATACACAACCATATTCGTCTTAGGTTTACTCGGCAACATGCTGGTTTGCTACGTCGTCATTAGAAACAAAGCGATGCAAACTGTTACCAACCTTTTCATCAGCAATTTAGCACTATCTGACATACTGCTCTGTGTATTTGCTGTACCGTTTACACCCCTGTATTCCTTCCGCGGCACGTGGAGCTGGGGTACTTTGTTATGCCACATGATGCCTTCAGCTCAGGGCTGCAGCGTATACATATCAACTTTAACACTTATGTCTATAGCGATCGATAGGTTTTTTGTAATTATATACCCATTCCGACCGAGAATGAAGATCGAGACGTGTATCATAGTCATTATTATGATATGGATCTTCTCAATAACCGTCACTTTACCGTACGCAGTATTTATGTCGTATTACGATATAGAGATTGGCAGATTCTGTGAGGAATCTTGGCCAACTGAAAAGTTGAGACGTATTTTCGGTTCAATAACTTCTGTCCTTCAATTTGTTTTACCGTTCACTGTGATCGCTATCTGTTACACTTGCGTCAGTTTCAAATTGAACGATCGGGCGAAAGCTAAGGCTGCAAGCAAGAATAGTCGTAAGGAAGAGTTCGATAAGTATAGGAAACGTCGCACGAACCAAATGTTGATAACTATGGTCACCATATTCGGTTTATCGTGGCTGCCCTTGAATGTGACAAACCTATACAATGATTACTACATATACGCGATTCACTCGAAGTACTACTTTCTAATATTCTTCGTGTGTCACGTAATAGCGATGTCGTCTACATGCTACAATCCTTTTATCTACGCGTGGATGAACGAGAATTTCAGGAAGGAGTTCAAGCAATTGATACCCTGTATCGACACGTCTGTGCAGCTCCGAAGTAACATTCCATTGGAGCAACTGGGCGTATTGCAGTCGGAGAAAACTTTTAACGGGAACACGGCAACCGATAGCTTGGGTTCTAGTTCTCAAAGAGCCCCTTCATTCCGACATAAAAGGAAGCCGAGCGCTGCGGCCGACGTGGAAAAGAGCGGTGTGGAGTTGAATGAGGATTTGTTGAACGTGGACGTGAAACATTGCCACATATCGACGAGCTACAACTTGAGAAGGGAGTCCGTAAAGCTGAGGTTGATCAATGAAGAGTCCTTTGATAGTGGTCCGTCGCAGAGTCAATTCTAACGGTTGATATCATGGGTAAGTTTAGTTAGATGAAGGGTAAGACAAAAGTGCTAATCGACTAATCGACTCTTGTAAATAATTCACTTTAAGAATAAACGTAAAATTCTTTTCACAAAACCGACTTCAAACGCCACTATATAAAGTATATCAATTGTGCCTATAAAATTTTAAGAGATTTCTCCAGGATCCCATCATCAGGTCTCTGGTCGAATCTCCTATTTTATCTCTCATATTAGACATAATCCCGAATATTAAAAAAATTATACGATTTCTTTTCAGGTTCGGCCGCCTAAACGTTTCCAAGTGTGAGGCAATCTATGAGGGGGAAGATTTTTGAGAAATCCCAATATTTTTGGAAAATATTTTTTGTACAGAACTTCATTTCTGATTTTAATGACTATGAAACTACGATACGCTTATGAATTTTTATGATCTCTTGTTACGGAAGATGTTTTAACCCTTTTTAAAGATATGTAAAGTATTTATAGCACAAACATTAGATACCTAATCCAAATAGCACCACTGCCACTTTGTCCTCTAAAGCTTTATGTCCATTAGGTCGCTGAATCGAAGCGTAATTCGCCTACATATTATATTTACTACTGGTTGTTGCCCATGACTACGTCCGCATTAATTTAGTCTGTCCTCTATCTCCAGTAATATTTATTAGATTTTCACCAAATCATACAAAACTTACCGGATGGTACACACTTTCCAATAAACAAAGAATTATCAAAATTGATTCAGGTTTGACGAAGTTTTGGAGTAAAATCGACAAAAGCAATCATCCCGTATTTTACCCCCTTCAAAACTTTTTTTTAAAGTCTTAGTCCTTTTCCGAGGTTCAATCTATCTTTATACCGAAATTCGACAAAAATGGTTTAGCAGTTTAGGCGTCAAAACAAACAGACAATTAGACAGTCAGATTTACTTCGCGTTTATAATATTAGTTTGAATTTGGATTAAACTGCTTTCAAAAGCAAAGAAATGATAAAATTCAGCGAGCTGAATCTTTCAGAACAGCTAATGGCGGTAGACTGCGATACAACTGAGCGACTTAATGGACATAAGCCCTTATATCCTGTCCAAATAGAAGTAATTATTAAGATTATCGTGAAACTACTAGTTTTGATATCTTTCTAAGATAGATACATAGACTTATCAAAAGTAAAACTCTAAAATAATTAAAATATTTATAAAACCACACTACAGTAAAATATAATTAATTAATTAATTAATAAGATAAAGCTGGCATTTGTTTGTCCTTACAATAATAATAAATGTTTTGTATCTGAGGAAAGAATAACTTATATCTAAGCGCACTTTAGATTTAGAAACTGCACAAAAATTATTTGTTAACTTAAAATAAACAGATATTCTTTTATTTAGGCAGGGCTAAATTTCACTTAATTTTCATATAGTCAATGGCAAAGGTGATATTAAACACAAATACAAAACAGTCCGTAACACCTTAGTATATGGTATACAATTATACATCTCATAAAATACTATTATACATATTTCTATTTTTGACTTTTAAAGAATACAGCTAACCTTTATGAAATTATGAAATTAATAATATTATGAAAGAAAAACTATGATGATCGAATAATATCTTATGAAAAAAAAAAATACCTATATGTATAGTGACGTAAAACATTTAGGACTGGTATTTTTAATATACAATCACTATCTAGATATAGTAATAGCAATAATGTAGGTATCTCTATTTGAATTAATAGTTCCGTTAAATAGCTGTTGTACTCAGAGTTGCTTATTAATGTAATTTTAATTAATATTTCAACAGGAAAAATATAGTTCCAAAAGTTTTAAAATTGTATTTTAAAAACAGATTAATTATATGTATAAATTTTTAGAGTTTTATAATATGTAAGGAAATGAAACTGATGTCAAGAATTGACTAATATTTATGTCAAAGAGGGTATTTATAGTGATAGTGATTTTGGAATAAAAAAAGATTAAATTAGGTTAATATTTCAAAAGTATTTGTAATTTTATTTAATATTTCAACTAGAAAGAAACATTTCCAAATGTTTAAAATTGTACTTATAAGAGTTTTTTATGTAAGAAAATGAAACTGATGTAAAAAATTGATTTTTTTATATACCTACTTACTAATTATTAATATTTATGTGAAAGAGGGTATTAATAGTGATAGTGATTTTGGAATAAAAAAAGATTAAATTATGTCGATATTTCAAAAGTATTTGTAAGAGTTTTAATATACATTATATTTTAGTTTTTTTTTATATATATTTTTATTATATTGACGTTTGAAATAGTTTTTTAAATCGCATCAAAAAAAAAAATCGTTTATTTTATTGATGATTTTTTATATAAAACACGCGCTTTCTACATTTAATTATTTTTGATTCGAATTTATCTACTCGGAACAGTTTTTTGTGACTGAATGCCTAAATTTCTTTTTTGAATTTTGGTGCCATACTATTTACTATTTTTATTTTAACTTATTATACAAAGTAATTACTGTAAGTCGAATAATATTATGAATTTTTTAATGAGCTCAGAAAATGTTTTTTATAAGTATAACTCTATTTAAACCAACTTTTGAAATTCTCTTTTTCCCTTCTCAACATTTTCAGTGTAAAATATTATCCCTAATTAATCCTTAATAAGTATTAATATTCACAAAAAAATTACTAAATTAGATATTAAGTAATATTGTTATTGAAATCTATGGTAGGTAATTTATTACATTAACCTTAAACCTAGTTTTATGTAATTTATTACTGAACTGTGTACGTGTCATGTCCGCGTAGAAAGGTGCCAAGAATACTGGCTGTATTACCGCACTGCGCAGCCAGGTTGATTCTTCAAAAATTTGCCAACCGTCTTGTCACCAGACAATCGATAAACTCAATCGATAGATAGGCGACAGACTGTATCAACCTATGTACTTACTGAAGTCACACGCATTTTCAGTACTAAAAAATGCACTTCGTACGCCTTTTGCGGCTTTTTACTAAAGAATGACTTGAATGTGATGATTCCAATTATAGCAATATTAAAAAAAAATCGTATTAAAGTTTTGAGATTTATTACCTATAGGAATTAATAAAATTGATATAACTATATATTACTAGAAATAATTTTATGTATTGTGTAGTGTCATTGAAGATGAAAAGATCGGATAGAAGCAGCGATCACAGAATCTGTGATCGCTGGATAGAAGGTATACAAAATAAAATATTAATCATAATTATAGCTATTGTTTTATTTTATGAAGAATTTATGACAGGCTTCTGTCGCGGCTAGTTACCAATCTATCAGAAAATTGTATCACCAAGCTTTTTTGTTAAAATATAGAGACAGTTGGAATGATGGGCGCAGAGTAGTGTTGCCAGATGTCCCGTATTTCCCGGGGCATCCCGTGTTTTAGGCATAGTTTAAAATGTCCCGGCGGGACTGACTCTGCCCCGTATTTGAACCGTACGTCGTTTTTCATTATTCATACACGCAACGTTCGTAAAATGTACTCGTCTCGCTACTAACTTGCACTCACAGCCCGCATCGACCAATGACAGTGTTAGTGTCAGAATGACAATGTTAAAACTGACTCGATCCTCGGAAAAATATAAAAAATAATAAAAAATGACACTAAATAATTTTGTTTTTCATTTGTCCCGGGTAAAAAACTGAAATCCCGTATTTTTTACCCATTTAACCTTTTGTCCCTTATACGCTAAAAAAAATCTGGCAAGCAAACCATACCAAAGACACCATAACATAATATTACGTGGGCATAGTTTTTGCAATGTACGAGTGCAAAGTCGGTTAAAAAAGCCTTAATTACGCCCGATAATATCAGCTATCTACCAGTGAAATTCTCGTCAAAATCGGTAAAGCCGTTCCCGAAATTAGCGGCAACAAACAGACAGACACACAAAAATTAAAAAAAAAAATCTTGTTATAAGTACCGTATGTACTTTAGTAAAAAGCTGTTCTTTTGATATTATTTGTAACTACACACTTCAATTTGTACTTTACACTTCAATTTTATTTATTTGTATAGATGTACGTTCATTACCATGAAAGGTACAGTCAAGGAAGATAACTTTATTAAAGGCGTGTGTAAACAGCACTTTGTAGATGAAAACTAATTAGTTGCTTCACTCATAATCACCTACACGTGCTTATGAAGGAAGCTTTGATGAAGTGGTACCTATGTTATTACGTTCCTAAAGAGTAAGTCAAATTAATTATAAGGGGTTGCGAAGCGGACTCGTTCAAATTAGCAGAGCGTTGAAGCGAAGCTGCTTTTTATTATTATACTGCCTGAAAAAAGGAGTATATTGTCTTCAGGGTTCATGTATGTATGTGTATATGTATGTGAGTTCCTATATTCCACTATAACTTCTATACGCCTGAACCGATTTTGATGAATGAGGTATCGTTAGAACCCTTAGCTTATTCCGGGTGATATAAGCTAATATTTAAAAAAAAATTGATGGGATGACCATGGTCCCGACTCCCGCATTAAAGACTAAAGTTGAAAAAGATAAATCTAAAATAGGATTAAGTATAGAAAATGATGAATACATTCCAAAAATATGTAACACTATAGTTCAATATTCACAAAAATTACCATTTAAAAATGTGAATAAGGTTCCGAAGGGCTGTGGTACTTAACTTTTTAGTTCGTTTTTGGCTGGGCAGTCGTATTTTTAATTTTTTAAATTATAGCTTGTTGTTAATAAAGACACAGGTAACAACTAACACTTCACTGTACAGGGTACCACTTTTATAAGTTCACCGTTTTACCACAGAACTGCGAGAAGTCGTGAGCGTTGGCATCCTTATATGGTAGAAATCCAACCTACTCAGACGAAGCGCTTTAATTCAACGTTTCTGAAAAGAACCGCTAAGTTGTGGAATCTTTGTGGAACACCCTTCCAGCATCCGTGTTTCCTGCCACCTAGTATAATTTGAGTACCTACAAGGCATCTTCTAAGCAAGCGCGCTCCAATCTAGACCTCATCAGTGCTATCCAGTGTTGGTTTTTGTCAAGCGCAAGTCTATTTAGAATAGTGTTGGCAACCAATGAAAGTTCTTAGTTATCGCTATCTAACGAAAAGATATCATCTAATAACTATTTATGATAATTAGTTTAGGATTCACCTGAATCTACACTTGAGATTAACCCTACTTTTATCTTTTTAACCGACTTTAAAAACAGGAGGTTATCAATTCGACACGTATGTATGTAATATTATTGAAACTGCAAAATAAGATAAAATCTATTTCCGAACAAATGTACAAAATAAAAATTGAAATCGGTTCAGATTTGAAATTGATGGAGTAACATCGCCAAAAAAAAAAACAGCGTCGCATTAAGAACCTCCTCGAATTTGAAGTCGGTTAAAAACTTGGTTCATACTAACCATTTTCCAGATTTATCAGCCTTAGTTGATACTCGAGTCTCGAGTGGTGGGTGTAGCGCTCTGAAGACGCAAGTTATTTACCGCACTGTGAAATGGCACAGGCAATATCACAACCCACATCTAACATCTTAATTAAGTGTAGTCTGAGTGTAGTAGTCTATTATACCACGACCACAGAAAATATAATTTAACTATTTCACGGGTTTTTATTTTAAAACTGCACTTGGTTGAAAACTAGATGACGCCTGCGACTTCGTCCGCGAGGATGGGAGCTGTTTAATTTTCTGGGATAAGAAGTATACACACATATCATCCCTGTATTAATTATCTCCACAAACTTGAGTATTTATAATATTCCTAGCTGATGCCCGCGAATTCGTCCGCGTGGATTTATGTAGTTTTTAAAATCCCGCGGGAATTCTTTGATTTTTCGGGTTAAACGCATACATATTACTTATATGGTTATAGGAGGAGGAGGAAGTGGGATAAGTAGGATCGCCCCACTTTTCCGTTCTTCTTCGTCACGTCCACTGCTGGACAAAGGTCTTTTGCATGGACTTCCACAGGTCTCAGTCTTGCGCGCCTAAATCCAGTGGCTCCCTGCGACTCGTTTGATGTCGTCGGTCCATCTAGTGGGGGGTCTGCCAACACTGCGCTTCCCGGTGCGGGGTCGCCACTCCAGCACCTTGGGACTCCAACGACCATCAGCTCTACCCATTTCCATTTCAGTTTCGCGACTCGCTGAGCTGTGTCGGTGACCCTGGTTCTCCTACGGATCTCCTCATTTCTGATTTGATCTCGCAGGGATACTCCGAGCATAGCTCTCTTCATTGCTCGCTGAGTGATCCTGAGCCTTGTTATGAGACCCATAGTTAGTGAGTCTTCAGGCATCTCGAAGCTTCCCGAACGCTGCCCAGCCGAGTTTTCCGTTCTATCTTGATATATTTCTGTGACCCATCCTAATATTACATAGAGTAATTAAATCGTGAACATTAATATTCTGAGTAACTCCACCAACTTTAACATTAACTTTTTAATTTAAGGCCTCATTCTTGTAACGTTAACCTTGAAATCCTTGAACTTTAAATTAGGTACAAGTGTGCAATTACATAATTCCAATTTTAAGATTACTTGAGCGAAAGTTAAAACAGCTGACGTTAATTTTAATGGTTGTACAACTTTTGTACAATGTTTGAAATTTCAATCAAATCTTAAGGGTTTTTATAACCTATAGAGCGTAATTTCTGTCCTAAATCAAGATTTTAATTTAATCGAATATCTGGAGTGAATTATATATCCTTACTAATATTACAAATGCGAAAGTGTTTTTGGTTGTTAGTTTATTAGTTTGTCCTTCAATCACGCAGTGATGGAGCAACGGATCGACATGATTCGCATGGTTATAGTTGAAAACTTGGAGAATTTCATTGGCTACCTTTTAACCCTCAAAAAACAAAAGCTTCCTGCGGGATTTTTCAAAATCCAAATCCACGCGGACAAAATTTGTGTGTTCATTTCCTGGTTTTTGATTTGTCCTTCAATCACACAACAATGGAGCAAACGACGTGTTTTTTTTTGTAGATATAGTTGTGGTCAAGAACGATCAAGGGTTCTCTTTATCCCAACAAAAAACAATGGTTTCACCCATGATTGATTCAACGTGGATGAATTCGAGAATAAAATTAGTGGTAGAGCGATAAAGAAGATTTTTTTTTATAAAAGAATATTAGCCAAGCTGAATTTGACTTATATTCTCCTCTCCCCTCCAAATAAGCGAAAAGCTTGTGCTAGGAGTGGGTACGACAATAGTGCTCGAATCTAAATCTTTCAGCATTCAGTCCACACTTTTAACCGTTGGGCTATTGGGGCTTTGAGAAAACAAAGGCTATCCTATCCATGTCAATGTCTGTCAATCAGTTTCCGCGCATTAGATAACGCGCAACACTTCAAGACACTGCTATAATAATATACTCGTACTTATTCTCAGGCTCATTAGGCAGCTTCTTGCTGTCATTATATCGTTTCTTATCAATAACCATTTTCTGTCGCTACTTAGTAGCATGTAGATTCGGCGGAATTCCAAATTGGCATCGTTTCATAAATTACAACCTTTTTGGCGCAGCGAGGCGATAGTGTTTTTTGTATTTTCATTTTTAGTCCGATATTTTCATTTCGACATTATTATGCCGCGGCTACATTATCTTGTAAAAATATCGCATTGTCGCGATAACACTATCGTGTTCGGCTATACGCGATGTTCTTGTCTACATTTGAGTTTCTTGCCGGCTCTTCTCAGCAGAATCAGCATTCCGAACCAGTGGTAGATTCTCGATTTGTCATAAGAGTTTGTCATAAGTTGGCCTACATGAAATAAATAATTTTGAGTTTGAGTACATTAGTGATCAACTTGTTATTTACATTACCGACAGTGCCGCGATAAGGATTCGTGTTCGCATGAATACATCGCGATTCAACGAACTACTCGGCCACATCTGTCGCGATAGTACGAATATTCGCCGAATCCCGAAAATACAGCCGTAATATAAGGCATTCAATATTGTTGAGATAGCTTCGTGGTTAGAACTGCGACCTTCTTTCGGGGGGTCGCGCACTCAATTCCGATTAGGCTCGGTTTAAACATACTTCAAAGGTTAAGGAAAACTACGTGAGGAAACCTCCACGCCTGAGAGTTCTCCACAATTTTATTTTATTTTATTTTATTTTACTTTGTGTGAAATCTGCCAATTTGCATCGGGCCAGCGCGGTGGACTATGGCCTTTGGCCTATAACCCTTCTGTAGGAAGAGACCTGCCCTGTGTAGTAAAATGTTGACGCGTTGCTGATTATGATGCTTATTAGGTACTAGCTTTTGCTCGCGGCCTTGTTCACGGTAAGTTTGATTTTTCAAACCCCTGTTTTACCCCCTTGGGTTGAATTTTCAAAAATCCTTCTTTAGTGTGCGCCTACGTCATAAAAGGAACCGTAAAAATTTCAAGTTTCTAACTTCAGTAGTTTAGGCTGTGCGTTGATATCTCAGTCAGTCAGTCAGTCAGGACTTTGAATTTCATATATATAGATTGTAAACTTGTAACCTTTCATTAAGCGACTTTAAAAAAGAAGGAGGTTCTCAATTCGTTGTTTTTTTTTTAAAATTTTTTATGTATGTTCCCCAATTACTCGAACACGTCTGAACCGATTTGGAAAATTCTTTTTTTGTTTGGAAGGGTATACTTCCCAGATAGCCCCATAGCCATCAGGTCAGGATCTGATGATGGGATCCTGGAGAAATCGAGGGAACTCATCTAAGCACAATTGATACGTAGTGGGTGTAGTGGCGTTTGAAGTCGGTTTTCTAAAAATACTTTTTGCGTTTAAATTGTTCAACAGAAGCCTTTCTTACAAAATTAAGAACGTTTATTAATTTTGACTGAATTTATGATCGCAATCGCCTACGCAAAATCCATTTTCGTCACAAACTTCTTCAACGAATAAAGTCTGGATTAAAAATAATGAAATCCTGGAATAGGTACGGCATACACCTAATAGAAATCCTAACTGGAACATCAAAACATTATTGAAGCCTCCGAAGAAATTTGTCCTTATTTCTTAGACATAATACAACACTCACAGCTGATTAAGAAATACTAATTGCAAGCGTAGTGCGGGGGCATTACAATCTTATTTAAGTATTTCTTAAAAATTATACTAATATAAATATAGTATATAATATAATTATTTCACTAGTAAGATAGTTACATAGTACATTACTAGATGCTGCTCGTACTTTACTCGCATCGTAGCTATATTACATATATATCTATATCCCTAGAGATTAATGATTATATCCGAGGAGTAATTTGTCCATCGGCAAACAATGAAAGGGATGTAAATATTGATGAAGTATTTGTCTCGTATTAAAAATTACTCATTCGAATGTGCTTTATTTTTTTAAATAGCACTCGGTACATTGACTGGTTTGATTTTGTAAGACACTAAAAAAGTCACCGTGTATAGATAAATATAGATAATCTCACTAGATAAATCTAGTAAGATAGTTAAATTACTAATCAAACCATCTACTTACTTATTACTACAAATCAACTACTATCATAGCTATAGATGTAATTATATCACGGCTTCAACCATCTCACTGCGACACGTGCACAGGTAGGTACTTAAGTCTCGAAATCACACAAAAAATCATATATCTAACGCGAGGTGTAGGTATACATAAATAATATATCCGGGGAGTAATTGTCCGTCAGCAAACAGCAAAAGGGATGTAAATACTTGACGAGGCGTTTGTCTCGCGTCGGCAAGCTCTATTTGCCGATACGTGAATAATTTTAATTGAACGTAGCCTGAATATTATTTCCTTAGTACTTTGCGCGCCATTTTAAATATTTTTCTTATTACTTGTGCCACTTAATATATATTAGTGTTTCTGTGTGCTACATTATGTTGTGAGTTTTTAAACAAAAAACAGACCATGGAGATAAGAAGTAATAAATCAGCTACCTACAATTATTTATTTAACGTAAGTACATCAGTAGTTTCTCCCGGAAAATCAAAGAATTTCGCAGGATTTTAAAATCTAAATCCACGGGGACGCAGTCGCGGGCATCAGCTAGTGGGTACATAATATATACCCCGACCTCGCTCGTCATTACGGAATTATGCAAATAATACAGCTTGTTTGTCAGCAAAATGCAAATAACCGAGATAGGCCGTGACTCGTCGGGAAACTGTCTCGATTTCCTCACACATAAACTACAACCCAACGTGAAAGTTATCGCTGTTTAGTGGCTGTTTGTATATTAGGTACTAACGCACGCCCGCGACTTCGTCCGCTTCCTCGATTCGAACTCCTATTCTAAAATCTAGTCTATGAGTGACTATAAAATCTATCTCTGTGTTTAGTCATTATTGCGGTAAAAGAAAGTTTTAGTGTATGGATGGACTCAATCAGGTCGCACCGACGGACACCCTTTTGGTTGTTTGACCAGAAATAGATTATAGTCTGGAATAACACATAGGTTACTTTCATCCCGGAAAATAAGATTTACCGCGGGAATTGAAAAACTTCAATTCAAATTCAAATTCAAAATTAATTTATTTCATATAGGCTACCTTGTAACTCTTATGACACGTCATAAATCTACCACCGGTTCGGAATGCAGATTCTGCTGAGAAGAGCCGGTAAGAAACTTAGCAGTTGCTCTTTTCAAAAAATTTTTTTTTTTACAAAGCTATGCTATGTATACAGTGCTTCCACAATAAAGCTTCAAAAATGCAAAAATACCTACGTAGGTAGGTACACCAATCCAACGCACGTCAAGATGGGCAGCCAAAGCAGACCCATTCCCGTTGGTGGCACCCGTTCACGAGCATGACGCATGATCCAGCCATTGCTTCGCTCAACTATATTTGAGGGAAGGTAACAACCCGCGTACCAACAATCTACTCGTACCCAGGAATCAAAATCAGGTATTGATTTTATATCCACCTAAAGTTCATAATATCCACCCGTAGTATTACTGTATGGTTGTTAAACCGTGGCAAAAGCATTCATATCCAACTAAAAATATTTCATGGAACGGACATCTGTGGAACGGACGAAAACTATGTGATAACTCGGGCACGTTTAAAATTTCATTTTTCATAGTGAGTTTGTGGAATACCTACTACATTTTAAACTTTAGCAATTTAGCGAAGTTAAAATTTCAAGTGTTTGTATGAATTGTTTTTATTTCGTTTTGCCGTTTAGTGTGGAGCTGAAACGATTACTCCGTTTTTTTTCGGGTAAAAACAACAAAATCGTCATCTGTGAATTCTGGTTCAACTTCAGATTTCAGATTTATTTATCGTTGTATTTAATCTGTCTAATAAGTAGTAATAGACTCATAGATCACTCGTAGAGACTTGTGATAAGTGAAACGTAAAATATACGAAACGGTTACGGTTATCTATGGCCAGTGCCGTAAATAGCCTTTTCTATAACTGTGCGAGTTTCTATAACTGCGCTCTTATTTTTTTTAGATATTATAGGTACCCTAGCTAGAGCAATGCTATGTATAGTCCAATTTTATTTCATTCAGGGTGATAAAACAAAGCCCAAGGACCTTAGGTGTTGGTGGACAAATCATCTAATATTTTGGAAGAAAAATCTATTTTTTTAAAGAACTAGAACTGATGTGGGCAAACGGACACTAGGGCCCAGCGGGAACTTATCAGGAGCAAACCGAAAAAAATATAGTTCTGCCTGGTCTGGCCATTCTTGCGCCCCTCAGAGTCTACGTTCTGTGCCAGGGCACCGCCGGTGGCACCGCCCTATTTACGGCACTGTCTATGGCTATTACTAATTTTTAATACATTTTTCATTCATTCACATCAGCCCATCTTACTATTTAATGAGCAGAGGTTTCTGCTCGAATGAGCCTATGGCCTAAAACCCCCTCGAGTTTAGAGTGCCACCAACGGGAATGGGTCTGCTTTCTGTCTATCGGTCTTAACATGCATTGGATAGTATGTAGGACTTAGGAAACTTCATTGTGGAAGCACTGTATACATATTATGTTGTCTCTACTCTCTGACATATCATAGTTTTGTTACCTATTGTAATAGAATTTTTTTTAAAAGCAACCGCCGAGTTTATTGCTGGCTCTTCTCGGCAGGAAGGGCATTCCGAACCGGTGGTAGATTTATGACGTGTCATAAGAGCTACAAGTTAACCTACATGAAATAAATTAATTTTGAATTTGAATTCATATCCACCTAAAAGTTCATATCCACTGGTAGTATTACTGTATGGTTGTTAAACCGTGACAAAAGCATTTGTAAAAGTTTATTTGAATAAAAAATATTTCTATTCTATTCTATTCTTAGGCCAAAGTCTACCATGGCCAAGTGGGCAAACTTCACACACACCACATAATGCAGAATGCTCAGGCTTGCAGATTTCGACACAATATTTTCCTTCATTGATAAAGCACATTTGATTCGCAACATTTAAGAACATGTAAGAATAATTGAATAAAGTTTTTTTTCAACACACTTGCTCATAAAATGGCTCCCGGTTCACCGCAATTAGGCACACAATGACACCTTTAACTCAAACTGTGACTTTTGATTACTATTATTCACAATGTGAGTTATAGAATTTTTTTTTTTAATTTTATTGGTTGAGTTGCTTTGTTCTTAAAAAAGTTTCTATTACAAAAAAGATCTTAACTATTGCCAAGATACCTATTGCTTGCTCATTTCATACAACTTCGTATTTAAATAGATAATTTCAACATGTACGTGTTTAATAAATAAAACTTTTGTTTTTTCTGTAATAAAGAAAACTGGAAATTCCCCAGTTTGTACGTGGCTATAAGAGAAAAGCCAAAAAAAAAAGAAAACTCATTCTTTTAGTCTATGGCCATTAAAGGTGTGCGCGCATTCCGGTAAACTGATTAAATCAAACAAACACCTGAATAGGCTGTATGGTCGTCGATCTTTGCCTGCCCTCAAGAGCATCTCAAGAGGGCGAACAAAAGAACAACATTAATTTTTCCTGCCATTGCGAAAAAATTTTCACAACTGGTTTTCACTGTTTTGTACCATGATGTACTATTTTAGTATTATTTTCTTCACAAGTGTGTAGAAAAACGTCGTATGATACACGTGTATATTGATGATTACCGTCCTCAGCTACCTTAAGACCCTCACCTAACGGCTCGGGTCTCAATAGCGCCTCAGCGGTAATCACCAACTTTTACACTTGTACCATAATGTACTATTATCTAATTTTTATAGCTAAATAAACATTTTGGAAACGTTGTTTATTGTTATGACCGAAAATTTTCCGTGGTCCGATGGAAAAATTGTATTCAATATGCCTCTAACACTATCATGTTTCCTATTTGTTTTCGTTCAGTCGTGACCGGATATCTAACAGAGATCTGTGCTCGTTCACTTGTGTTTGACGCGCGTAAGGGGTTGAATACACGTTGGGAATTGTTACATTTAATTAACCTTTCAAGTATGTACACAAAGCATTTCCTGAACCAATACTGAGAATTGATATTATCTCACCCATCCTAAGATAACACGGGGTATTGAAGTTTCTTATTATTGTAATTTACGCATATTTACTTAAAGCTCCAACATCGGTTGAATAATACAATAGAAGCAGTATCCTCTTTAAGTGGGTGGGTACGGGTAGATACGAGTACGTGTCCGAGAGATCCAAAGTCCCAACATAACTGAGTGCTCTCTTTATTCTAAGCCTTACAATACAGCTGATAAATGTATTTATTTTGAAGCACCCTAAGTACTTATACAATATACATCTCTCCAGCTTTAATACTTTTCAAGCTTTGCAGTAGAATAATATTTTAGTAAAATAAACTACCACTGTTAGCCTAGTGGCTGCGATCTCCTATCCGGGGGGTCGCAAGTTGGATCCCGGACACGTACCTCTGACTTTTCGGTGTATGTGCATTAAAGCAATTAAAACTTAAAAGTAAAATTAAATGAATACACTTTATTGTACACCACATTAAAATGAAACTTTAAAAAATACACACCTTAAAAAATATCATATGCTTCAACGATAAAAGAAACCTGCACTCTTGAGAGAGAGCTCTCCTTGCTGTTCTTAAAGATGTATGAAGTCTGCCAATTCGCTTTAGGCCAGCCTGGTGGATTATGGCCTTATAACCCTTTTCTGAGAGCAGACCTGCGCTCAGTAGTGAGTCGGTTGTTGAAATGAAACGAAATATTTTATTTGCAAGAATATAGGTAACATAAGATCTTAAAAGGAAAAACTTGGAGGTATCGCATATTCAGTCAGATGATAACTGACATACAAAATACGAGTTACTTAAAAACTATCGATTAAAGTTTATTTTGTATAATATCTTTGCACACTATTTACATCTTAGACCTAGCACATTCAAAAAAATCATTCAGCGAATAAAAAACATTTTGTTCAAGGTTGTTCATGATGAAAACACACTAAAGTAGTTCTTGTTTTGACAACAGGACAGCAGTCGTGCGTGTTAGGTAAAAAATCTAATTATTAAGAACGAAACCCACTCGTTTTGAATGTTTTTTAAACATTTTTTAGTGCTTTTTAACCGACTTTCAAAAAATCTCAAAAATGGTTCTCAATTCGTCGAAATCTTTTCTTTTTTTTATGTACTTATATGTTCCCTGTTCGAAGTCGCCTGGACCGATTTGGAAAATTCTTTTTGTGTTTGAAAGGGAATACTTTTCAGGTGGTCCCACTGTCATCAGGCCAGGATCTGATGATGGGATCCTGGAGAAATCGAGGGAACTCTTCAAATTTTATAGGCCCAATTGATATACTTTGTAGTGGCGTTTGAAGTCGGTTTCGTGAAAGGATTTTTTACGATTATATTATTTCGTCGGTTTTGTGAAAAGAATTTTTACGTTTATATTATTTCTTGTTTGTTGGATTTTTCCGTAGCCTAGCGAGTTAGCAAGTTCCTAGATGGAAAAAATAGTGTAGACCCAGCGTTACTTCTGCCATCCATGCGGTACGGACGGCTGGCCCTGACGCGTGATGAGTTTTCTTTCGTTTTTTAACCGACTTCCAAAAAGGAGGAGGTTATCAATTCGGCCGGTATCTTTTTTTTTTTTTTTTTTTTTTTTCTATGTATGCCCGCCGATTACTCCGAGGTTTCTGGACCGATTCACAAGATTTTTTTTTTAATCGACAGAAGAAGCTCGCGAAATGGTTCCATAAAAATTTTTACCTTCAACTCCTCAAGCCTGATGCTGCAGGGGTATTTCCCCCCTAAATTATGGGACTTTAGGAACCGTCGTTTACGAATTAGTATGTTTGGCCTAAGCATATACTAGATCATAGAGCTCCAGGTCCTACTCTTCAATCCTGATGCTGCAGGGTACTGCCCACCAAAATTATAGGGATGTAGAAACTGCTAATCATGAATTGTTATTGTATGTAATAAGCATATACTACACCATCGAGGTCTAGGTTCTAGCTCCTCAATCCTGATGCTGCAGGGTACTGCCCACCTAAATTGTAGAGATTTAGGAACTGCTAATGATGAATTGTTATTGTATGTAATAAGCATATACTACTCCATTGAGGTCTAGGTTCTAGCTCCTCAATCCTGATGCTGCAGGGTACTGCCCACTTTAACTGTGAGGATTTAGGAATTTTCGCTTGCGAATTGATATTGTTAGTATCAAGCATATTCTACATCGTAGAATTCAAGGTCCTCGCTCTTCAATACTGATGCTGCAGGGGTACTGCCTACCTAAGCTGTGAGGATTTAGGAACTGTCGTTTACGAATTGATATTGTTGGTACCAAGTATATACTACATCATAATGCTCAAGGTTCTAGCTCCTCAATCCTGATGCTGCAGAGTTGGAGGAATTACGAACTGACGCTTTCGAACTGATATTGTTGGTACCAACCATGGACTACATCATGGAGCTCCATGTCCTAGTCCTAGCTCTTGTGTATTGTTAATAAATACTGTAGGTACCAAGTGTAGAACTACATTAGTACCGTAGCGTTGGAGGGAGGGGAGAAAGAAAGCAGGGACAAGCTCCACTAAAAAGCTTAAAATAAAAATTCTTTTCAAAAAACCGACTTCAAACGCCACTACAAAGTATAAAA
Organism: Hipparchia sbordonii; assembly: GCA_038048805.1. NCBI lineage: Eukaryota > Metazoa > Arthropoda > Insecta > Lepidoptera > Nymphalidae > Hipparchia > Hipparchia sbordonii. The sequence goes on from JBBIWI010000007.1 coordinate 2,576,658, forward strand.
ATAATTTTATTTTGTACACGTTTGTTGAAGTCGGGCGGGCTTAACTAGAAACGATGAAATCGATGCGCGACGCTTATCTTATGGTGACATATTATAAGAGACACGCTTATTGAAATCGGGCGAGCATCGCGTATCGGTTTCATCGTTTCTATTTAAGCCGCCCGACTTCAACAAACGTGTACAAAATAAAATTATTTTTATACTTTGTAGTGGCGTTTGAAGTCGGTTTTTTGAAAAGAATTTTTATTTATTATTATGTCTGAATTTATCGGGATACGGCCACTAACGATGACCGAGGATAGATTTAGCGGTGGTTTGTTTGTGTGATAGAGAAAGATAAGAAATGGGTAAAATAAATTGTAAATATATATAATTTTGAGTTTATTCGTGGCGGGGAATAAATGAAAAGTTATATTTAAATTCTAGAACTCTCCATTGTATAATAGAATAACCATAGATTTATAGATAACTGATAATACTACCTATCATAAATCTATGAAAATAACACTGTGCCCCATTTTCGAACATTGATTTGTATTGTATACTAGCTGATACCCGCGATTTCGTTCGCGTGGATAGAGGTACCCACTTCTAGCACAAGCTTTCCGTATATTTGGAGGGGATAGGAGGATATTAGTCAATTTCAGCTTGGCTAATATTCTATAAAAAAAAAAGTATCTACTTCAGAAGTTCTATTTTCAGGAGTTAAATCCTTCATTAAATGATGCATATTCTGCCCCTCACTCATAGGTACTTTTCATGTGGCAACAGTACCTAGTCGTAACGGAAATTCAATTTTCACGTAGGACCGTAAAGCTTTGCGTTGCGTTAGCGTTTGCGTGTCGGATAAAACAAAGGTTAGCCTTGGTTAGGCAATGTTCCCTTTGAAACCTTTCCACGGATCGAGGGCTCTCAAAGAAGTCCCTGTGTTTGAATTTGAATGTGTCTCTGACATGCTAGCTTGTATAATGTAACATCTCAGACCGTTCCCGAGACATCTGGGTTTCTTTACGTCGTTATTCGCTTGGAAAAAAGGTTCACTACTACGCCAACTACTATTCGTTATTTACTGATGCCTGCTGCTTCATCCGCTTGGATTTAAGTTATTTATTTGCGAATCAAATATGAATAGAGGTCGAGCTAAGCTAAGTTATTTAGCTTTATTGTCGGTATGACTTGCGCTTTAAGCCTCAACAGCGTAACGAGTCGAAGCAGGGTTCAAACGATCACAAGTGTAAATTAAAAATTTAAAACACCCCCGGCATGTGAATCTATATCCGGACTGAGTAGGTAAATTAAATATTTATACCCAACACCTATTTATCGAGATATTATCATGAGCCCAAATACATTATATCTGCTGAAAGTTGCTGAAAAATGGGGTATCCAGCAGACTATTTGATGCTGGAACATCAGTTTAAGGTTATCTTGGAAATAATCGGAAGTAAAGTAAATGAGGGTTGTAGTTTTACTCCAGAACCCTAAAAATTGCGTTACGTATTCCGTTTCTTAGGTTTTTTCTATTCCAGAAGGCACTACACTAGCTTTTGCCCCCGCGACTTCGTCCGCGTGGAATTAGATTTTGGGGTGGAATTTTCAAAAACTGTGACACACGTACTTCTTTATTTTTAACTGAAAGCTCAAATACCAACTTTGGTGGAAACAGCTTGAAAAATGACGGAGTTTCATATAAACTTCCATCCCCTATTTAAACCCCTTAGGGGTGGAATTTCCAATAATCCTTTCTTAGTGTGCGCCTACGTTATAAAAGGAACCAACTGTAAAAATTTCAAGTTTCTAACTTCAATAGTATAGGCTGTGCGTTGATATCTCAGTCAGTCAATCAGTCAGTCAGTCAGTCAGTCAGTCAGTCAGTCAGTCAGTCAGTCAGTCAGGACTTTGAATTTTATATATTTAGATAAAATAGCCTAAGTTCCAGCTGAAGCGGCTATGATTTAGTTTGTGGGCGGATAGTTCAATTTTGGGTAAAACGAAACTATGTATCTAGACATGGTTCACGTGTTTCTACGTCAGAATTGCAAGTGAGTTATAACGTGAGCGTAGCTTTGACGTACATCCGGATGACTGAGTGATGCAACGTCAGATGCACTTTGAATTATGATCTTCGATCACCATGTTATTTGGTTGTTTAGCTTCGAATACAAATGACGTAGGAATCTACTATTCATTTCCTCAATACAGATTTCCTCACATCTGATTTTTTGATCCCGTACGGATATTCCAATCAAATCTTTTGCCATCCCCCTGAGTGACCATAAGCCTTTTTATGAAACCCATAGATAGCTAGTTAATTAACATGTTTCGTAGATATCTACGAGTTATCACTGGCAACGCGCACTATTTGAAGACTTTGGTCTTCAGGAGGTTTGGGTCCCTCAAATCTTGAGGGATTCGAGGATAATTCAAGCACTTTCCATCAGGTGCGTTGCTGGTCAACCGTGTGCCTATAATGTACTAGCTGTTGCCCGCGACTTCGTCCGCGTCAATTTCTGTTATTATGATCGCGATTAAGAAGTTTTTAAAAGAATATATTTTAAAGATGGATAATTTTCCCCGTTTTTGCAACATTATTCACTGATGCTTCGCTCCTATTGGTCGCAGCGTGATGTTATATAGCCTAAAGCCTTTCTCGGTAAATGGACTATCCAACACAAAAAGAATTTTTCAATTCGAACCAGTAGTTCCTGAGATTAGCGCGTTCAAACAAACAAACTCTTCAGCTTTATAATATTAGTATAGATAAGAAAATAACCGGTCAAGTGCGAGTCGTACTCGCACATGAAGGATTCCGAACCATCGTTACAGCGATTATTAGGATCGAGCAAAAACCCCAAAATAAAAGACATTTCCAGTAGGGGAGCCCCTTTTAATTTTTAATTTTTTTTATTACGACGGTCGGACGGATAGCGGAGGCTTAGTAATAGGGTTCCGTTGGTTACCCTTCGGGTACGGAACCCTAAAAAAGCATGTTGTGCCATAGATAATAAATACTGAGTTGCTCGAACGCGCATCGCAATTTACCAAACTAATGAGGTATTTCGTAGTGATTTCCCAATAGGCACGGATTGGTCACACACGAAACATAATTGAACCATCTGGCTGTTTATTGATACACTAGCTTTTGCCCCGCGACTTCGTCCGCGTGGAATTAGATTTTGGGGTGGAATTTTCAAAAACTGTGACACACGTACTTCTTTATTTTTAACTGAAAGCTCAAATACCAACTTTGATGGAAATAGCTTGAAAAATGACGGACTTTCATATAAACTTCCATCCCCTATTTAAACCCCTTAGGGGTGGAATTTCCGATAATCCTTTCTTAGTGTGCGCCTACGTCATAAAAGGAACCAACTGTAAAAATTTCAAGTTTCTAACTTCAGTAGTTTAGGCTGTGCGTTGATATCTCAGTCAGTCAGTCAGTCAGTCAGGACTTCGAATTTTATATATATAGAAGATTATAATGTCTCTTCTACTTTATCAAGCGATAGACGTCCACAGCTGAACAAATATCTTTGGCATAGAATTTGCCAAGCCTTGGTCTTGAGTCACCGGCGAACGGCTCCCTGCAATTCCTGACGCCCTAGCCAAATTACAAATGTGTTGTCTGTTTCAAGAACTAAACGTAGGTATACGTAGGTATATATTTATTTGAAAATGTTATGTTGTAAAATAAATGAAATGATCTCAATTTACTCAAATTATTTTGGTAATACTATAGCTACCCCTAATTTGTTTGTTTTTTGAATGAATTTGCTTTTTTTTTTCAACAGCTCAGTTGGATTTAGAGGCCAATTTCAAATTAATTTAATTTGAAATTCAATATTGGGTGATAGATATTATTATAATTAAGTTTATAATATTTTGTTTACTTTAAGCAAAGAATAGATGATCTTTGCTTTAAGTTAAGTACCTACCTATCCATTATAGATTTTTCACTAGGTAAAAAAATCGTCCAGGAAATCGTCAAAAAATCCTAATCTTACGTGAAACTGGATACTTTCACGTAAAGATTAGTATATAAACCTGTGAAGATAATACTGCCATTGGCGCAATTTGACTACCATAAGCCTACTTTGTCGTATTCGTTTATAAATGGCGAAAAACCAAATTAAATTTGAATTTCACGGGCCTTAATCTTTTAAATAAGCTTAGAAACAATAGAGAGAACATGTTTTTAATGTGACGAAAAGTTAGCCCTTGATGGCCCTAGAATGCGATTTCACCTGGTGGAAGTGACGATGCAATCTAAGATGGAAGTGTTGTGACATTTCCTTGAAGAGATTATGGCAGTTTAATTAAATTCATACCCTTGGATTTCTATTTATGGTATCAAAATTTACTGGAAAAAATCAACTTTTGTGTAAGCCCATACACACAGAAAGTTGCTTTACACTCAAGCTTTTTCAGTAATAAAAATTCTTTTCAAAAAACCGACTTCAAACGCCACTACAAAGTATAAAAATAATTTTATTTTGTACACGTTTGTTGAAGTCGGGCGGGCTTAAATAGAAACGGTGAATCCGATACGCGATGCTCGCCCGATTTCAATAAGCGTGTCTTTTATATGTCACCATAAGATAAGCGTCGCGCATCGATTTCATCGTTTCTAGTTAAGCCCGCCCGACTTCAACAAACGTGTACAAAATAAAATTATTTTTATACTTTGTAGTGGCGTTTGAAGTCGGTTTTTTGAAAAGAATTTTTATTTTAAGCTTTATAGTGTAGCTTGTTCCTGCACTATTTCTCCCCTCCCTCCAACGCTACGGTACTAATGTAGTCTATACTTGGTACCTACAGTACTTATAACAATACACAATTTCTAAAGACCAGAAGCTCCATGATGTAGTTAATGCTTGGTACATACCAACAATCGAATCAATTCGAAAGCGACGGTTCGTAATTCCTCCAACCCTGCAGCGTCAGGATTGAAGAGCTAAAACCTTGAGCTCCACGATGTAGCCTATGCTTAATACTAACAATATCAATTCGCAAGCGAAAGTCCCTAAATCCTCACAGTTTAGGTGGGCAGTACCCTGCAGCATCAGGATTAAAGAGCTAGGACCTTGAGCTCCACGATGTAGCCTATGCTTAATACTAACAATGTCAATTCACAAACGAAAGTTCCTAAAGCCTCATAGTTTAGGTGGGCAGTACCCTGCAGCATCAGGATTGAGGAGTAGGACCTGAAACTCTAAGATCTAGTATATGCTTAGGCCAAGCATACCAATTCGTAAATGACAGTTCCTAAAACCCCATAATTTAGGGGGTAAGTACCTCTGCAGCATCAGGCTTGAAGAGTTGAAGGTAAACATTTTTATGGGACCATTTCGCGAGCTTCTTCTGTCGATTAAAAGAAAAATCGCGTGAATCGGTCCAGAAACCCCGGAGTAATCGGTGGACATACATAGAAAAAAAAAAAAAAAAAAAAAAAAGATACCGGCCGAATTGATAACCTCCTCCTTTTTGGAAGTCGGTTAAAAATGAAGATGTTAATTATTCATAATAATGTACCAACGAACATAAAGAACAATTTATGTAGACATTTCTCTAAGTAGTTTAATGTACAATTATAATACTACTTTCTTAAATAATATGCGAGCTCCAAGTGGAAATTATGTTTCCTAAGTAATTAGGGAGAATATCATCTAGGTAACAAAAGGCGAGAATTGTTTAAAAATTTACTTTCACCAGCTTTTGTTTACTCTTTAATTATTTTATTTAAAAGGTTCTAAGTATCTTTCAGACATGTTTTTCATCTGACATTTTTTATTTGGGTTGATTATACTATTTAATCCCATTTCAGGGTTCCGTACACAAAGGATGCAAAACGGGGCTCTATTATCACACTTGGCGAGTGTGGTGGACTGTGGCCTGAACTCTTTTCACTTGAGCAAGACTTTGTGATCGGGGATGGTTTGAAATGAACGAATGAATGAATCTTATAAGAAATACAAATAAACATAACTCTGTAAAATCTGGACCGATTTCAATGCTTCTTTTTTATTTGAAAGGACGTAGGTTAGTCTCATTTTTTTATCTGATGAATATCTTCGGAGATGGAGGACGGAACTCCTCAATGAATAAGAACAAATTGCTTATGATCAGAGTATGTGTAAATTCTAAAAACTACTCGACATCTTAATCAATACAAATGATATAGTGAATTGGTCCTACGACGCTACACTAAAAAGCTTAAAATAATAATATAAAAAATCAGAAGTCAGTTTTTAAAAATAATTTTTTGGTACGGAACCATTCATGCTCATCCAACTCGTACATAGCCGGTTTTATTGACCCACATTTGACCGCAGCCTTGGCGTTGATTAATATTTTTTGTGAAGACCATTGCGCCCTTAATTTTTGTATATTTTCATGAACGCAGATACAAATTGGTCATAGTGATATAAGTATATTTTAAATCTGCTTAACTTCTAAAACTTATGTCCAAATCCAAAGGTGATGGAGTGGCGACCCCGCACCAAGAAGCGCAGTGTTGGCAGACCCCCCACTAGGTGGACCGACGACATCAAACGAGACGCAGGGAGCCGCTGGATTCAGGCGGCGCAAGACCGAGACCTGTGGAGGTCCATGCGAGAGACCTATGTTCAGCAGCGGACGTCTATCGGTTGATAAAGAAGAAGAAATAACAAATAACAACCTCTCTAGTAAGCTCTCTAGTCAAGAATTATTATTAAGGTCTTCTTAGTTCGAGGCAAATCTGTTTAAAATTGTTAAATTTTAAAACTGACAGAGGACGTGGATCGGTCAATACTACTTCTTATTAAGTTACCTACTATACGAATAGGACTAGAATTTTGAGTTCCTAAGCTGCAGCGCGTCCTAAGCTGTTCATTAAGTCCAACTTAATCCCTAATTTAAAATGTTCTCAAACAGATTCCCTTTGTTACAGTGAATCCGCTTCTGGTAGATGAAATTCATGGTATTTAATTAAAATTTTATATTCTTTTTACCAAACCATTGAACTAGAAAGATGTACATTAGGTTTCGACTAAATTATTTGCAACAAATTGCGTAGCTCAGGGCAACACATCGCAAGAAGATATTTTATCGAAAAATGAAACTGTGATTTAAATTTTTTTTGACTTATATTCTCCTCTCCCCTCCAATTAAGCGATATCCCATAAAATAGCCTTACTTCACGCGGACATGGCCGCCGGCAAAAACTAGTTAAGATATGCCACATTTTATAGCAACCACATTAATAAATAAAATACAGTAATTACTCCAGTTATTGCAATTTAAGCGGGATTTATGATTAACAATAATCGCTTGAATATGAGCGGTGAACTAAAATGTTGAATTGAAACACCGCGGAACAAATTAAGTGGTAAACCGATGAATGAAGGCTTCATTCGTTTACCACAGCACGATAGCTTACTTATGTTGCCCTATGATTAACTGCCACACTTAGAATCGCTAATTTTTTCTACTAAACCTCACATCATTATTTTTTTAATTAGTTAAAAAGTTTATGATGAATTCACTGCTTGCCGTTGGTGACTTTCGGACTTCTTTGTAGGTAAGTTAGTGTTAAGTTAGATTCTTTGCTGATCATCTAATTTATACTTATACAAAGGCTTGTAATTAATATAATCTTCACAATGTGTGGCGCAATTTTGTAATATAATATTATCGGAGACGTGACATCACTGGAACTTTTTTATGAAAATACGCTTTGAAAAGCTCCCTGGTGCAGTGGTGAGCGCTGTGCTCTTATAACTGGGAGGTCTCGGGTTCGATTCCCGGCGGTGGCAATTTAGGAATTTATAATTTCTAAATTGCCTCTGGTCTGGTCTGGTGGGAGGTTTTGGCTAGTTACCACCCTACCGTCAAAGACGTGCCGCCAAGCGATTTAGCGTTCCGGCACGATGGCGTGTAGAAACCGATTAGGGATCTGGGTTGAATTTACACTGCTATACCCCTTCCAAGTTAGCTCGCTACCATCTTAGACTGCATCATCACTTACCATCAGGTGAGATCGCAGTCAAGGGCTATCTTGTCATCGAATAAAATAAAAAAAAAACTTTTTATCGAATTGAACAAGACACTTAAAATTTTTACAGCATCAAAGGACTATTGACATTTCCATTCAGAACAAATTTCAACTCAGCACCTCAAGCTGTTTCTGAGAAAAAGGGCTTTAACAAACGGACAGATAGACGGACAACCGCGCGAGCCCTTATAGAGTTCCGCTTTTTTTTCGGAATCCAAAAACCCAAAAATGCCGAGAATCGAACCTAACAGTGGGAGGTACTTTTAAGACACACAGGAGGACCCGCGTCAGGAGGGTTACCAAAATGCAAAATATCAAAGGTTAAATTCACATCATAAATCGCTTACGGAACTTGGAACCTTTGTCAACACCGGTTATGATTACACCGAGCTACCGGATTTGAATAACAAATAGCTCTAATTAATTGTTTTACGTGTTGTCATACACTCTGAAAGGAGCCCTATATATTACGTCAGCCTTAATTAATAACTGATAAACTTTTGCTCAATTATTATTATAGTATTCATTAATATTTATGCAATAAGCTTTCCGCTTATTTGGAAGGGAAAGGAGGATATTATTCAACTTCAGCTTGGCTGATATTCTTTTTTAAATAAAAAAATAATAAATAATTGTTTAAACTGATATTGGTCGGTATGGAATACGTCCAACAGTATTACCAGGCATCAGCTATTCCATCGCCCCGAATCTTCTTTGGAGAAAACCATTCAGCCGTGTAAGGTAATTGTGTAAGTATCAAGAAATTGAGTTCACCGAAATTATGTTAATGGTTTTAAGCGTTTCATTGGAAAAGCTTAGCGAGTCAAATTACGAGCTTTGATTTTACGGTAATGTGTAAAATTATATTTAGGTGTTCGATTGAGTTCGTGTTAGTGAATACATCTACCACGGTAAATCAATTTTAGAATAATATTCAAGCCTACTACCAAGTACATCAATTATTGTGCCTATGAAATTTGAAGAGTTTCCTCGATTTCTCCAGGATCTCATCATCAGATCCTGACCTGATGACAATGGGACCATCTGGGAAGTATAACTTTTCAAGAAAAAAAGAGAATTTTCCAAATCGGTCTAGGCGTCTTCGAGTAATCGGGAAACATATAAAAAAAGATTCCGACGAGTTGAGAACCTCCTCCTTTTTTGGAAGTTGGTTAATGACTTATCAACGCGTCGACTAAACAATGAATAGATGACACTACTATGTTTGCAAAGTTATGCTTTATTTTTGAAATCGATGAAAATATAATGTAGATTGTAGGTACAATTTGTATCGCAAGCCAATTCGTGATTCAATTAATATTTATGCTACTCGCATCCATACGAAAGATTTCGAAGAAAAAGATTAAGACGAACGAAGGTTCGTTCGAAATTTTCGTGCAAGTTAATCCCAAAAGTTTCGATTGAGTTCAGACATCTTGGATTAGATCATTTTGTTCACGTAATCAAGTCAATTGGATTATTCATCGTCACGTAGCAACAAAATCCAATAAGATAAGATGTGCCTTATTTAGTGATTGATAGAGTTTAATACAACTACAGAATATATCCAAATCCATATAAAGATAGCTTAGTACCTTATTTGGGGAGTCGCAGTTTCGAGCCTGGGTACCTCTGACTTTGAGCGAAATTAAATATCACATGCTGTAACCGGTGAAGAAAAACATCGTGAGGAATCCTGCACGCCTTGAGAGTTCTCCATAATGTTCTCAAAAGTGTGTGAAGTCTACCAATTGAATTGGACCAGCGTGGTGAAACCCTTCTCTGAGAGGAGGAATAGTGAGACATTAATGGGTTGCTCATAATGACGATGATGATGAATTAAGGTCCTAAGATTGCCGGGTAGATATTTCTTCGGTCGGTCCAAGATGGCCGCCATCACAAAATGGCGGATTGCATATTTTTTCCCAACTCCCTCAATATGAGTATTAAATGAAAGGGCTTGACTAGTAGAGTACTTTACACTATGATAAAATTAAACTCCAAGATGGCCGCCACAATAAAATGGCCAATTACTTATAATTATATTTTTTTTAATTTCCCATGTTTAAAACACCCCCGGTGTTTTAAATTTTCAATTTACACTTGTATTTTTTTTTTATTTATCTGTATTCTAGAATTTGTGTATGGCGTACAAATTAATGTTTAATAATAAATAAAATTAAATAACTAAATCCTACTTAAAGTGAAACTTCTTTCAACCCCGAAGCAACGGAGCAAACGGTTCGACTTGATTTTTGCAAGCATAATTAAAAGATCAAGAACACAATCAATCAAGAACAGAAAAAAACACAGTTAAATAAAAAAAAATTAAAGTCACGCACACCAAAATGCGGATAAAAACTAGTGTCTACCCGCATTTTATCCGTACAAGAAAAATGTAATTTTCTAAAACCGGTGAAAATGAAAGAACAATCCACACAAAAATGCATTGGTGCCGGTCGCTAATATAGCTAACATAACATCTCCATATAACGAGTACGACCTTATTACATAATACCTTCTTTTAAATTCATTTCCTGAAAAAAAGGTTTTTCCACCAGAGCGATTATCTTCCGGAAAACTTGCGTAAAATATTCATGTATCCATCAGACTATTTCAATCTTTATTGTTGATACAAATAGAAGCGATAATCAAATGTCATGTTTATGTATTTGTGCCGTGCCACTCGTGTTTGTACGTGTCGCTGTAAGCTGAAATATGAATGCTGATAAAGATTCTTGTTTGAAGATCACATAGCGAAGAAAATTTGCATGTGTGAAGGAACAAAATGATTTGACTTTATTGTATGATAAAATTTAATATCGTAAATACAATTTTCAGAATAAGAATGTTCAATATTATATAGTAAACAGAACAATAATAATATAAAACGTATGCAGCCTTATAACATAACATTATAAATACAAAGGTTTATATTAATTTGTAAACATTAATATTTATTTGTTCTGTTTGTTCAACAGACTGTTAGTTTTATTACCTACCAACAATATTATAAAACATTTTTGTACTCCGTTTCAGTTTAATAAATAATTTTATATAAGTACAGGTTTTCCTTTTAATATGTTAATTTTATAAACACATTTAAACAGGCCTCATTTATTCAGCTACACTTTTATTTATTCGCTTTATAATATGTTATATCAAAGAATAATATCTATCAAAAATATTATTTGAAAAGCAGCGTATAGTGAGCAAGTCAAATTGTGTGGTTTTATACAATATCTATTAGAACATTCTTTTCACTGGCAACAAAATAAATTCCTCAATTAATAATAATTATAAATACATATAAATGTACAGTGTACACAATATCTCAATGATTTAAAAAAAATGTTCCATTTAGTTGTGAAACCTTTTCTACAAAAAAAATACCTTATAGTATTCATTTCTTATTTTCGACTTGCTTTTAGAAAGAAGAACTAGAAAGAACAAAAAAGAAGTAGAAGAATACTAATGATTCCGAACTATGATACTGAACGCAGTGGTAGGTTTAGTAATCGAAAGTGGTTTTGACGACCTTTGCAGTGGTGAGCGCTGTGGTCTTATAACTGGGAGGTCTCGGGTTCGATTTCAGGCGGGAAAATTTGGGAATTTATAATTTCTAAATTGTCTCTGGTCTGGTCTGGTAGGAAGCTTTGGCCATGGCTAGTTACCACCCTACCGTCAAAGGCATGCTGCTAAGCGATTTAGCGTTCCGGTACGATGGCATGTAAAAACCGATTAGGGGTATGGGTTGAATGTACACTTCCATACCCCTTGCAAGTAAACTTGCTACCATCTTAGAGGGTATCGTCACTTATCAGGTGAGACTGCAGTCAAAGACTATCTTGTAAGCTGATAAAAAAAAATTTACTCTTCCTTTAGGGAGATTCGAAGTTCGAATCCAACTCGTCTCTGATTTTTCGGAGTTATATGTGTGTGTCTGTCACCTGCTACAACGACACAACTGTAATTAGTGTGTTTTTACGACAAACCTTTTTGGTACAAGCTCAGCAGGACTTACCGTCAAATGGGGTTGGACATTTTTACGTAGCCAATATAATTGGGTCTGAGCTGAGATTTAAAACTCTTGTATCTTCGTGATCTTATTTAATTGTATCTCCTTTATTATTTGTTTCGATCATTTTTTTTAGATTGAAGGAAATAATGTCTGTGTTCTTATAGCTATGGTCGATGAAAATCGATCCAAGATGGCCGCCACCACAAAACGGCGGATTACATATTTTGTCACAATTCCCTCAATATGGCTATCAAATGAAAAGGCTTGACTAGGAAAATACTATCCACTATGATAAATTTCAAATCCAAGATGACCACCACCACAAAATGTCGAATTAAATTTTTTTTTATTTCACATGTTAAGTGTGTTAAAAATTTAAAATTGACACTTGTGAATTCACTTTGTTGACCGTCTGTAGATAGGATCTTTAGATGGGAGCTGTTTTAATTAATATTATTGCCTTGTCACGTCCAAGATGCCGAGAAATAAAAGCTAGTTATGTTAACTTATTTAAACCTGTCCAGCGCAGGCTCAAGGGTGGTTTTGTTCGATTATAATAACTGATTCTTCTATTTATATAATCTAAGGTAATGTTGTGGCTGTCTTTGGTACTATGAAATTACGTAATACCTAATTCTAAACATATTGCTAACTGAATAGTTCAACTTAGCCCGCTATCATCTGAGGCTGAAATCTATAGACCGCATTCTCACTCAGCTCAGACTCAAGACAGAGTTAAAACGAGACAGATATATGTCAGAGCATATTTGTGTCTCGTTTTTACCTCTATTTTGAGTCTGAGCTGAGTCAGAGCACGCTCTATAGATCTCAGAATTAGATTGTATCATCATTTACCATCAGGTGAAATTGCAGTCAATTGCTAAGTATATTGTCATTCTTACTAATATTATAAATGCGAAAGTGTGTTTGTTTTTTGGTTTGTCCTTCAATCACGCCGCAATAAAGAAACGGATTGACGTGATTTTTGTATGGATATAGTTGAGGACCTGGAGAGTGACATAGGCTGCTTTTTATTCTGGAAAATCAAAGAGTTCCCGTGAGATATTAAAAACTAAATCAAACTTTTTAATTTGATTTTAAAACTTTTTAAACTAAATTTAAAATTTAATTTAAAAAGTCGCTGACGTCAGCTAGTTTATAAAATAGTATTTACTATTACTTTTTATTATTATATATTTAGTATTAGTATTAGTATTTATTTGTATGAACTTAATGAGCGATTTGTATTGAAGATGCTAAGATGAAGTGTTGCGGAAGGGATTATCTATAAATTTTTATTAACAGTTTCACTTTTCCACTTCACCGGAGAGCTCTCTATGCTAGATCAAGGCCTCCATGCATTGTTCTTTTGTCCATGTTTTAAAACTTGAAGTATCCTCTTAACCTTTTTAACTTCTCGATGTTTAAAGCATATAATATAAACGTAAAATTCTTTTTAAAAAACTGACTTCAAATGCCACTACAAAGTATAGGCCTATCAATTGTGCCTATAATATTTGAAGAGTTCCCTCGATTTCTCCAGGATCCTGACCTGATAATAATGGAACCACCACGGAAGTATACTCTTTCAAACAAAAAAAGAATTTTTCAAATCGGTCCAGGCGTTTTCGAGTAATCGGGGGATATACCTACATTAAAAAAAAGATTCAGATGAATTGAGAACCTCCTTCCTTTTTGGAAGTCGGTTAAAAATCAAAAATATTATTCCAGCCGCAAAATAACCAATCCAAAAATATAAAAAAGCATTTTTTTTGCCATCCTCAATGGCCAATTAATGATAGGCATTTGCCGCAGAAACATTTTAAGCCTATCCAAAACTACTATTCTGTTAAACATTTAAATAATAGCCGTAACAGAGTTTAATTTTTTACTAAATCAAGACAAGTTAACGTTTACCGAGTATCTTCTTTGTTATAATAGCAGTAGAGCTTATACAACGCAATACAATTTAATTAAATGTACCGAAACGTTTTATGGCGGTCATTTCAAAATATAGAAAAGTAAAATCCCCTTGAAGATTACTATACCCTTTATAAAGGAGACTTTTAATAAAATAGGATCTAAGGAGATGCTTTGAAGATTTTCCTTTGTATGCCGTTGTAGGATATTATAGGTAGGAGAGTTAATAAACATTGATTACATTTACCAACAGATAGTAATAAAGGCGATATAGTGTATATTTTTATTTTTTTATTGAAGTGTTAACCTACACTTAAAGGACCTAATAGACCTAATAGATGACATATCACTAATTTCGTGGCTGACGTGTGGTTCGGCCGTGGTGTAACGGTTAACACACTCGGGCGCGATTCCCAGAGAGATGTGGGTTCGAATCCCGCCGGCCTTTGATTTTTGATATGTATTTATAAATCTATTATAGTGTATATTGTATACCATTTTTAGAATGTCGTATTTTAAAGTATTTTATGATTTTCGCTGAAATTACAGCTTCTGTTTATGAGATTGCTCAGAAAATTGATGGACGGACATCTTATTTGATTTTAGCTTCCTCCGGCTTACGTTTAGGCTTCCGTTTTTCCAACTAACTTGGATATCTTTAAATTAAGAGTGAATAGGCATCTTCTAGGCAAGCGCGTACCATCTTAGGCTGCATTTTCACTTAAAGTCAGGTGAAATAACAGTCAAGCGCTAGTCTATATATTTAAAAAAAGATTAGGGATCGGCTAGGTGAATGTTTAATGATAGAAATTGGCAATTTTGTCAGCTTTCCGCCTGTCTGTAACTTTTTATGCTAAGTTAAAGAATTCTCAAGAAATTCCTTTTCCCATTCGGAAGATATTATAATCAGTGAATCAGCTAGTAAATAACATGCTAAATCTGTAAAACTCAGCAGTGAAACTATTCAATATCAGGGCTATAAATTAAATTGGTCTTTGCATTTTTAAAATATCGGATCACGCAATGTATACCAAGAGTTGGTGGGTGACTAATTATTATTATAATAAAATTCACAAAACTAAAAAAATAACGAATGATGTTAAAATATAATTCCAAGAATAATTGCCTACACAAGCACTACTGACTGGTTTATTTTCTTTAATCTAAATTCAATCAATATAAAAGTTGAAAGTCGATTATTTATTCAATCCGAATAATATTGATACCTAGAATAGTGCTCGGCCATGAGTTAAGTAATTATAAGGTTCAATTGAAACTTTATGTAATGCTATAAAAAAGATGTAAGGAAAGAACTGAAATTAGTATGTAATAAATCGCTATGTGTTTTCCAATTGGTAAAACATTAGGCATAGAATAGAAATATAAATGTTATAGAAAACGACCGACTAGTGATAGAATATAAATAGTAGCATAGCTGAAAAAAATTCACACACGTCTTACACTATTGACATTTAACACCAACTTAATAAAAATTAAACTACTCACTGGATATGAAAAGTATGTTTTTTTTTCTATTTTTTATTTATTTAATGACAAGATAGTCCTTGACTGGGATCTAGGTAGGTGACTCATGTACTGGTGAACTCTTTTTTAACTAAGAACTCACCAGAACATTATCCGTTTAAACAAATAGCTCATCGGCTCTGGGACTAGCACTGGTCTAGTTGTTGACGAGATTGAAAATCGTTTCGAGTTCCGAACTCAATTAAAGCTGTAATTTATTCAGCAGGCCAATATAGTTGAGCGACGGTGCGTTCTTATACAAGCGTCGATCAGCAGATTTGTTTGCATGGATTCACTTACTGCGATTAATTTAATTTTATATGAACTTTTTCTAGCTTTAATTAATATAAATAAGTGATATCGCTTGTTTGTTTTAATGTCTAATTTAATGGCGTTGTAATTAATTTTTAACTACCTGTCTGAGATTGGCTGAATCCTGTAAGCGGCGCAAGTATGACGCTCTGATCGATAGTTACATATTATTTCGACCGTTCCGTAGAACAAAGTCTCATCTGCTAAATTCATAACTTGAGATTTGAGCCTTGTAGATGTGACTTTTAAGGTTCAAATTTCAAGTTGTGAATTTAGCAGATGAGACTTTGTTCTATGGAACGATCGATTTGTTTCGTTTGCTGTGGAGACCCTTCGGCTATGGAGTCTAAATGCAAAAAAAAAATTTACAAGACATTTCATTTTGTGGTCAATTGCCACATCTGGTGACAAAAGGGCTGGCTCATTTTTTGCTGCACAACGGATCAGCCTGGCTGCCCAGCGCGGAAATGCAGCCAGTGTTCTTGTCACCATTCCATGCGGTTATGTTTTGTGTAGTAATTAAATTAGTTTATATTTTTTTTACTGTAACATTTTAATAAAAAAAAATTGACGTTTATAGAGCGTGTCTATTTTTAATCCTGTATGATTGGTTAAATGTGGTGCACTCAAAAAAGGTTCTTCTTAACTAGCACAATCTGGGCGATGAAATTGAATTAGATCCGCAATCTATCTTGTAAGAACTTCGGACAATCTTGTGAAATTATCATGAATTTATATTCATCGAACTTTGTTGGCTGTAATAGAAATACTACTATCCCTCAGGATGGAAATTAATTAAATTAATTACATAAGGATTTGATTGATCCATAAGTTGGAAAATAGTCCTATGAAGTAATCTTGGATTAAATATTTTTCTCTTTCATTAATGTATATTGTATGTACCTGAGACGAGACGAGAATACAACTTCCTGGCGCAGTGGTGAGCGCTGTGGTCTTATAACTGGGAGATCTGGGGTTCAATTCCCAGCGGGGGTAATTTGGGAATTTATAATTTCTAAATTGTCTCTGGTCTGGTATGGTGGGAGGCTTTGGCCGTGGCTAGTTACCACCCTACCATCAAAGACGTGCCGCCAAGCGATTTAGCGTCCCGGTACGATGGAGTGTAGAAATCGATTCAATGCCATACGCTTTCCAAGTTAGCCCGCTACCATCTTAGACTGCATCGTCCCTTACCATAAGGTGACACAAGGACTATCTTGTCATTGAATAAAAAAAAATACAAGTTATGTTTAGCTTTGCCTGTATTCTTTAAAAAGAGCTAATAATTTTATCAAATCAGTATCAATTCGTAGGCATTCCTGCTCTGTACTTTAGAAAAGTGAAGAGAACCTATTGTAAGTATTAACCCTATTAATATTGGAAGAGAACAATCGCTCTTGGCCTCGGCTTGAGCTTAACATCAAGAGCACTCAGGAATAGGTCAAGTGAGAAAATCGTAGAAAAACCCTTCAAACTACTACCAAGTTAATATTGGGCTTTAGACAAGTGGCTGGATATTTTTATTCAAATCAGTTACCACTTGGACGGCGTGTTTTTTTTGGAAATATAACTAGTAGTATTTTAATTTATTTAAGTTATTTATTTAAGTTTTATTTGTTGTATTTAAGTTTTGTTTTGTTGTTCTTATAAATAAACATAAAGTAAACTTAAAAAAAAAAATTGCGAACAACAGAACAATCGGGTATAATGGATATAGCAGTACACGAACACAAGAACAAGAAGAGTTAATTAAAATTATTATATCGAGTGGAATTGAAAATGATCTAACAGGAATAATTACTCAATGGAACCAATGCTAGATGAAAGTTTAACTTCCGAAATGTGTACAGGATAAGTTTTCCCGTCTGGAAGTTCACACATTAATTCATAAAACTGAGTCGATTCGAGTTTGAAAGTTCGGTCGTTGAGTTAAACAGCAGTAATGGCACTTCTAGAGCTTCCTCAGAGGAAGCAAGCGACTCAATTACTTAACTTTATGTTAAGTTTAACTTTTCTTCCGACGAAGATCGGTTTCGGGCACACCGAAGAATCAAAAACCAAATGCAAAATGGTGAATTACATCCTCTTTTTAATTTCACATGTCGGGGGTGTTTTAAATTTTTAATTTACACTTTTACCTTTGAAGGATATCCTCCTAGACTTTTACCTTTTTAGTTGCTTCTATCGTTGGTTCAATTTTTTGTAAAAAGTAACCATTTTTTTTTTTTTTTAATTTTTAGTGTCTAACTGTTTTTGAGGCATAAACATGACTTATCAAATGTGTTTTTACACATTATTTTTTCTATAATGGCAAATTTAATAATTTCTTCAGAATCTCAGGAGCGATTTTTTAATTACGTATGAGGTATTAGGCTAGTGTACAAGTGTAAGTGCAATTACAAATAGGTACACTTTCAAACTCAATATTATTAAGCTATTGCATAGCTTCTATCGCGGGCCTTGAGCGTGGAGACCGAATCCAGAAATTCCGTAACGAAAATAACCTGACACGGGACTCCTCTCACCGCTAGATGGCGTTGATAAAAAATGCTATGCAATAGCTTTACCGCGGCAGTCCCCGAGTGCCACACGTCTTTTTTATTTCATGTAGGTCAACTTGTGGCTCTTATGACAAGTCGAGAATTTACCATCGGTTCGGAATGCTGATTCTGGTGAGAAGAGCTCAATACGCTCACTCTCAGTTACCTAATGAGACGGACGCTGTTACAACAGATCCTATATATTTTGCAGATTCAAAGTTTCCCGTATTTGTGAGTATATCTTACATATTTTTTTTTCATTTTTCTTTGAAGGTGATACTTGTTTATGAACGTTGGTTGTGCAAACTATTGGTATAACGAAATAGTAAGGAATAAAATAATAAGGAATAACATATATAAATAAGTAACATAGTATAAGAAAGACGATGAGTGGGAAAAAAAAAACCCTTTTCAAAGAAAAGACCATACATAAGAAACAAAAAAAAAAACCTTACGCAAGAAACAGTATACATAAGAATATATCTATATATTAAAAAAAAAAAAACCACCATCGCATCATAAAATATACTAATAGTAGGATAATATACTAATATAGATAATAGACATAATAATAGAAATAAAATTGCAAATAGATGTAAAACAAGAGTAAACGTCAAGAGTAACGTTTGACGTCCTCCCTGGCGCAGTGGTGAGCGCTGTGGTCTTATAACTGGGAGGTCTCGGGTTCGATTCCCGGCGGGGGCAATTTAGTAATTTATTATTTCTAAATTGTCTCTGGTCTGGTCTGGTGGGAGGCTTTGGCCGTGGCTAGTTACCACCCTACCGTCAAAAACGTGCCGCCAAGCGATTTAGCGTTCCGGCACGATGGCGTGTAGAAACCGATTAGGGGTATGGGTTGAACTGCTATACCCCTTCCAAGTTAGCCCGCTACCATCTTAGACTGCATCGTCACTTACCATCAGGTGAGATCGCAGTCAAGGGCTATCTTGTCATAGAATAAAAAAAAAAAAAAAAAAAAAAAAAAAAAAAAAAAAAAAAAAAAAAAAAAAAAAAAAAAAAAAAAAAAGATGTTGTATTATAAAATAACAACAGAAATTAATAGCAATAAACAAAAAAAAAAAAAAAAACTATTGGTATAAGATCTTTCAATTCACGAAGGCGCGTGAGCTTTACTTGTGGTTACGTACATGTGTGTGGTGTGGTGAACATTGCGTAAGTATGCGTGCCTGTCCGGAGCCTAGATGGGAGCGGTCCCACTTATATAGATACGACACACACACAACCATGAGCCACGCGCCCTCGTGAATTGCAAGAACTTATACTTGAATTTTTCGACACTAGGGACTTTTATTAGCACGATACCGTTCTTCGTCTATGTCACACCATCTGGCACATACATACGACGAAGTTTAAATTTCTTTCATACGCCTGTAATAACTGCGAACGGCCAATATCTCAGGCAAGGGCAGGCTCTTAAATGCGCGCATATTTTACTATTAAACTTGTAAGTTATAGCGTCTTCATATATGGTATCTTCGGCAACCCTCCCAATTTCAATTATTCTATTTTATATAGCTTATCTACTTACCTGTATATTTATATCAGTTATCAGTCGTTATACATGAGTCACATAAATGCAAAGCTGAATTTACCCCTCGCGGTATATGTTTATTAGTTTTAAGCTATTGCATAGCTTCCATCGCGGCCTTGAGCGTGGAGACCGAATCCAGAAATTCCGTAATGAAAATAATCTGACACGGGACTCCTCTCACCGCTAGATGGCGTTGATAAAAAATGCTATGCAATAGCTTTATCGCGGCCGTCCCCTAGTGCCACACGTTTTTTTTAGTTACGCAGTTATGGTTCCAGACAAAATTCTTCAATTAATGCGTGTTGACACTCATTGGACGATACTCGGAGTTTCAGCGTAATCCAATCAGAAATGAGGAGACTGATAGATAAACCAGAATAACTAACTTAATGTAGTTGAACAAGAGTTGAACGAATTATGAAGAGGAAGTGGTAATGGATTGGGGCTCTTTCATAGCGTGATAAACCGATAGACGTTGGTGTGCCAAGGTTCTAGAAATTAGGGACTGTAGCTGTAGCTGGATACAAGCGGCGAAATACCGCGCTGTGTGGAAATCTCTACAAGATACGTAACCGTGGACTCCTATCAACTTATGAAGAAGAATTATCCGTTTATAGCCCAGTCATATTAGGGCTTTCACCTCGGAATGAAAGATAATAAGATGCAAATTGGTATGAACCTTTGTTTTGCCATTCTAAATGTTGTCTCAAAAGTCACAATCGTTATCGTGTCCGCGTCTCAAGATATTCAAGGTCAAAGGTCACAAAAATCGGTTTTTCGCGAATATCTGGCTTCCTATCGGTTAAATGAGATTTGCATTTATTATAAAAGTTGTAGGCTATAAAATTCCCTACAACTTTTGTTTAAACTTTTTTTCATACGACCAACCGTTTTGAAGGTAGAGCGCGAAGAGTGCACATCGTACAGTCATATACGGCCTAATGCAAGGTCAAGCGTGAGTTATGGTTATCAGTACGTTATAAAGTCAATTATTTACTTGGAAATTATAATTATTAAACAATGCCTATTATTTATGTACTAACTATTAATTATATATATTTAATTAAAGTAAGTAACTTGATTATTTATATATAATTATTCATATTTAACTATTTAAGTATAAAATATTATTAATTCTGGATTATATATTTTAGTTTTATTTTAAGTTAAAATGATAGTAAGAGTATATATTTTACACATATTTTTATTTATTATTAAATACGGCATAATATACATTTATCAAAATGTGAGTTCAAATATCAAAAGTATCTTTGTTGATTTTAATTGTAATGAAATTGGAAATGGAAGCTAATTATCTTCTTCTTGTTCGTCGTCTTCTTCTTCTTGTCGCTCAAAAATGTTCGATTCATTGTCATCATCCTCATTATCTGTCATGTTCATCTCCAAACCTTCCAGAATATCGGGATCATATGTATTTTCTTCATCGGGATTACTTGGATACAGTGAAGCGTTGAGGCAAGCTTGTCCGTTGCACTCAAATCAAGTTACTTACTTTAATTAAATATAAATAATTAATAGTTAGTACATAAATAATAGGCATTGTTTAATAATTATAATTTCCAAGTAAATAATTGACTTTATAACGTACTGATAACCATAACTCACGCTTGACCTTGCATTAGGCCGTATATGACTGTACGATGTGCACTCTTCGCGCTCTACCTTCAAAACGGTTGGTCGTATGAAAAAAAAGTTTAAACAAAAGTTGTAGGGAATTTTATAGCCTACAACTTTTATAATAAATGCAAATCTCATTTAACTGATAGGAAGCCAGATATTCGCGAAAAACCGATTTTTGTGACCTTTGACCTTGAATATCTTGAGACGCGGACACGATAACGATTGTGACTTTTGAGACAACATTTAGAATGACAAAACAAAGGTTCATACCAATTTGCAGCTTATTATCTTTCATTCCGAGGTTGAACCCTTTTTTTACCTAATATGACTGGGCTATTAAGTAAGTAAACATTATCTAAATTTATAAAAGGAAAAGGTGACTGACTGACTAACAGACTGACTGACTGACTGATCTATCAACGCACAGCTCTAACCATTGCACGGATCGGGCTGTTTGACATACATATATAATAATATACCTATTGCAACGGTAGGCATCCGCTAAGAAAGGATTTTTGAAAATTCCAACCCCAAGGGGGGAAAATGGGGGTTTGAAAAAGCGAACTTAACGTGAGCGAAGCTGCGGGCAAAAGCTAGTTAAAAACGAAAAGTAAAAATCTGTTTCTTCGTTTACGTGAATACAGTAGCATGCTTGCGACTGTCTTGTCGCTATATTCTAGGTAGCCTATGGTTTTACAAGTGATGATGTCATAAAAAGATTCTATTACGATATATTATAATAGGTACACTTTACGATAATTTTGGAGCCCTTCGAGAGACTTTATATTTTATGTTATTGAGTTTTCCCCACGCGTGTCAATTGAACGCGTTTATTGGATTATTTTGCGGCGGGTTATTACCCGAATGCGAAGTGGTAGGTAATGTGTTTATCGGTGGACCCATTCGTGTATGTGTGACGTGTGCAGGATGTCTGCATTTTAGAAACTAAAAGTGTGGAATTTAAACAAAAATTTACCTACGGACATTTAAAAATAGTACAGATTTAATAGTATAGATTTTTTAAAGTAGATAGTTAATTTAACTATTTAATTATGTTTCATATTTCATTTCTTTGGGGGTGCCACAGAAAATATTTTATTGTATATTTGAATCATTATTTTTTTCCAAATTAATTTTTATTGATTAAAATATGTAACAATAATACTTAATATAATATAAAACTAAATAAGTACTAAATTAAAACTAAAACGTAAATATCAAAAATAAAAGCTAAATATAAAAAATATCATCTAAACCACTGGAGCGAGGAAAAGTGCCCAGAACGCTGGCTGCGTTACCCCGCTGAATGGCTAAACCACAATGCCACAGAAATGAATCTATCACGTAAATAGATGCGAATTAATCAAGAAGAACCACGTGTGTGGTAAGCCCTTAAGTCACAAGATTGAGACACGTATTCGGGCGAACTCAATTATGTCGCTACAAGGAACACTAAACTCCATCTCCCAACAGTAAATACACTTAAGTCTAGAATCAGTTAAACCTAGACCGCAGACGCTACTAACTAGATTTATGTTAGTATAAACGTCACAGAGCTCTAGATAAGGTATAAAAATAGCAACTGTATGTAATACACACACTCACTCACTCCATGAATACCTTGAAAACTCCTTCATGTATTCTATCGTGAATCTATTTAACATCGTCAAGGGCATCTTGTAAAGTTATGATATTTCTAGTATCTAGTTGTGCCTGATAGGTATTAACCCAGGAATGCCCGAATTATTTTTTTTTCTCTTTCATTGTTTTTTTTTCTCTAAAACTACTTAGAAGGGGATCCGAAAATGATAAAAACAATAAAATATTTTAAAAACATATTTGAAGTATGAAAAATAACGCGTGTCCATATGGACACGCTGGGCAGTTACAGTATCAGAAAATACAACAACTAGATAAAAATCTAATGAGTACTAAACTTGATTTTAGATAAGAAATTATGTATAATGACATTGTAATACTTCTTTGTATGCTATGCTTCAAAGCATGCAATATTTAATCTCTAATTACACTTCATAAGTCCTGTTTTACCAGCTGAATGTTTGGCTTTTCAGTAAGGAGCCAAGTATCGTTTCTTATTTTTCCGACTTTTCAATAAACTTATGAACTCAGTCAAATCTCCATGCATCGGTAGTGAAGAGGCGGTACCTCTGTCTTCGTGAATCTCTTTTTGGGGTATCTTGGACTTATTGAAATAAGGCAAAATAATCTCCAAGTGGAAATCAAGCTGGAATTTTACCACTCCAGATATTTTTTTTATTTCCCAAGCACAATGAATATCCAGCATCCATGACATAAGTGACGAGTGCTGATGTTTTTAGTGCTATATTTATTTTGTTCATTATAAAATTTTGGATTGCATTCCCAGGTTGTAGAAAATAAGATTTTTAGTATGAAAATAGCTCCAGTTCCCCATGAATCTACGTCTTAGCTTCTATATTCAGATGATGAACGGCTTTCATGACCTTCTTGATCAACATACAAAATATTTTAGATTTCATTTAGTGTCCAGTTGCCTCTTAACTGGTTGATATCAAATAATTTGGTCAGATGTAATTTATGTGTATAAAGCTATTGCAAGTGCCCAGCGTGTCCATATGGACACGTTAACTTCATCGTGATAAAAAGTAATCAAAATAAAGATGTATCCATTCTCTCACGCTATAAAAACATAGGTAAATAATAACTAAATAGTTTACAATACAAAAACTCCTTCCAGAAAACATAAATATGGATCAATTTTACTCTTTCTCTTCTCAAATCCACTTTTTTTGCAAATTCACAACTTGTGAAAAAACAAAGGCAATTTTCTTTAAAATCACTTCCACTTTTTGCCCCAATTTTTATATATTATAACAGGTTGTACCTTAGGCTACCCGAATGTCATTTACTCTTTCTTTTATATGTATAAAATATTGTCATAATGGGCAAATAATTTTACTACTATAAGCGTGTCCATATGGACACGCTGGGCATTACTGGGTTAAGTTAAAAGCTGAAAGTCGATTAAGGTTCCAGATCACTTAATAGAATCTTTATAGTTCAACCATGCAAAGAATTGCGGCTTTTTTCAGGAGTAGGTACAATGAAAATATTATACAATGAAAATATTATAAAAAGGTACCTTAAGCACCTTTGGGGCCTAGATCTATAAATCATTTTGCCTAAACAGCCGCCCCAGCCATATTAAAAACGTGTCGTATTTTTTTTTATTCTCTTTCCATGTCGTTGATTGTAGAGCTGTTCCCAAAGTTTTTAAGCTATTGCATAGCTTCTATCGCGGGCCTTGAGCGTGGAGACCGAATCCAGAAATTCCGTAACGAAAATAACCTGACACGGGACTCCTCTCACCGTTAGATGGCGGATAAAAATGCTATGCATAAGTTTTACCGCGGCAGTCCCCGAGTGCCACACGTCTTTTTTTATCTCGCTTCCCTTCTGAAAGGAAAGGAAACTTTGGAAGCCCCTGCTTTAGCGTTAGCGATCTTAGAAAACGATCATGGAAAGAGAATAGAAACGACACGTTTGCAATATAGCTAGGGAGAAGGCACTTAACTTGGTTCTAGACTGTTTTATATACCAAAAACTAAAGGCAATAAAAGTACAGCCTTCTACTTCCTACTATTTTACTAATATGCAACTAATATTTCCTACTTATTTTTTTTTTAAAGAATATTAGCCAAGCTGAAGTTGACTAATATCCTCCTATCCCCTCCAAATAATCGGAAAGCTTGTGCTAGGAGTGGGTACGACAATAGTGCAACGGGTGGGATTCGAACCTGTGACCTTTCAGTTTTCAGTCCTTTGGGCTATTGAGACTTTAAGGCTACATTTATTCCGGAAAATTAAAGAGTTCCCACCGACATTTTAAAAGCTCTTATCAACATAGACGAAGTCGCGGGCGTCATCTAGTAGAACGTAGGTCAGTATCGAGAGTAACGTACGAAAATATTTTTATGTGCACTAAAAAACCTTTTACTCTGCGTGAAATATTCCGCTCGCAAAGAATTTTGTGACAATCAAAGAGTTCTCTCTCGTATTTTTACTCTCTTCAGGTACGTATTTTTTTAATTTTTCATCAGCGTGAATAAGAATTTGATTTTTATTATGATATTTTTCAAATTGTAGTTGTTTTATTTTCAAAAATTACAAAGCGTATCTAATTTTATTTATTGCTAGTTGATGCCCGCGACTTCGTTCGTGTAGATTAAGGTTTTTTAATTTCCGTGGGAACTCTCTTTTTCCGGGATAAAAGGTATGTGTCATTCCGGACTATAATCTATATCTGTGCAATATTTCAGCCAAATAGGTTCAGTCATTGCGGCGTGATTCAGTAAAAAACATCCATCCATCCATACATACATCCAAACTTTCGCATTTATAATACTAATTAATTAATAGGAAGTAAATATAATAGGTAATATTATCACATTTACGAATTCGTAAATAGTTACTTCATCTCTGTAAATTAATTTTAACACGACGTACAACGATCATTAAATTTTTATTGGTATACTTGGATTTAGAATTATATAAAAAGAGATTTTCCTATTCTTCCACAATGAGTTGGTAATTTTTGAACGCGTAGGCGAGTCGAAATAGGTTTAATATGGATTGATCTGTAAATAACAGGCGAATCGGCGCCAGGCTTGTCTGTTGCTGAATCCCTGCAGGGCTAGCATAGGCGGAAGAAATTTTATCCCCGGGAAAAGGATAAAATGTTTATCCCCACGCTTATTTTTATCCACCCGTCGAGCATGGGCACAGTGGTGGATATAACACTCAGTG
Source organism: Hipparchia sbordonii (assembly GCA_038048805.1). Lineage (NCBI taxonomy): Eukaryota > Metazoa > Arthropoda > Insecta > Lepidoptera > Nymphalidae > Hipparchia > Hipparchia sbordonii. Next base: position 2,603,009 of record JBBIWI010000007.1, read on the forward strand.
GATATACTTATAGGAATATACTTCGCCTTCTCCCCTGTCGCCATGCTTTAGCATAGGGAGAAGATAATTTTATCCCCTGTCAGTGGATAAAATCGGGGGTTTTTTTTTATCTCCTGCCCATGCTAGCAATGCTGTTAGTGGATATTTCTCCGGCCCCGCACCAAAATAAATATATTTGATGTCATCTAGTAATGATAAACTTATCTTGCAACTCGCAATACCTATCAGAAAAATGCTGCTGGCCTTCCCGCTACTATTTAGTAGCAATGTAAACGAAGCAAGAACCTATGTATATGTATACATAAGTAGGTAGCACCACGTAGCAGGACGGATATACAGATACTCGGGTACTTACATAGCGGTATACCGTTTGTTTGTTATTTGTCCTACCAGTAGGACAAATACCGTCTGTTATTTGTCCTACCAGTAGGACAAATCGGTTGGACCACGGGCCCTTAACTCTATTAACGTAGACATCCGCTAAGAAAGCGTTTTTGAAAAATCAACCTCCAAGGGGGTGAAATCCTCTATTCCCAAATATCGTACTTAACGTGAGCGAAGCGGGCAAAAACCAGTAGGTAACATTATAGATGAGTAAAAATGCGAAATTTTTCGTCTTACTAACTAAGCTCCTTAATGAATGTAAGTAATTTTGAGTCGGCGACAAACTAGTGCCTGGTCATACATAAAAAAAAAATATATATGTGACGAATGAGAACCTCCTCTTTTTTCGTCGGTTAAAAATATTTTCATGAGAAATCGAATCAAATGTTCCCTCTATCGCACCGTAGAGTATCTTACTGGTTGAAAGGCATTCCGAACCAGTGGATTCACTTGACGATTTGAAAGCACTTTGTAAAAGTTTATTTGATAAAGGACTTTTCTATTCTTCCGAGATAAATCTAGCCGCGGAACAATGATTTTTCGTCGTTCAGCGACCTTGAGGACAAACTCGGATTGTGAAAAAAAAAAAACATTGTACCAGCAACTAATATCGTTGATATTTTTTTATATTTGCTTACACTTACTTCAACTAAGGGAACAATAAAGATTTCATGAAAATCTATTCACTAGTTTTTAAGATATGAACACTTTTCCGTTTTCAGTTATTCTTTATTTCGGTATAACCTTTGTAATATTGAAGTCGCTTAATTTTTTGCTTAAATTGTTATTCGTTATTTATCTGTCTCAAAAGGTAACCAAATCAAATTGTTGACTTATGAACTTTATAAATTATTTATTTATTAGGGCAACCAAAAATTGTTACATTCCATAAAGTACTTAAAAATGCAAAAAGAAACATAATTAAAATTCACAACTATTGGAGGTGTCACAACATTTGTTAAAAAATTTACAAAGCGTAATATAAAAATCAAAAAACTAGAATTAAAAGTTTAAACTGTATGTTAACATGAAAAATATAAAACTTAGACTAAATAGGCAACTAAATTACATTAAAGGTACACGAAGTTATGTACAAATTAATATTATTTTTGTAGATCGTCTATCCAGTTAATAATATTCGCAATATTATGTAGTCCAAATTAGGTGTTTATGTAAATAAAAATTGGGAAAGTTGCCTGGAAAATATTCAAATTCGGGAAAACTTAAATTCAAATTCAAATTTTATTTATTTCATGTAGGCTAACTTGTAGCTCTTATGACACGTCATAAATCTACCACCGGTTCGGAATGCAGATTCTGCTGAGAAGAGTCGGCAAGAAACTCAGCAGTTGCTCTTTTCAAAAAAAAATTTTTTTTACAAAGCTATGCTATGCATACAGTGCTTCCACAATAAAGCTTCAAAAATGCAAAAATGCATACGTAGGTACACCAATCCAACGGTATAGCTAATCAAGTTTGGTATCTCTCTCGATTAGTTTGGTTTTTTATTTGCAGCAAGGTTTCATTAGTGGTTTCGTCGTTAGTGCGGTAAGAATGTACTTAGCGCGTCGCTTGCACCTTTAATCGAGAAACCACTTGTACTCTTAAGAGGTTTAAGGAAAAATGGATTTTATAAACCAGCTTAAGTGTAACGATGTATAAAATTATTGCTTCAAGTAGTTGCTTTATAACGTTCCCACTTATAGCTCCAAGGGCGCATGAAGTCTACGGAAGTAACAAAGGGTAAAGCAAACTGAAACGGTTAATCTTTCAAGCTTTTAATTGACGTCAAAAAGAAAAGTAGTATTTCCTTGCGGTCTGGTAAACTGAAATTAACGGGAAATATTAAGAACTTATGCGATTTTTGGTATGTATAGTAATATAAACCCAGATAATAAAAATAACCGGTCAAGTGCGAGTCATACTCGCGCACTGAGGGTTCCGAAACTATTGACCAATGTATTAATTAGGTACCTACTAATGACCTTCTAACCGTCAAAAAGAATCAAACGAGTCGAAACTCGATGGGGTTACGTCGTTTCATTACAGAGTTCCCATAAACGCCTTTCGGCTTCATCATCAGAACCTGCATATCATTTAGGACTAGAGAACTTGTCAAGACGAATTAAAAAGCCCAAACTCGATGGGGTTGTGTAGTTTTCTCACAGAGTCCCCAATCCATCTTTTATCACATTATTTGTCTCGTTGGTCTAGTGGATGTTCTACTGCAGATGACAAGGTTCCATTATATCTGTACCTCAGAGAGCATATAAAGATGTTGGCTTTACACCTAATCTCTCTCTCTGATTTCCGTATCATTGAACTATGAATTGCCTATTACTACTATATTATTTTGGGGTTGACACAGTATTTTGATAATACAAAATTATAAAAACAATTTAATTTATTCATTAAGTTTATCTTACCTATAAAAAATGTGAGTAGGAGATACAAACTTTGGAATTAAAGTGACCTAACTCAAAAATTGCAATTTGTGGGAAATGAGCAAGACTTCAAAAAAGTAGTGTTGAGTAAAATTGAATGTATCTCTGCCAATAAAACTATTAAAAAAGTTAATTATCTTAATACTTAATCATCTTATACGTATGGATTGGTAATACATATTATATTAAATGTTAAATACATTTTACAACAACAGAAGTTACAGGAATTTTGAGTTAAATCACATTAATTCTAAAGGTGATATATAAACATAGCAAAGGTTGACATTGAGCTTACCACACAGTGATTTGAAAATAATGCCTCAGCATATCAGTTTAATAACATTTCTTTGACTGCAATTGGCACCAATAGGCATTCAACATTTTATCTTAAAAATGTCTCAAGGTAAACACAGAATGTATATGAGCTTGTGACACAATCCTAAAAGTTGTAGGTTCTCTGGGTTGTGTGGAGGTACAGATATATGTATGGATTCTTCATAATCAATATTATCCATACTCAAGGAACCAAATATCAACAACAAAAAATTGACATTGTGCTGCATTTACTTCTGAATATATTATCTCTTCTAGCAGCAATCCAACATGCAGTGCAAACTCTAGTAATAGTCTGGTATTCTGGTAACCTGAAATAAAAATAATTATTGTTAAAATAATATAAGTAACTGGTAAATTGGCAAGCTAAGATTAAACTCTTAACAAATCCTACATCAAACTTTTCAACGAGACAAGTCAGGACATGTTAACTTGTCATCGTACTAAAGTCTCCTATAAGTGTGGGGAGTGCACTTGCAATTAGCTGGCAGCAAAAGTAGAATGTGCTTCTATTTTTTCTATTGTCAAATGATTATTTAACTGGCCTGTCCAAAAAATTATAATGCACACCAGTTTTGCAAGTTACTTAACAAATGCCTTTGCATAAATTAGGCTTATCTCTGATTATATTATGATATATTGTTGTACAACACATAAATTATCTATACTTCTATATAATATTGACATGAAGAATACCTATTTAAATAAACTTGTTGAAAGAATTATTAAAATGGTATGGGACAAAATTTAGGTAGCATTATTACTAATTAAAACAGTAACAATAACAAGCTAGTTTTAACTCGGTCTTAAGTCTGAGACTGTCTTCTATAGATAGGCATTTCTATAGTTAGATGACTGCATGAATTTGGGAGTTGTAGTTTGAGTTTCCCTTTCTAATGCTTCTTTGCGAGAGATTAAAATAAATAAGTACTCACCGACATTGGTGATGACGTATTATCCATTGGCGATGGAGTATTGTCCATTTTGATAATGGGTTTAATTCACAAAGTTAGGTATATGCATTAAGTCTCTGTCTCGAATACGAAGTTCACCTCCATACAAAGTTAAAAGAAAACACTGATTCAGTACTAATATTGTAAAATGTAATATAACTATCCCACATATAAAACAAGAGATCAAATGTTATTTGTCTCCAAGAGAATATAAACCATTTAGTATGCTTATTTGTGCAAATTACTATTGAACTTTTGTTTGTTTGAATTTGGCTTTGAAAGTTTGAATTTTGAACCAACTTTGAACACCGTAGACAGCTGTCTACGCCTCTATGAAATCTATGCTATGATTAATACCTACTGGACTGGCTGTCTCTGCAGGTACCTACCTACCTAGACCTACCTACCAATGATTAGATACCTTAATAGTTATGGATCAATTTGAAGCACCACATTTGACATACGAGTGTCTCTGGAACTAATAATATTGCAAATGATGCACCGACCGCCATAATTTTATTAACTAATATAAATAGTGAATAAGTAATAGTGGAGAAATAAATTAAAAGTAATTGCATTTATCAATGCAGTGTCGCTAACTTTGTTATACCTATACAAAAGTTAGCAACAAATCAATACTTTCAACTTGAAATTTTATAATTTTTGAGTAGGATTTTATTTTGATTTTAGTAGTAGTGAGTAATATTTTATTTATTAGAATGACATACTTAAATCTGTAACATAAAAAGTAAAATCAAAGTTTATGGGTAGGGAATGCGTGTATGTACTACTGTACTAATAGTACTAGAATTTACTAAATGACATACAGCACAGCACAGACAGCAGCCTGTCCACTGTTAATCATAGATTAATTCTAGAGGTCAGTGTAAAAAAGTTGTAATAATAATCTGTAGTAGAAAAAAAATTCTATTAGTGTTCTGTGAATCTGTAGTTGTGACAAGTGACATGTGGACGTGACGCGTTAAAAAGTTAAGCTTTGAACAAACTAACGGACACGTAAGCCGCGGCTGGATATTAAATTCCATTGAACTTTAGACACTATATCGGGCGTAGTCGCGAACGTAACCTTTGGCGATCCTTGAGCGTTCGGATGTCCGATAGAAATATGGGCCTGCTGATCTCAAACGACTGTGCACACTTATCAGTCGCAGCTATAGTCGCGGCATCCGATAGTTTGTTTTAGCCTTAGCGTTGCAATTAATTTAAAAGCCATAGTAAGTTATCGTTTTTTTTTTTGTTTTTTTTACTGTTTTAGGTACTATTAATGGTTTAGAGGTATCAAAATCTCCGTAATTTGCAAGATTTTAATACTGGTGTTTGTAAAATATAACGGGACTTACTATGAAACTAAGAATTAGGTGTGGAAAGAAACGATTTTTGGAAGATGTCCCTTAATTTGTTTTAATAGTGAGAAAGCCGTGGTTTTAAAGCTGTAACTTTTCACTGAGTTAAGCTATAAGCTTGATATTCTTAAAACACTACGAGACCATTGAACTTTATATTCAGTATAAATTTCGACTTAGTATCATAAGCCGTTTTCGAGAAAAACGGTGGTGACACACTGACAGACAGACGGACAACGGAGTGATCCTATAAGGGTTCCGAAGTTTTTTTTCGGAACCCTAAAAACCACAAGATAATAGCTTTCATAAATAAATATAGGCAATATTATAATGGCTTTTGGGCCTTCTATCAATTCGTTGTGAATTAGTAAAAATGATTGAAAGCAATTTTTTCAACAAAAATGTTTTCCAATTAATGCTCCAAAATTAAAATATAAGGCCTCAATAACCCAACGGTTAAAGGTGCGGACTGAAAACTGAAAGGTCGCAGGTTCGATCCCCACCCACTGCCCTATTGTCGCACCCACTCCTAACACAAGCTTTGGCTAATATTCTTTCCACAAGATCAAAATCAAAATTAGCCAAATCGGTCCAGCAATTCTCGAGTTTTAGCGAGACAAACGAACAGCAATTCATTTTTATATATATAAAAGTGTTTACAAGGCCCACTGAAATAGTTCAAATCAAAAAAGGATTTCGATAGCTCTATGTTTTGCAATTTAGGCTCTATTCAGATTGTTTGAGCGTAAAGGGCTATTTTTTCTATCCCTAAAAGAGTTGAAAGGGATGTTACAGTTTCTGTGAAAAAGAAATTAAATCCTTAATGGTCTACGCATTCAAAGTCGTGTACATCAGCTAGTAGTGATAAATTGCTTGCTCTGGAAGAGCAGATTTATTTTTTTACATAAAACTTATATTTTTACATAAAAGCTGAAAATAAATTAAAACACGTATACGCCAAGGGACGAATTAAGGACTTCACACACGGCAGCTATAATGTATATTAATGTATATTACATCCCGGGATGTATAGCTTTACATTATCTTAACCTATCACACACGGAGCAGGTAATGTAATATATCTTTCCCTTCATTCCATTGGTATACGTCTCGACTGACGCACTTCCCAGCTACTAAAGTGCTATACAGGGTGTTATTATTTTTAATATGGATCTGTCAAGTTATTTATTACTAGATTTACTAGATAGTTCATCAGAAGATGATTCAGATTGTGATTATGATGCGGGTATTGCCATATGTGCCAAAAATAGAACAATTTTCAGCGAGGAATATACGTGGCAATATTTGATCTACCTTAAAATACAAACCTACTATAAATTAATGATAAAATTATTCCTACATACGATTTAATATATATAAAAAATAATATAGTTACCTAAATGTTAATTTTTACATGTTCGATCTATTTCAATTCAGAAACGATTTTCGATAGTCTGTGGTTGTTCGATACGCATGGTACTTTACTGAGTGGGCGGTTCCCATCAATGAAGTACCACATTATCTGTATTACATTTTACCGGAAAAAAACGAAACTTCCTGAACGTAATCTGCCAAAATTATCATCCTAAATTTGAGAAAGTATAATGGTTTGCACCGGAGCAGTGATCACCGGAAAATCAACGAACTTACTAAACTTAAAACTAACGATGTAACTATTTATGTTTTGCAACGACCAGCTCTATTTTTTGAACACCCTTGCTATTGAGTAAATATACGGAAATATGTAAAGATGTATTGAGATGTATCGAGATGTATCGAGATGTATCGAGATATAAATGTATATTTTCATACCGCTCGGTATCTTAAGATACGAAGATGTAAAAATATACATTATAGCTGTCGTGTGTGGTCTCCTGTCAATTTATATGGAAAGATGTAATGAGATGTATCGAGATGTATCGTGCTATAATATACATCTTTACATTTATAGCTGCCGTGTGTGAAGTCCTTTAAGTTTTGACCAAAGGAACTTTGATCTCAAAGAGCAATGTGACTATCGCGATTGCAAACGAGAACTCTCTGTTGAAAAAAGGTTTTCAATGGCTTTATATTTTGCAATTTATGTTTCTACCCGTATTTGGCAAAGCTAAAAGGAAGGGTATGAAGCAGTCTATGTATGTTTGTAAGTTATTGTGGAATGAAAAATAAGCCCGAAATAATTTGCACTTATTATAAAAGTAAATAAAATAACATTTGGACAAGACATAGAAATAACAACAAAATGGAAGACGCGTGCGCGGTTCGATAAATCGATAACGAGAGAGGTGCCACCAGGCGGCGACTCATGGAGATACATAAATTGTTTTTGATGTTGAGCCTAGGCAATGGTCCATTGTAGTTCTGCCAACAGTTATCTGTATTTGTATTACGGATGTTGCACTGTAACGCTTAAACTACTGAGCCGATTTTGACGAATGAGATGTCTATCGATTCGATCGAAGATGCAAAAAATTCAAATAAGTAGAATTAAGTATTTAATTTATTCAACGGTTTTCCTCTGAAGAATAATATCAAATAAATTAAAAACTCAATATTTGCTGATCAACGATTTACTTAGTAGTCAGAGAGTGCTTCGCTTTTTTCATGATACTCGTAATTAAAACTTTTACATCGATTTTATCAAAGCTCTTTTGATGAAGCTTTTTGTTAAGAATATTAATTTCATTTGCTAACTAGCAATCATCTATGACTTCTGCTTTGAATTGAAGAAATATTCAATGTGTCTTTTTATTGGGAATAATCAAGTTGAATTTCAGAAAATCTTATAATTTTATGTCTTCATCTTTTTTATATACCTCGATTAATTTTAATCAAACCATAGTGAATAGGGCCGAATAGAGGAATAAAAATCAATACCAGACAGCTATTAAATTGTGAAGTTTCATAAAAATTCGTCCAGCTGTTTTTGCGGGGTAGTGTAACAAGCATCCATCCATCCATCCATTTATCTCACCTCACAAACTTTCGCATTCATGAACAACCGAATGTAGGCTGTCTGTCCGTAATTTCCTGGACAAAGGAAACATTAAATCATACGAAAATTAGAGGAAATAACGTATTGGTAGAGTGATTTGTAGGAAATCAGATAAGCGGAACGATGGGAGGCTGCAAGCGTCAGGCCGTTTCCGACTGATATGAGTGATAACATGGGCGACAGAGCGTGGGCGAACACATTACAACATATTTAGCAAATAATTACACTGTGGGATTGGCTGTTTGTGGTACCTAACAGTCACTAGCCAGTCTCTCGTCAATTTTACTTTGACGCTAATGTCATAGTATACGAATACTATGAATCGAATTAAATCTTTAACTAACCCCACTATTAAACATTCTACAAAATCGTTTCCATTATTAGCTAGAACTGAATCCGTAAGCAAACAGTTTGCATCAATCAGCAATAATTGAAATACCTAGCGCAAGATAATTCGATAGCATTCTGGCCAATTAATTTGCTGTGCGCTTGCGGACTGTTGTCAGTGGACTACAATCAAACTACAATGTAGCCATGCACCATGTATTCATGCACAGTTAGTTAGTTTCTTGTTAACTCCAATAGTTAGCTTTGGAACAATATAAGCACGTGGGTTATGGGTTGAATCTACACTGCCATACCCCTCCCAAGTTAGCTCGCTACCATCTTAGAATGCATCCTCACTTACCATCAGGTGAGATCGCAGTCAAGGACTATCTTGTCACCGAATAAAACAAATACGAGGATTGACTAGTTTATTTTAATTAATTCAAGGGTTAACTTGTATGTTAATATCAAGGGTCAAAATATAAATAAAAATGAAATCTACAGTTTTCCTACACCATTGAAGCATGTGAAATTTATTTGCTTAAAAGCACATAATTCTAGAAAGTCAGGGGTCCGACTGCTCAGGAGATGTTATAGTGTGAAAATTTATGTGGAAGCCGAATCTGTTGGATGACCCAGTCATAGCTGGTTAGACGAGGCGAGCAAAGCCAGCAAAGTAAGTCTTTTGTCTGATGGGAGGCTTTGGCCGTGGCTAGTTACCATCCTACCGTCAAAGACGTGCCGCCAAGCGACTAAGCGTTCCGGCACGATGGCGTGTAGAAACCGATTAGGGGTACGGGTTGAATCTATACTGCCATACCCCTTCCAAGTTAGCCTGCCACCATCTTATACTGCATCGTCACTTACCATCAGTTGAGATCGCAGTCGAGGACTATCTTGTCGAATAAAAAAAAAGACGAGTGGCACTCGGGGACTGCCGCGGTAAAGCTATTGCATAGCATTTTTTATCAACGCCACCTAGCGATGAGAGGAGTCCCGTGTCAGGTTATTTTTGTTACGGAATTTCTGGATTCGGTCTCCACGCTCAAGGCCCGCGATAGAAGCTATGCAATAGCTTAAAAGTGTAACCTCCACGGAATGCTGAAAATTAGCTATAAGTAGGTACTATTTGCAGATGGGCATACCTTGAACATGCAGCTGCATAACACGTGATCCGTGCTGAGTCAAGTCGAAGTTGATACGAATCAAGTCATGACCTACTTACTATGACTAGCAGCTCTAAACTACATATATTTACTAGCATTTCCATTTGGCTCTGGCAGAACCTATTGTCAGTTACGCGACAGAAACGTAGTGATTCTGTTGGATTGTTTACAACACCGCTCGGTGTTGGTGTGGTGTGGTGCAAGTAAAATTTCCATTTCGAACAGGTGGGGTGGTATAGACCCGCAGTATCCTAAGAGTCACCTGTTAGGCTAACCCGCCTATAATAAATAATTTTTAATATTTTTGAAATAGCTAGAGAGTTGATAGCAATTTTTTCGGTACATAATAAAATTATCTTCTCTATACTTGATAAGGGAAATGCTTTAAGGGGAAATGAGTACTGAAATTTTCGTTTCAAATTGGCACGTGTCGCCGTGACATAGCGATGACTTTGCTTCGTAGCACAAAGGCCGCTACTACGCCGTAGAACCTTGTAGAACCTGTGTAGAACACAGCGACGCCGTAATACATTGGGTTATGGGTTACCTGGTTTTTTCAACAGACTTCAAAAAAGGAGGAGGTTCTCAATTCATCGGAATCTTTTTTTTAAATATTTTTTATGTAAGTTCCCCGATTATACTCGAAAATGCATGAACAAATTTGAAAAATTCTATTTTTTTTTTTTTTTGAAAGAGTATAGTTCCCAGGTGGTCCTATGGTCATCAAGATCAGGATACGATAATGGGATTCTGAAGAAATCGAGGGAGCTCTTTAAATTTTATAGGCACACTGGATAGATATACTTTGTAGGGTAGTGTTTGATCTATGTAGTAATAATAGTTTATATCATGAAAAGTTCAAAAACCCCTGCTCAAGTTGGATACCCATGGTTGCTACGCATGTCCTGTAGAAGATGTTGTTGAATATTTATTCCACGGATATATTTCTGATACATTTATAACTTCAAAACCGATGTTGTTGAATTCCTGTAACTTTTACCTTTTGAAATTTCCGCTTTCACGTTCTATTCTGTGCTCGCAACGCGTTTTCGATGGACTCAAGTCCATTCAAATGGAAATCGAATATACATTTTGTATTTTTCGTAAAGAATAAGTCGAATGCATGTGAATACTGCTTACAGTCGCAGTACTTTTCTAGCTTTTGATGCCAGCGGCCAGCGGGAATTAAGCTTATACAAAGTTATATATACTACTAGCTTTTGCCCCCGCGACTTCCGTCCGCGTGGAATTAGGTTTTGGCGTGGAATTTTCAAAAACTGTGACACACGTGCTTCTTTATTTTTAACTGATAGCTCAAATACCAACTTTGATGGAAAGAGCTTGAAAAATGACGGAGTTTCATATAAACTTCCATCCCCTATTTAAACCCCTTAGGGGTGGAATTTCCAATAATCCTTTCTTAGTGTGCGCCTACGTTATAAAAGGAACCAACTGTAAAAATTTCGAGTTTCTAACTTCAGTAGTTTAGGCTGTGCGTTGATATCTCAGTCAGTCAGTCAGTCAGTCAGTCAGGACTTTGAATTTTATATATATAGATAGATAATAGATATATGCTATTATCTATAGTAATATAATTTTATCGAAGTTTAATGGGCTCATCTGGTCAAAATTGGAATAAATCTGATGTACGTAAAACGTATATATTAACTAGCTCATACCCGCGACTTCGTTCGCGTGGATTGAGGTTTTTTATTCCCGCGGGAACTCTCTTATTTCCCGAGATAAAAAGTAGCCCATGTCCTCTTCCAGACTGTGATCTATCTTTGTGCCTTTCAGCCAAATTGGTTCAGTCGTTGCGACGTGATTGAGTAACAAACATACGAACTTTCGCATTTATAATATTAAATAAAAAATAAATAGGATTAATCAATTCATAATAATTATAATTTTTATATTTGATGAAAGATAGTCATTTACTGCGATCTCACTTAATGGTAAGTGACGCTAATATCATCGGATATGAATACGACCAATCGAATTAAATCTTATACTAACCCTACGTCTCCTTTAGTATAATATAATTATGTAACTATCAGTTTGATATAATAAAGCCTTAGAACATTCAACTGAAAATAAAGCCTATATTGTTGTCTAGCTGAATGAAAAGCCTTCTAATGCTTTGTCATTGAGAATTTCACTGTACAGTACACTCGACTTAATGTATTTATTTAAAGTGCAATGACAAATATACCAATCGTTTCGGAACCATGTAATAAAGTTAAAAAGTCGTAAGCTCTCTTTATTTACTCTATCAACTCCACATTGAGTTGTTTGAACTGATACGACCTTCAAAGTTAGCAATTACACTTACGTCGCGGAAACTTTTTCTTCTCGCCTCGCTTCATCCCCTGAGTATCTGGTATTAGTTACCTCCATTATTCCAGATAACCAAATTATTCTACTTACGTACATGCCTAATGGTAGAATTAGATCAATCTAAAGTTTTCATGAAAAACAGTGGTTGTTTTATGGAAAATAACGTCTTTACATCTTACCAGAGAGTTTCCCGTTAGCTTGAATTATCTTAAGTTTCCATTCAAAGGTAGTTTTGCTTTGATTTAATGCTGGTTTCAATAATAAATCTAAAAATTTTAAGTCAAATATTTAATCCAAATATCGTCCGCTTTTTCAAAAAATCCAATTTTTTGAAAAAGTCTAGTTTAGCGTCGTTAAGCAGAAAACGACTAGCGCCAAAAAACCAGTTTCGAGATATGAGCAGATTTAGGTATTTTTATTACTGCTTCAAATAAAAAAATGTTAAAAAAATTAATGAAAGTGTAAGTACCTATATTTTAATAGTTACCACCCTACCGTCAATAAAACGTGCCGCCAAGCGATTTACTGTTCCGGCACGATGGCGTATAGAAACCGATTAGGGCTGTATGGGTTGAATGTACATTTTACACTGCCATAACCCTTCCAAGTTAGTCCGCTACCATCTTAGACTGCATCATCACTTACTATCAGGTGAAATCGCAGTCAAGAACTATCTTGTCATCGAATAAAATAAATTAAGTATATTTTATTAGCTCCTTCTTGTCGCCAAAATTCCAAACTTTACTCATTTTCGAAAAAAAAGCCGTTGGTTATTTTCTGCTTACCGACGCTCATTTTATCATGAGTCTATAGCAAAAGTCAAGGTTAATGCACATTCCATCGTAGTTCGTATCGTATTGGTAGCAGTGCCGGCTTTACCTATGGTGCAGGGTGTGCAATGCACACGGGCGCAGGGTTTTAGGGGGCGCCGAGCCGCGCTTGCTTGCTTCCCGACATCATTTAAAATTGCACCATTTTTTGCACCTGAATTTCCTTTCACTGGTGAAAATAATATAACTGTAATTCAAACAGTATTCTTGTATTGTAAGTATTACATTTTCTACTAGAGGGCGCCAAGATATTGATTGCAAACGGGCGCTACATGGGTTAGAGCAGCCTCTGATTGGTAGGTAAAAAATACAAAAATGATAGAAAACAATGAACTTTATTCCTTTATTGTTAACAAATACTTCTATCAAGTATTCTACTGATTCTATTCAACACGGGTTAAGTGCATAATATTTAAATTAGAAACTTATCATTAAAACATATTTTAAGTTATTATTTACATTACAATTACTTAGTTAGTTAATTGATTTATATGTACACTTCGAATAGCCTCATAACATTAAAATAACGTAAACACATTTAATTATAAACTAAGTCTTGTCTTTTATGTTTCTTAATAAATATTTAATTTCAAACTTCATTCGTATTAAAATATCAAACAAAATAAAAGGAAAAATAAATACTAAGTTCATTTAGTTATAGAATATTATAGTAAGCACTTTTGATAGAGAAAGAAACCGGTACTTCATGCATATAGCGTAAGAGGTTGTGTGTTTGTACTTTTTTATCTTGTTGCCATTTTCCTGAAAAACTATTCGATGATCTTAGCGTGGCTTTCTGTTTAAACGGTTTCAGAGCAGTTTCTTAGGAATGGTTTGAGATTAAAGGCAACCAGGGGGAGCTATAGAATAACTTTTTTTTATGTGTAAGTAGTAAGTTAAAATTCGAACATCAAATTACGATTAAGTTTGAAATTGGGCTCAAAATTTTATTCAAGAAACAAAAAGACCTTATTTTTTTTAATTAACAGGTAGTTAAATATTGTTTTTAACGTCTTAACTACAAATTCAAGTTTAACACGTTCTTAACGAATAGGCCTCTTGGATACCTACTTGCATTTTGACTATAATTATTTTTTTGAACAAAGACTACTTTTAAATAACCTACTATCTAATTATTATATTTACAAACCTTACAAACTTAATTATCTCTGTTGTCGTAAATAATCACAGTAAGCAAAGCTTTCTACGTCTTAGTTTCTATATAAGTTTAGGGATAATATTAATCAGAAAAATCTTCTTCGTTTAATTTTCTATAATTATGTTTTAACTCTACCATTTTAATCAACATAATAATTAATTCATTAATTTGATATTGGGAATTTATGCGATTTTTCGTAGGCTGTATAAAAGACATAACAACAACGACTTAGGTACATATTTCAATAATTATATGCTTTTAGAGGCTTTAAAATAGAAAAATGATTAGAAAAAAATATCTATAAAAATGCGATTAAAACTTTTTTCCAACACTGCTCCAAAATTTGAGATTAATTAGTAATTTTTTTAACTTTTCTTTATTATATCTAATTACAATTTTTCCAAAAACATAATGATTTTTTAAATGCATTATTTTTGCTCATTTCATTTTACGGCCTTCGTGAATTTCACCCTTTTTTGTACACGGCAGTGTATTAATCGATCCTTCTCACATTTTTGGTGCAAATCAGGATCGTATCCAATCCCTCAAAGCAATTATTAATATAATTAATCTATTTGAAACTCCTTGTAAATTAAAGACGAATAAAGTAATTATTATAAAGTAAGTATTAGTAAGTAGTAGTATTAGTATTATTATATTTAACCGAAAAATAAATTTATGTATTATAATAATTTATAACAAATAATCACAATATAGGTTACTACTCGTTTGTTACCTATTCATATAAAAAACTACTTAGCATTAGCAAGTCACACTGTATACTTATTTTTCACTTTGCCAGAAATGAATGTGTTAACTTCTGACAGCCTTCAGCTTAACTTATTACACCCGACGAAGGGCATTTTTTTCCGCGCAAATGAAATATTTCGGAGAGAGTAATTCTTTTGTCAGTTATATGTCAGCTTTCTTTTACGAAAACACATAACATTATGCCTTTTCCACACGACACGATTCAATTGTGTGACATCAAATTGGGAATCCAGTTTCCTCCACAAAAGAACAATAAGGGCCTTTTCATTATCGCCAAGCTAGGTTTAAATAAATAAAGTTGTTATATTAACAAGTTCTTAATAAGTACAGAACCTTTATTCGTTAGGTTAACGCTATTCATTGATTGTGAAATAAGCCCTTATTTCTCTTCGATGTTTTACATTTTAAAAACTATATACTTGATGAAATCACTAACTGTATAGTTTTTTCAATTCAAGAGCTTGCTCGCGCCTGACCGCTCCCATCTAGGTTCCTGGAAGGCATGCACACTTACGCAATGTGCATGTACACGACATAACCACAAGTAAAGCTCACACGCGCTTGTGAAATGCATTAAACTATATCAAGGCTAAAAATGCTTCTTTTGAACATGCATATAATATTCTTTTGAAGTATACGGTGACCTATCAAATATGTTTGACAATAAAATCGTACTGTGTAAAAGCTCACAAAGGGTTCATCACCATTCACGAATAATCGCTGTTTGAGTAATTTTCGTAATTAAACTGTGAAAGTAGAACGTTTTTACTCATTACGGGAGTATTTACGCTTGATGTACCAACGTGCGGTTTTCTACCCGTCATTCCCACGCAGTGTGATGTTTACGCCTGAAACAAAACAGTAAAGTTTAATCATAAGTTGCAGACCTACTAGAAGTGGTTTTCTAATATAACAAATTAAACTCAGTTTTATTTAAATTAATATACGGTTGAAATTCATCGTCGTAGAAATATTTGTCTTGGTACATAGTCATTTTGCACGTTACGTAAGTTGCACGTCATAGTTATATCTTTAAACCACGAAATAAATCTGAAACTTTTTGTCCAATCCGTTTTAAACCTGAGCAGATTGAGTACATGCTCTATACATAAGAGTAAAGCAAGAGTTAGTAAGAGTTCCTGGAACTTAAAACATCTCTTGCTGATGTCTGCGCAATAGGAAATCAAAACCAACATAATTAGTATGCGTGAGTTACGCTTAATACTAAGTTAATATCAATACAAGTTTGGAAACTCCCTTAAGCCGTTTTGACTGCGTGTTGTTATGTTGATAGCGATATACCCTGTGGACTTGTTAACCAAATTGGACCCGGTAGATTTACATTTATCGGCATACGATTACCTGCTAAGTAATATAGATGCCTTATTTCGTGGATCGCAGTTATTTTTTGTTAGTAGACGAGGATTGCCACTGGACAATGAAACGTGGAAAGGTTGTCTGGAAGAAAATACTTTAGCATTAAGTCCGCCATTTGTATTGCAACTAACAGTCATCCGAAACCTTTTGGATCCACGGAAAACCAGCACTATGCCTGTGCTTTTCCCACAGGGATAGCATATGCTGAGTGGAGTCCATTTTGGGACCACACATATTTATTTATTTTTTGTTTAGTATCTCTCTCTGTCATTAACTGTGCTGTGTGTGTGTGTGTGTGTGTGTGTGTGTCTCAAATAAATGCTTTTTCTTTCGTTCTTTTCTTTCTTTCTTACATTTAGTCGTGCAATAAAGGGAAAAAACTATATTGCGCGTTGTTTTGCGTAGTTCATGTACTCTATCTATTCCTCCTCCTTAAAAGTTAAAATTCTCGCGCATCCCTACATCTTTCTGCGAATAGCCACTCGTCTAAGTTGAGTTACTGTGTCTTATTTATATTACTTGATTGGATTAAAGCTAAGAACTTTGATGAACTTTGTATCTTATTTTTATTAATTTCCACTATAAGAATTACCTACTAAATTAACAAGAAGAATATGACATTAAACTTAGAATAGTTTGAGGGTTTTATTTTCTACGTTATTTTTCATTACGTAGAATTTTTAACGTGAAAATTTAAATGTCTGTTACGTCACACTGAAATTTAATATCTCCAAGATAAGCACATTCCTTTCCGTGCTCTAATAAAACTCTTTATTAAAATAAAATTATGGCATCAGGTTGACACTTATTTTCTGTTATAAATTAAAATTAGGGTATGAAAAATACCGTGAGACAAAAATGTCTTTGGATTATGGTTACAGAGGCCGTTAAACGAGTAACTTTGTTATCTTTCTTTTTATTCGATGACAAGATAATCCTTGACTGCAATCGCACCTGATGGTAAGTGATGATGCAGTCTAAGATGGTAGCGGGCTAACTTGGAAGGGGTATGGCAGTGTACTCATACTCCTAATTGGTTTCTACACGACATCGTGCCGGAACGCTAAATTGCTTAGCGGTACGTCTTTGACGGTAAGGTAATTTCGAAATTACGAAGTTACTCGTATTCTTGCCTTTCTTCTTGTCTTTTATTTAGAGATAAGAATATCCGTGTCAAAGTAATTAAACTTCCTTTTGAACTATGGTTTTGACAACAAAGAAAAAACATAAGTTGAGTTTAAAATCGATTGTTTAAACTTTGCTAGTTGCTTGTTTTATTCAAGTTCAAACATGAAGTTGTTCTTGTTAATCGATTTATCAAGTTCCCTATTACACTTCCGATGGATCTGTTTGTCTTGATAAATTAAAGTCTATCATCCGATTCAACTTGCTTTTAATCTGGATAGGAATATTTGAATATGAAAGTTTACCTACTTATAACAGCTGTATAGGTTCACCAGATAGACCTGACTAGAAATCCTATGCAATGGCGTCCTGACATAACTTCAATATTCTCAGACATTTCACACTAAGAAGGGCTCATATGAACATCGGAATACAAATTAGCAGTTCTTGACAAGTTAGCCTTGGCCGAAAGTGGGCTAGAGGATTTTGTCATCAGTGTCATCATCACATTTTGTGCGGTATATTGTGGACATAGTAACGTCGAATGAAAAAAATATATTCATGATAGGTATTTTTAGTAGGTAAGAAACGCAAACATAGTATTACTTGCTACCGTGACCAAAGTTATTAAAATTAAAAATATCTCTAATTTTATTGCTACTTTAGAATGTAAAAATTGAAAAGTGAAATGAATCTGAAAAGTACAGCTTTAACCTGAATTTAGCAAAATTTTTTTTAAATTCTATCTATCTTTTTTATACTACTTGTACACTTTACTGAAAAGTACAATACAGAATGTAAATATAAACTCTAAGACAAGACAGAAACATGAAAACTGGCCTCTTATAATTAAAAGTTCAATAACCCCTTTAGGAAGCAGTTGTAGAGAATTAGTATACCTAAGCCATGTAGGTATAAGCAATGTGTATGTTTGTAATAGTTAGACTAATAGACTGTGACACAAACAGATAATATACTTCTGAGCTGCTTTTATCCTGAATTTGATATTAAGTCAACGGCCCGCTAAGCTCCTCAATTAAACTTAAACAATTAGGTATATGAACTCAAACATAAGACTGAACTTTACGATCAACTACCAGTTTCATAAGCTTCCAACAAGCTTTATTATAATTTAGCGCTTAAGATTCTTATATCGTTAAGTCGTTGTACCTACCTACAGTTCTAAAGGTGTCAAATTCGCTTTTTTTCAGGGATCTTTGTTTTTAGCAAAGTTTAGCATATTTCATCTTATGATTGAAAAAAAAGTATTTGATATGTTGATTAGTAGTTTTTGTAATGTAATAAATAATATAAACGTAAAAAAAAATCTTTTTATAAAACCGACTTCAAACGCTACGAGTACTACAAAGTGTATCAATTGTGCCTATAAAATTTGAAGAGTTCCCTCGATCTCTCCAGGATCCCATCATCAGATTCTGACATGGAACCATTTGGGAACTATATCCTTTAAAACAAAGAAAGAATTTTCCAAATAGGTCCAGGCGTTTTTGAGTAATCGAGGAACTAACATAAAAGAAAAAAAAACGTTCTGACGAATTGAGAAGTCCTTCTTTTTTGGAAGTCAGTTAAAAATATTACATTTACATGTCATTATTTAAGTATATCCAAAAAGCGATAAGAAAGTACTTACTTTTATATCGAAGGCTTTACATCTTTGGTGTCACTGAACTGTGATTCCTCGTCTATTAGTTGCAAGTTCATATTTTCGTTCTTCATATGAAACGTCGCCGACACAGTTTTCTCCTCCAACAAAATGTTTTCAATCTCAATGCCATTGTCTTTCTTTTCATGACCTTCTAAGATTCGTTGCTTTATTGAGGGGCCTCTGTTGAAGGAAGACGCTAACAAAGTTTCTTGTACAGTTTCATTGCCGTTGCATATTTTATCAGCCTTATGTGTGGGCATCCGTCCTGAGTGATAACTGTTCCTAACTGCACCAGAAGATTCAAAAAATGGCAGCACTTGCTTGAATTCTTTTCGGAAGTTCTCGTTCAACCACGCGTACAAAAATGGATTGTAACAAGTCGACGCCATTGCCATGGAATGAGCAAGGAAGAAGGAGACATAGTAATAGTTCCATTCAGTCATTTGGGCGTAGAAGTCATTAAATATATTTATAAGATTCAACGGCAGCCATGATATACCGAATATGGCCACCATAGCTATTAGCATTCTATTCGTTCTTTTCTTTCTATCTCTATCTGCTTCTTCTCTCCTAGTATTCTTAGCACCTGGCTTCGACCGAGCACGGTCGTTTAATCTTATACTAACACAAGTATAACAAATTGCTATTACTAAAAATGGTATTAGGAATTGTAAAACTGTTGTAAAAACACCGAATATTTTTCTCGATTTGTCTGAGGGCCAACTCTCCTCGCAGTAAGTTCTGTTGTTAGTTATCTGTATCCCCATGAATAGCCCATAAGGACAGGTGACTACTAAAGAAAACACCCATATGAAAATTATAATGAACACGCAAGTGTTGAGTTTCATTCTTGGATGAAATGGGTATATGATGACGAAGAATCTGTCTATGGCTATAGATGTCAGAGTGAGGGTAGATATGTAGACGCTCGTACCCTGCGCGTATGGCATGAGGTGACACAGGAGTCTTCCAAAAACCCATCTTCCAAGAAATGTGTACATAGGCGTTAAAGGTACAGCGAACACGCAAAGCAGTATATCTGACAAAGCCAAATTTGTAATGAACAGATTAGTAACAGTTTGCATCGCTCGATTCCGGAAGACCACATAGCAGACCAATACGTTGCCAAATACTCCAAGGACGAAAATTATCGAGTAGAGGATGCAAAAAGCCACCTGAACAATCTTCACGTCTATGATATCAGTCGTCCGGTTTGATTTAGGCTCTTCTAGTAATTCCACAGATTCTCCCGTTAGTGTTTTGGTCAAAATCAAAACTCCTCCTACGAAGGATGAGCCGTTTAGATTCATAGTAGAAACATGTTTGCCACTTAGAATATCATCGTACAAATCATCATAAGATAGCATCTTAGCCATTGTGGACTTGTCTTATATTCAGTTGCAGGGTCACTCGCCAATCCATCTGTAAAGAAAAAAAAAACAGCTTTAGACTAGAAGGGAACTAGAAGGAATTCTCTTAAGAAAACAAAGTGTTATTGCTGCTGACGGTACGTCCATCGAATTCATAATGGAGGTAATCGCGTAAATTGAATTGTGCGTAAGAACCGTGGGCTCTCCATTAATTTGCGACAACATTAATTTACTTTTTACGACTCCAAATGTTTTCGTGTTGCCATTAAAAATTTGTAGCGTGCTTAAGTTGGAAGCTTTAAGCTGTTTTATTTCTTATATACTGATTTAAATTATTTATTACTGTAAGTATAATAATTCATGTTATCCTTTTAATCTTGTGCATTAAAAATT
The DNA here is from genome assembly GCA_038048805.1 of Hipparchia sbordonii. NCBI lineage: Eukaryota > Metazoa > Arthropoda > Insecta > Lepidoptera > Nymphalidae > Hipparchia > Hipparchia sbordonii. The sequence goes on from JBBIWI010000007.1 coordinate 2,624,003, forward strand.
TGTGTGGTTGGACTTCCTGTATTCATCTGTTCATATAAGTTTCATACTGATCATACTGTACTATACAACGGTATGTATACATTACATACTGTTCATTCGACTGTGCTAAAATATACGCGCAGAAATACTTAAATTGAATCCTAGAAACGCACGGAGTAACTCTGTCCGGAAAATATCTCACACTTTTCATTTCGATAAAGAGCACTGGTAAAGGCGTATTTTTTACGTTCATCCGATTGATTGACCTGAAACTTAGCACAGATATAGCTTGCATCATTGTCACGTACATAGGATACTTTTGATCCCAAAAAGAAACAGCACCAGCACTCAATCTATGAACCCTATAAGCATCGAACAATGGAAAAGTTACGAAAATCTTTAATGAAGAAATGTTTTCGATGGATGTAAATTGAAATATTGATTGTCGCTACCGCTTAAGAAGAGGGACAAAAAAGTCACCTGCCAGTGAAAATGTACCGTTTTATGACCGTAATAAATTGCTCGAAGCAATAAAATGCTTGTCACTCTTGCAACCTTCCCCAATCGACTTATTGACGGACTCTTTTATTTTATCTGAATATTCATTTCTGAATTAATTTTCATTATGTAAATTCAATAATTATTATTCTTTGTGTGTGCAGTTGGTGTTAGTAAAATAATGAAATCCCAATTTCAAAAATGTGTCTACGCGAACAAACATCGCATAGCGTAGACAGGTTTAAGCCACGTGTGGACTACGCGTTTCAGTGTACCTATATATCGTCGGGGATAGTGCAAAACTGCGTATGTACATTTGGTAAAAACCGCGGATCTACACTAGTCACAGTTTTACAGGGGAAGTTTAAAACTTTATTTTCCTATTTCTACTATTGGACTAATTGAACGAGCGAAGCGAAGTTCTCTGAGTCAACTAGGGCGCTTGCCTACTAGACAGAGAAGTGTGTTCGTCTAAATGTCTGTCAGAGCCCTATAACTTCTGAATTACTGAACGTAATTACTTCAAATTTAAATATAATATGTAAACTGATGGCCTTCAGCCGAACATTGTATAAAAAAATATAAAAAGCTTTATTTCAGGGGGGCTCTCATAGAAGCGTATTTGAAGTAAAATCTTGTTTGTTGCTCTACATAGACTTGCGATATATCTTTTTAAAGACGACTTTGAACAGAGTACAAAAATATATTTTTTTTAATTTTTCCCTAAAAATTGACCAAATGGGGGGGTTTCAAAGTGGAGATTTTAATTTGAGCCATATGTCAAGAATTACTGAATATTAGAACGTGAAACTTGGTTGAAAATTCAGTTATATCCTGTACTTGAACAACAAATACTAAAATTAGATAAATGTTATAAAGAAACGAAATTATTTAATTTTAATGCGCCATCTATTAGCATTATTGTGAAGCTAATAGCTTCACTATAATGCTTCACTATAGATGGCGCTGTGTCAGTAAAACAGTTTTATGTCAACTATTATTTTTTTTATTGCGTCTAATGTTAAAAGTTAATTATTACAATATATAATTAAAACTTTTGGGAATTATGGGATATCGCGAGGTCTCAGTTCGGGGCGAACCACTAGTTTTTACAGAGAATATTAATTCATGTATTCTATGTATTGATAAAAATAGATATCTTTTAATGTGATTAATTTAGTCGCTACGACACTTACGCGGTTTTGATTTAACCACAAACGTATGAAAATGGATTTTAATGTACTCATGCTAGTTACGCGGATTTGCACTATCCCCGACGATATATGTTTTGTTGTAATAAACCTCTTATAGGTTAGCTTAAATTACTTATTATACATATAGGTTGTATACATAGCAGCTTTCGCATAGCTAAAAACACGAGTGATAAACTTGTGCACCGCGACCGGTCAGATTGAGTCCATTTTACGGGACATTTGTGTGCTCTAGTAATTTGCCAACTCTCTGTGGAATCTCACTTTACGCGATTCAGTACTCAGGATTTACGATATTCGGTGTAATTTCGTTCACTCTGATGTGTTCCAAAGTTACTTGCCCGTTGCCATGACAACCGCACGTCACTTACTAGGCACCGTTTCAGAACCAAGCAAAACTGGCTTCTATGATATTATTATGGCTTCACAATAACCATTGTATAGTTTTCATACTACTATGTAATAGTCCCTTGGTTCAGGTGACATTGTAACATAACTAGCTAATGCCCGCGACTTTGTCTTTTCTTAGTTTTTCCGGAGTAAAAAGTAGCCCATATCACTCTTCTGGTCCTTAACTATACCCATGCAACAAATAACGTCAATCCGTAGCTCTGTTGCAGCGTAATTGAAGGAAAAACCAAAAAACTAGTAAACAAACACACTTTTGTTTCAAGGGCGGGTTACAAACAAGTTGACATTTGTAAACTCGAGCCATAGGCAAGGATCGTCGTCAAAAGTTTGAAAAAATCAAAAAGTCCATAAACGCATCGGACGTAAATAAGATGTACGTAAAAGACAATGTTAGAATTTTTTTAACTTCCTTAATAAGTTTTATGTCGACACGGCTATCCGTAGAAGTATGGTGGATTCACTTGACGAAGCTTGATGATTCAAAGCAGAGGTAGAAGCACTTTGTAAAAGTCAATTTGAATATAAAATGTTTCTTTTCTATCACAAAATCAAATTTCGAGACAAAATATAATATTTTTGAAGATTGTTTAATAAATATATGAAAGTGGCACTTTAAGTACCTACGAATAAAAATAAAAACTGATTTTCATATCGTAAAAAAGGCAAAATAATAAAGAATATTTAAATGTCACGCTCTTAAATTCATAAAGGGCCTGGAGGTCACAGTTTCAATTTATGGTTGGGAGGAACATTTTCCTTTACTCTAACATACCCAAAATTTCTTTCCTCTAACAAATCGGCATTTAATTAAACCATTTCATTTTTTTTATAATAATGAAATAGATTATAGATAACGACTAAGGAACCCTACTTAGCCTCTCTTAAAGTAGAAGTAAAAACAAAAATAGGATAATATGCATTCAAGAGATGGCAATTTTAGATTCAATGGAGTTATCTCATAATCATCTTTATCTCAACCCATTCCGGCTGCCTACAAGGGCACGGGTCTCTTCTATAACGAATAGGGTTTTTTTTTATTTAATGACAAGATAGTCCTTGACTGCGATCTCACCTGATGGTAAGTGACGATGCAGTCTAAGATGGTAGCGGGCTAACTTGGAACGGGTATTGCAGTGTACTTCAATCCATACCCCTAACTGGTTTCTACACGCCATCGTGCCGGAACGCGAAATCGCTTGGCGGCACGTCTTTGACGTTAGGGTGGTAACTAGCCACGGCCAAAGCCTCCCACCTGTTAGAAATTATGTGAATAATTGTGAGCGATTTAGAGATTGTATACTAATACAGATAAAATTGACTGAGTTCACGTATTGTAATATTGAGAAAACATTTGATTGAATGAATTATAAGGTATCAATACTTATTCATTCAATCAAATGCACAATATGTATCCATAAAATGTATGTAGCTTTAATTTAATGATAATTAAGCATTAAAATTGCTAATATTATTTATTAGGGTTGCGATACACATTTTTGTTTCTTAGAATAATAATTAAGATATTGTTTCTACTGATGTTGATTTTTGATGTAGGTAGAAACTTCATTAATAGCGAACTTCATTCAAAACAATGTTATAAAAGCGAGAAGATCAAATTAGAGGCAGTCATTTTGTACAGAAACTTCGACGAATAAACATGTGAAGTCGGACTCCGAGTTGTATTCTTTACCGGCTTCTAATATCAGAAGCGGGATACGTTGAACGCAGATAAGTATTTTTTTTTTTTTACTCTTTTTTTTTTAATGTTCTATGTATGAATGTATGTAGGCATATATGTATAATATAAAATATTTAAAAAAAAATAATAATAATAATAATAAATGCATAGCACATCACTGTATTCAAATATTTCAATATTTCAATTTCAATTTCAATACTAAGTGAATTAAAATTTGTGTAATATATCATTATAATATTATAATATAGTATAATAGTATAATATCTTATCATTTATATTTTTATTTAACTTTATTTGTGATACCAATACTAAGAGTACCCACCCAAAAAAAAAAAAAAAATTTTAAGCTACCTGCTTTTTCAATTAATTTCCAAAATTTAGATTTTTTTTTTTTTTGGTCACACAAAATTCTTATTTTTCAGCTATGGATTAACAGACAAGGGAGAAAATGCCGAACACTGCCTTCGGGACCAGGGTGACTGGAGAAGACACCGGAGGTGCAGTTGGCGACGCAGCCGCGGGTGCGGCCGGGAGTGCATCCGGGAGTGCATCCGGGAGTTCATCCGGGAGTGTATCCGGGAGTGCATCCGGGAGTGACGCCGGGAGTGAAGCCGGGAGTGAAGCCGGGAGTGAAGCCGGGAGTGAAGCCGGGAGCGCGGCCGGGAGCGCGGCCGGGAGCGCGGCCGGGAGCGCGGCCGGGAGCGCGGCCGGGAGCGCGGCCGGGTGCGCGGCCGGGAGCGCGGCCGGGAGCGCGGCCGGGAGCGCGGCCGGGAGCGCGGCCGGGAGCGCGGCCGGGAGCGCGGCAGGGAGCGCGGCCGGGAGCGCGGCCGGGTGTGCGGCCGGGTGTGCAGCCGGGAGAATTAAAGTCTGGTACGTTGAATGATGATATTAATGTTGATATAAAAGCACTATGAATCAATCTCAAAAATTACATTATGACGAAAACACAATTCAATAAGTCTTAGAAGAAATACAATTCAGTGAACCACAGATATTATTTTGAACCGACTTTCAAAAAGGAGGAGGTTATTTTTTACGTACAAAATTATAATGGATTTAAAGGAAAACGTCTAAATTTAAATTAATAGCAAACGTCTTATAACGTGTATATAAATAACACTCATAAAGCTTTATAAAAGAAAAAAATGAAATATAAATGATAATGATAAACTTGTAAGTTTTAAGATGTAGGGAATGATGTAGTTTAATTCGAGAAAATATCCTAATAAACTAAAACGATCAAATAATAAAATCGATAATTACAGACGTAAAAGAATAGCTTATCAAATTTTAGGTAAACAAAATTTGAATTAAAAACAGAAGAGGTAGATTCTTTTATTATTGCATAGGAAGCTTGTTCAAAATTCTTTTCTATAAGTGAAAATTTTATAGAACTCCCAAATAATAATCACAAAATTAGGTACCTCATTATTCTGTAAAATTATAAGTTTGTAATAATATCAAATCTACTAAACAGCTTATTCCTTTTCATATTCGAGGTGTTTTAAAGCAGAAATTGGTTTGTCCCAAGTTGTAATCACTGCTATTTAGGCATTTAATATTGGTATGTAGAAGGTATATGAAAAGGTAATAATGGTAAAGCTTGAATTACATAGGGATTAGCTACATCAACAGTTAATTTAAAAAAAAGATAAATATTATATCCTCAGCGAAACTAATCAATACCGCAGAATAAAAGCATTCCCAGTATAGTTTACGCATGGGCTGATTAATGCCCCAATTAAATTTCAAAAAGCATTATTTAAAGTAGTGTCTTTTAAGAAATCTCTCCTTGATTCGGAAAAATAACTTTTCTAGATCTAATATCAATTACTTATACTTTGAGATTAGTAGTGAAGATATGAGATGAAGGCCAAGCTAAAGTAGAAGCTTTAAGTACCTAACTTAACTTTTCTTGTGCAACTAAGGTGCAGGAAGTTAAATAATCTATAGACCTCCACAAAATATTTCTGGGTATTCATTTGATAGCAGAACCACTAATTAATCTAACAAAATGTCATATATATATATTGGAAGGTGGTGATAGTGAAATATAAAATGGTTTGACTCTAAAACTCGATTAATTGAACGACTTATTTTGGCTTATTATACTATAAATAACCATGAACATACTATCGAATAATATCTCCCTAAAACTTAATTTATTGTAGTCTAAAAACTATGCCAGATGACCAAAAATTATTGCAGGCTTGTGATTTTGAAACTTCAGCTGTAATTGAATCATTATTGTAACTGATTGTAAAGCTCTTAAGGCACCTTTAGAAAAAAGATACATTTTACCAATATAATAAATATAGTCTAAATAAACAAGTAAAACACGGGCAGCTCTCAGTAGGAACCCGACCCCTGGGTCAGTTCAATACTCCACTCCGAACTTTATCGTTGTTTACACCGATTATTTATTTAAATACAAAATACATTTAAAAAAAATTACACTGTAATATTATAACCATACAGTGTCACAAAAACCGATACTAAATTATTTACATTTCATTCGGGAAGTTTTGTTGGGTAGTAATTATAAAACCTAAACATAGAAATTTGGATAATGTTAAAGAACATGAATTGCAAGAAATATTCGGTGAATAAAAACAATAAATAAATAACTAGTGGTTCGCCCCGAACTGGGACCTCGTGGTATCCCATAATTCTGTTTTCTCGATGGCAAATACAGAACCATCTATTAGCATTATTGTGAAGCTATAGAATCTATAAGCATTAAAAGTTAAATGATTTAATTTCTTTATAATATTTGTCTGGTTTTGGTATTTGTTGTTCAAGTACGGGTTATAACTGAATTTGCGACCGGGTTTCAAGTTCTAATATTCAGTAATTCTTGACATATGGCTCAAATTAAAATCTCCACTTTGAAAGCGCCTGAAATAAAGTTTTTTTATTTTTATTTTCTTTTTATGCAATATTCGGCTGAAGGCCACTGAAGGTCAGTTTACATATAATAAAATAAATACGTTCAGTAATTCAGAAGTTATAAGGCTCTGACAGACGGACGGACGGATAGACGGACGGACAAATGCTAATTCACTCAATTAGACTCAGAGAATTCACTTCGCTCGTTCAATAATAATAATAATATAAATAAAAAAAAAAATATATAAAAAAAAATATAAAAAATATATATATATATGAAAGATAAGAAATTTGTATTTATCGCTAAAACAAATATTTCTTTTCCCACAATACAAATAGACCACTTTTAGCATTTGTTGGTAATTTAAAATAAATAGCGATCGTTAGTACATTTACCAGTAGTTTCTATTCATTTTCATTGCCAAGAAAATAATCTTCAAACATCACATTCAGATCCAAGGAATATGAACAGTTATGCAATACTTCACCTAGTTTCGCCTAAATCCAATGGACAGGTGAAGCTTTATATTAGGCCTTACATGTTCTAATAACACAAAGATATGAAATAGGTGGAATTAAGAGTAGGAGTAAAAAAATTAAATGGTGATTAAATAATAATATTTAAATTTAAATTAACTTTGAATTAGGCTTTATTTGTAGTGCAACCTTCTGTTCTTTTAAACTTTTATTAGTAAGCTGTATTTTTTTTTGGTAATCTGTAATTTATCTGTGTAATATTGCATTTTTAATTAGGTAATTGTTTTGTTGGTAATTTGTCTGTCATCGTAATCCGAGCGACAACTATAAATAAAAATTTTGTAATGGTGGTGAATTGGGCCCCACGATACAGGTATACCTAGTGTGGGTCTCAATGGATATTATGGTATTCACTGTTAATGTTGTTTTGCCAAATAAATATTTTTCCATTTTTCATTTTTCAATAAAGTATAACATAGTGAATTTTATAATAAAAACATGCTTTCAAATCCAACGCAGAACATAGATGAAATTGAATAAGAATTTAGTAACTGTATTGTACATAAATTAGAGGAAAACTTCCAAAGTTTACTCTGTATTAGTTCTAAAAATGGGCAAAGTAGGAAAATATTGCCAGTATAATTAGAACCTTATAAATTAACTAAAATATTAGGAAATACACATAAATATAAATAGGAAAATATAAATATATGTATTTATAAGTTATATATCAAGTTCAAAGATAGGCAAGAAAAAGTATTGCAGTGTATCAATTGAACAGATAACTACTAAACCGTTGACTAGTACCTACACTCATTAAGCATGATAATAGTGGTATATAGATAGCGAAGAGATTGAATGATTGCTTATAATTATATCAACATTAATAACATTAAAAAAAAAATAAAAAAAAAAAAATAAATAAATATGTAAGTCCTGAAGAAAAGTCCAGGCATTATATTAACAAATGAAAAAAAAAAAAAGTCCTGGAAAAAAATCCAGGCATGAAATAATATAAAAAAAAAAAATAAATAAATAAATAAGAAGGTCCTGGAGAAAGTTCCAGGCGTGAAATGAAAGTGAAATAAATATATTAAGATGTAAATGCATGATTGAATAATTTGAAATAAATAATAATAAAAATAATAAATAATAACGTGAAATAAATATTATTAAGATAAGTATGTAAATGCATGATTGAATAATAAAAAAAAATCGGTACGTTAAAGCACTGATAATAAATAGATAGTAGACATTAAATAGTACATCTAATGTTTATTATATAATTGCGAATCAGATTTAGTAATAAAATAATATGAATTGATTTAGGGAGAAAGTTAGAAACTTTTAGGTCTGTATTGTAAAAATAAAATGTAGTTTTTGAAATATGGAATTTTGAAATGAGCGCTAGCGAGTGTCGTCTATATACGAGTGAGCGGAGCATTGTCAAATGAGAATTTTAAATGTCTGTAAAATCGTAACTGCTTGGTTTTTCTTTTTGAATGTAACAAAAACTAGTATTTGTATACTGTAACAAATTTTCAAGCTGGTTTGCATACCTATTGACATTATGTTATTGATAATTTTTTTTATTATTATGTAATTAAAAGTTTGAGGACAAACTTGTATGTCAGGAAGGCCGAATGTTAGAAATTATGTGAATAATTGTGAGCGATTTAGAGATTGTATACTAATACAGATAAAATTGACTGAGTTCACGTATTGTAATATTGAGAAAACATTTGATTGAATGAATTATAAGGTATCAATACTTATTCATTCAATCAAATGCACAATATGTATCCATAAAATGTATGTAGCTTTAATTTAATGATAATTAAGCATTAAAATTGCTAATATTATTTATTAGGGTTGCGATACACATTTTTGTTTCTTAGAATAATAATTAAGATATTGTTTCTACTGATGTTGATTTTTGATGTAGGTAGAAACTTCATTAATAGCGAACTTCATTCAAAACAATGTTATAAAAGCGAGAAGATCAAATTAGAGGCAGTCATTTTGTACAGAAACTTCGACGAATAAACATGTGAAGTCGGACTCCGAGTTGTATTCTTTACCGGCTTCTAATACACCAGACAAAAGGTTTAGGCCGTACCTAGTCCCCCGCGCTGGCAAAGTGAGGATTAACTTTCTCACACCTTTAAGAACATTATGGAGAACTTTCAAGCATGCAGGTTTCTTCACGTTTTCCTTCATCAATGAAACAATAAAAAGTTCTGCGAATGTAGGCCCTATAGCATGCTTTCTAGAAGTCACATCGTTCCAAATAGATACATTTACTATCAACCGACATTTCATGCAATAAGTTGTAGTCACAGAAGGTAGGTATAATGTAATTCAATTCAATTCCATTCCCAATCAATGGCTTTCAGGCGTGCCACCTAGGCACAGAAGGTATAATAACTTTTCAAGTTAACGTGTGCTGTCATATAGAGTAGATGAAAAAGAACGGAATATTATTCGATCTCTTTTGAATTCATACTACAGATAAATCTGTAGGATAGAATACAGATTTAGGGTACCATAGATTTCACCTAGGATTACACAGTTAATGTAAACTTGAAACGTTAAATTAGATGTGCAAAATACTTATTGTTAAAGGAACAGAGTTGTGGAAATTGCGAAAATACATTCTGGAAAATCCAGTGACCACTTTTCGAAAAATAGTGAATTGTGAAGCACTCGGAAGTAATATTGATGCTCAAATATTATTATCGTCATTTTTATCTAATCGGGACACATATATTTATCGCGCTAAAAGTATTAAGTACATGACACGAATAACACGAATTATTTCGAGCCCTACCTGTTTTTAATCCCCGACGCAAAAACGACGAACGTGTGTTATAAGTTTGACGTGTCTGTGTGTGTGTAGTATGTGTCTATCTGTGGCATCGTAGCTCCCGAACGAATGAACCAATTTTGATTTTGTTTTTTTTTTGTTTGAAAGGCGAATTAGTCGGGAGTGTTATTAGTTATGTTTGATGAAAATCGGTCCAAGATGGCCGCCGCCACAAAATGGCGGATTACATAATATTTTTATTTTAACGATTACTGAATAGCGATTAGGATGTTGTAACATGTCGGGGGGTTGTTTTAAATTTTTTATTTGTAAATGAAAATGCCTGTTCTAGGAAAACTAAAACTACCGAAAAGTTGGAAACTTGGGTATTTTTAAACTTGACTTTATAAAGAAAGGAGAGGTGTGAAGGTGTAAGTTGTCTGAAAGAAAATACTTCAAAATAGTGCTTTTAATCTAACTCAAATTACATTTAACTTCAGTTAGAGTTATTTCCCTTACAATTTGTGTTATTATTTTACCTTAGCTATTTATAAATACTTGCGCATCTTTGATATAACGAATCCGACATCTTGTCAGAATAATTTCATTCCATTTAGGAATTCATTTTGATTTTGACCATTTAATATTAAATAATTTCACAGAATGGTTTATTAATTATACATTCTTGTATTTGCTCTGGAATCTGAATTTAGTTTAACTAATTGATTCTGAGAAAGAGCATGAATGTTAGGGCCGATCTACACCGGAATGGCAGCGGCCGACAGCGGCGCGGCGAACACTTTCAGTGTGAAATAATTTTAAACTTTATATACATAATCGCTAAAGACGAGTATCGCTTGACGCGCGTGGCCGCGGGCGGACCTTTTTGGGCTTTTCAAGCGAAAACCATTGATTGTTAATCCACGAAACTTAAAGGAAGTTTAATCGACAAAGGCTTATTTAATTGGTTTAAATTAGTCCCATCTCTTTGTTGAAATCAAACTCAAAGTCAAAATTATGTAAGTAGCTATATGAAGATCAAGCTGTGGCTCTTTCAACAAATCTAGACACTTCCGCCGGTTCAGATTCAAATTCTACTGAGAAGAGCCGGTAAGAAACTCAGCATTTGCTCTTTCCAGAACAAACAACGTTTTGTTCTGAAATTGAATGGCTTATATATAAAAATTCTTTTCAAAAACCGACTTCAAACGCCACTTTACAGAGTATAAAATAATTTTAGTCTGCACACGTTTGTAGAAGTCGGGCGAGCCTAAATAGAAACGATGAAACTAATGTGCGACGCTTGCCCGACTTCACCAAACGTGTCTCTCATATATATTTATACTTTTATGTTGGATAGCGACAAGCATTGTTCAATCGAGAGCGGAATCTTACTACTCATTGATTAATCATTTATATTATTTGATTTGCGGTCGACAGTGACTGATTACAGCGATCAAGTTGCGTAATTTGTTTGAAATTCGTAATCGGAGTTCGCTGATTACTTTAAATGCCGGTATTAATTGAACGAGCGAAGCGAGTTCTCTGAGTCAACTAGGGCGCTTGCCTACTAGACTGAGAAGTGTGTCCGTATAAATGTCTGTCAGAGCCCTGTAACTTCTGAATTACTGAATATTAGAACGTGAAACTTGGTTGAAAATTCAGTTATATCCTGTACTTGAACAACAAATACTAAAATTAGATAAATGTTATAAAGAAATGAAATTATTTAATTTTAATGCGCCATCTATTAGCATTATTGTGAAGCTAATAGCTTCACAATAATGCTAATGGCGCTGTGTCAGTAAAACAGTTTTATGTCAACTATTATTTTTTTTATTGCGTCTAATGTTAAAAGTTAATTATTACAATATATAATTAAAACTTTTGGGAATTATGGGATATCGCGAGGTCTCAGTTCGGGGCGAACCACTAGTAACCTATCTAATCGAAAATCTACAGATTGAAGATTGAAAATTTAATCCAGATAAAATCTAGCCTAGCTAGCGGTGGTGGACCATGGCCTAAACCCTGCTCATTCTAGAGAATTTCTAAGTCCATTATTGGACTAGCGATGAATTGAGCTTATAAATACTTGATAAAGTATTTGGTAAAACCTTAAAGTAATACTGGTAAAATCTACGTGGACAGATTATTAACTCGCTGTACTACATATCTGGATTAAATCAACTTTCAATCTGTGGATTTTGGATTAGATAAGTTATTAATGAAGGCGCGGCCGTTAAAATAATAGTCAAGTTATTAATAGCCATAAAAGATATCGCATACAACCGATAATTAATTAAAAGTAGGTGTTTAGTAGGCGGTGAACTCAGTGAAAATAGAAGTTACTTTAACACAGAATTACTATTTATTATTTTATCTAATAATTAATTAGATAAAATAATCCTACCTGGAGCTTTCGCTTATAATACAAAGTGTATTGTAAATTTTTAAACGACGATTAAAGATGTTTTGTCACAATAATTTCAATACTTTTTAAAATGTAAAAACGACTAATTTATTCCTCTGTTAAACGTTACACGGATGAAATTGACATTATTATAGCGTGCAAAGCGAACCAGACTTTTAAATTCGCTACTACTTATAAACATTGCCTCTCAAAATATAGCAATAATATTCCAACCATAAGCGAGATTATTCTTACGCATAACATCTCCCTGAGGCTCAGAAAGAATAATATATAAAGTAAATTCTAAATGGCCGATATTTTTGCGAGAGGTCGCCCAAAGTCACTAACGATAAAATTTAAAGAACAACTTAATATTATCAAGATTTAAGAATTTGTTGAAGGAAAACGTCATAAGGCAACCTGCTACAGTAGGATGATTGCAAATTCCTTTGATTGGCTGATGCTCACTCGCTATTGGCTAAAATGTATTGTTGCAGAAAGAACGCGATAAATTCAGCCAATCACCACAATTGAAACTCTAGCAATTAATGATGCAGCTTTTACAGAATTGGCCAGATTAATGCCTGAGAGTTCTCCATAATGTTCTCAAAGGTGTTTGTCTTTCTGTGGTGGACTAGGACTCAAACTCTTCTTATTCTAGAGGAGACCACTGTCCAGTAGTAGACCGGTGATGGGTTGAGTTGAATGAATGATTAAAATTTGGAGTATAAGGCAAAGAAGAATAAAAAGTGCCTAGTCAATGTACATACTTATAAGGGCAAATTATAAGACTAGTAGTAGACTGGTGCGAATGGGATGAAAGAAAGAAGAAAGAAAGAAACGTTTATTTTATAAATTGTGCCACACATCACCCAATAATTATACCTAGATTAGGTTATCTATATAGAGGATGAGATGAATGAATGATCAAAGTTAGGAGTAAACACGGAATGGATGTATGAAAAGTCTCCAATTAATGAACTGATAAGGGAAAATTATGAGACCTTTACCTAATAGTGGACCGGGGCGCAAGGGTTGAGATGAATGAATGATCAGGACGTAAACACGGAATGAAAGTATGAAAAGTGCACAATTGATGTAATGATAAGGTCAAATTATGAGATGGCTTGAAATAAATGAATTATCACGAGTAAACACGGTAAGGAAGTATGAAAAGTGCCCAATTAATGTACCAACCAGGGCAAATTATGGCTGATTCGATGAGTTTTCCTTTTGATATACCAGCCAAGCCAAAATTACTACGTATTGATATTGTGCAATCAGTGCCGCTTTCAGACATGATGTATTGTATGTATTTTCAGGAAATTTATGGCTATTGTCTGTCATTATTTATTTTATTTTCCTAACCTTTAGTAAGTTTAGGCACCTCGTACTTTGGTTATCTGGATTACCGATATTTTTGATTCGATTGACACATTTATTTACATCTTGGCCAGCTTTTGCAGATCGTATTTGCATTTAGCATAAGACTATTTCAACTCAGATCAAAACTCAAACTCGAGTTTCATCTTTGACCCTATTTTAACTGAAGCGAATGAAATATTCTTTATTGTACACCACATCATAAAATCTTACATAGGTACACAAGTAAACAACACAGTACAATACGCGACCTTGTCACTAAGAAGCGATCTGTTCCAGGCAACCTATGGTAAGGATGCAACTTTAATCAAAACACTGGTAGACACAGGTACACTAAATTGCAAATAATAATTAAAAATATTCGGTTTACTGACAGATAGTCTGCACCGCTAGGTGGTTGAAATCCTAAGGTCGCTCACTGAGCGTTTTTCTTCCTCGTTCCTGATATACACTGCTATGGCATACCCTTTCGGTTTCCGTTTTTCAAGTAACAACAATTTCGGTATATTCAAATCAAGAGTGAATAGGCAATTTCTAGGCAATTGCGCTACATCTTAGGCTGCATATTCACTTACCATCAAGTGTGATGCAGTCAAAAAAACATAACTTAATCCTTCCAATTTCATGCTGCTACCCTGCCCAAAGGTCAGGCGTTAATTAGAAACCGTCCGCTAATTGTGATTGCATAACCCACATATAGTCTGGCCAGCTAATAACTTAGTGTTACTATTTCAACGCTGGATGTGATGTCATATAATATTGCCTACTAGCTATTATCCGCGGCTTCGCTCCCGCCATTAAAATTAATCCTATGTGGTGATTCCTATAGGTACAAAATTAGCAACTACATTTTGTCGATTTTCCAGTTGTTCTTTTAGGTTTCCCTTTTTTTTGTTTTTAAGCCATCCAAAATGATGGTTAATAAAAATTAAGAGGAACAAAACAAAAAAAAGATGTATGGCACTCGGGGACTGCCACGGTAAAGCTATCGCATAGCATTTTTTATCAACGCTATCTAGCGGTGAGAGGAGTCCTGTGTCAGGTTATTTTCGTTACGGAATTTCTAGATTCGATCTCCACGCTCAAGGCCCGCGATAGAAGCTATGCAATAGCTTAAAAAAAATTAAAATCAATCACGTGTTTTTTAGTTTTAGCCAGTCTAATGAATAGCAATGGTTTTTATATACATATTATATAGATATAGATAAAGGTATCTTTTAGTTGTAGGTTATTACTGTGTCTATTGGAAAGCTGAGCTAACAACTCATAGACTATTCCTACAACCCATTTTTCTTAAACTGTCTTAAAAGGTAAAAAAGTGGTTTATTGCAGAAAGGAGTAAACGTCGTACTAAGCACAGTGCATAGGAGTTCTTATTCTTACCACACTGACAATGAAACAGTGCAAATTGAAAACTAATCTTAAGAACGTCGTAAGCGCCCGACTACTTTCGTCGGGCGCTCGCGTTTTTCCAAAACGTTATCTGCGATTCGATTAGATACCTTTTAAGGCATCTAAAGAAAAATAGATTATAAATACATTTTATTCACAAAGTAAAAGGCTATAAAACTTCATGCTTAAAAGCGAAATTCAGGCAAAAACATATTATGTTTCTCAAAGTTTCCTGAGTGAATCAGTTTTAACAAGGTCAGTCCCGAGGCGCGGTATAAATAAGTGATACTCCTATCCTTACTTTATCCCGAGGCAATGCCGAGATCTACTACCCGTCCACGTCAAGTTGGCAGTCATCGTCCGTTACCCAATGACGTCACACCGTACCGTTGGCAAGAAAATAATAATTCTATTTTATACTGTAACCACAACTATGACGGAAGTTTTCTTCTCTGGAAATGTTTTTCATGGCAATGACGTCTTGAAAGTCTCCTTAGACTCCTTAGTAATTTTCAAATTTATTTTTGTTTTCATTATTTCTTGTTATAGCGGCAACAGAAGTACATATTTTCTGAAAATTTCAACTCTCTACCTATTATGGATCATGAGATACAGCCCGCAGACAGACAGACGGACGGACGGACGGACGGACAGCAGAGGCTTATTAATTGGGTTCCGTTTTAACCAACCCTAAAAAGAACCGTACAAAGTATCCTTTCCTTTCGAGAAGAAGTAAAATAGAATAGCTGAAAACGTTAAATAACATATATAGGTATTCTCATTACTCATCTGTTTACAAGGAAAATTTATTAACACTGAAGATCTGTTTCAGTAAAAGCAACTGTAGATAATGTTCAACCGATGATGGGCAGATACGAAGGTCGGTGAGTATTTTTGAAATAAAAACATTTTAAGACTAAACAAACACCATTTGAACGCAGCGGATATCGAGTTACAGCGATGAGTTATTATGAGGTTTTTGTTGTTTCTTCGTATATGCGTGAATTTAGTTCTTAAAAAGCCTGCGAAAAACTCTACGATTTCCCGGGATAAAAAGTAGCCTATGTCATTATCCAGGCCCTCAAATACACCTTTAAAAAATCATGTTCGGCGTATTTGAAGGATTTCGCAGTTGGCTAAAAAGAGCCTTACTCGTATTATAAATTAAGGTATTTGGGCTTTCAATTAAAAATGATGAAATACTTGTTCCACAGTTTTTGAAAGTTCCACCCCCTAATGTGTTATATAGGGGAACTTATATCCATGAAACGCTGTATTTAGGCTTTCGATTCTTTAATAAACATGGTTGGGATCTACGAGACTGTAAAACCTAATGCCATGCAGACGAAGTCGCGGGGGCAAAAACTATAAGCATCACTTACTAGTTTTACTAAGAAATCATAAACGTTCATAGAGAACAATTTCAAAAGCTATAAGCAAAAGCTATAAGCATTTCTTACTACTAAGAAACTATAAACATTCATAGAGAACAATTTCTACTTCAATTATTCCATTGGTCTGACTTTTATAGGATCAATTTATTATTTATAGAATACAAGATAAGAATAAAAGAAATAATAAAAGGAGCTTCGAGAAAATTCCAATCTTTAGTTGAGGCTTGGACACACTCAACACCAAACGCGCAACGGTAACTGCACGAGAATTTCAAACTGTATATGCAGGTGCATGTCTATCATAATTTCCTGCTGAACGAGTTCATCCCAAATCCATGCCTTGGTCTGAAAACTATTCTTCGAGCAGTGCGTGTTGACGACTTATGGCTCCGAAACATGGTGGCTAACTATGCTCTCATAAGAAGGATCACTCAGCGGGCGATGCTCGGAGTATTCCTGCGAGATCAAATCAAAAATCAGAACTTTAGGAGAATCAAAGTTCAGCAGCACAGCTCAGCGTGTCACGAAGTCGAAGAGAAAATGGACGGTGTACAGAGCTCGAAGAGCTGATGGTTTTTGGTGTCCCAATGTGCTGGCAACCCCAGCGAATGTGGAAGTACATGCAAGATACTTTTGTCCAACTGTGGACGTTTATCGCTTGATAAAGACGAAGAAAAAGATCGAATTTGGGCATGGCGGCCAATCAAAGATGCCTGGCAAATTATCGCTGCGGGAAATATTAAAGTGACCACGTGTAGTAGGTATAAGGCAAAACGTGATATTGTTAGACGTCACCTTCTACACCAGATAGCAAGGAGAAATGGAACGTATGTCATAAGCACTTTGTAGTGAGAAATGCTTTTTATAAAGCTCTTTCAACACTTTCTTTGAAACAGTACAGAAATCTTGTACAATTCATCCTTGAGAGAATTCCTGTAACATACATTCCTAGTCGTGTTATTGTCAAAGGAAAATAAGTAGGTTCCAATGTAGTAAAATATTTTAAATGCAGAGTTTAAGAAAATTTCACAAGTGTAGAGAAAATTAAAATTCATGAAAATTCGTGATTTTTAAACATCTGCCAAGATTACCCAATTTTAAAATATTTTTTGATACCTAAACATAAATACAAACTTACTAAGGATATCCGCAGATAATCAGAATTTGACTCTGAATAAAGAATCAGAATTCAGAATATCACCATAATAAACATTATGAAAAAATAACATCATCATAAACATTATGGAAATTTTTAGGTCCGGAATTCCGGAAAATCAGATTCGGGAAAATACAGAATGATTAGGTGATATTACAAATTGTACGCATATTTGGCATATCTAAGCACCGGCTTCTGAATGTGAATTTCTGTTCTGAATTCAGAATGTGATTCCGGATGTTTACGGCTGGCCCAAACCAAGACCCATTTCTCGTGACACAAATAACATAAGTACCAACGGCACAGTATGAAACTTGTTCAGAATACAAGAAGACAAAATGAACATTTAATATGTCACCTTGTACTTTATTGGTTATTGTTCTTGCAATTCACGAGGGCGCGTGAGCTTTACTTGTGGTTACGTCGTGTACATGCACATTGCGTAAGTGTGCGTGCCTATAAGGAGCCTACTTGGGAGCGGTCAGGCGCGAGCAAGCTCTAGCTCACACATATACAGATACGACACGCACACAACCATGAGCCACGCTCCCTCCACAGCAAATGATAGGTATCTACGTAACTAAATAAAAAAAAAAAAGTTTTTTTTTGAGACAAATGGAATAAAAAAAAATGTTTCTAATATACTTAGCTAAAGAAAAAATGGGCACCTTATTATTATTTTTATACAACCCCAACCTAACCTAACTTGTATCCGTGGCTGAGTTAGTAAATTAGATGGCGATGTATTAATCTGTTCGCCAAGTTATAAAAATTGTGGCTCTTTATTTGATTCTTATTTTGGAATATTTTGTAGCTATTGTGAAAAAGGCGAGTTAGTTTACTAGAAGCTTCATCATTTTCCCGTGGCTAAGTTATAAAATTAGAAGCTAGGTTTTGTGGCAAAAAAAAAAATCTGCGGCTCGACTTATTATATCCCATTGATATCCACATTTTGACAACCCAATTACAAACTACGAAACAAGTGAAACCAGCGTAAAGTTACCCCACCTTTCTAGCGTAGACCAGACTAACATTAAGATACTTTTTAAGTGCAGCTGCACTGCTGTCGGCTATTTTAAAAGTTTTCAAGTTTGCGAGATATCCTGTCGACATATCTGAAATTATTTCACTGTCTTTTCCGTTGAAAGGAAGTTTCTTAACGAAGGTTTGGGATGGGAAAATCTCATCATCGCCTTTCTTCATAAAATGCGTGAAATGTAACTTTTCTCGAGTTATATGAAGATTGCGCTTGATTGCACTTGCGCAGACTTGAGATTGGTGGTACAGAGGTTGAACAGCGATGTGGAACTCCCTCTTGGTAGTGCGCATGCTATTCAGTGCAGAGAAGTGGCATCTTCTTGTTGGACTATGGTCTCTTGTACGTCCGTACACAGGCCTGATGCAGCCGTTGTATCCAGTGGCTCTCTGCGACTAGTGTCTGATGTGCTAGCGGAGGGTCTACCAACAATGTGCTTCCCGATACGGAGTCGCCACTCAAGCACCTTGGAACCCCAACGACGAAGGTTCTTTGAACTATTTCGAGGAGGAGCGTCATGAATGCACAAAATTGTTGAGAGTTATTACGGAGAGGTAAGAGAAAAAAGAGAAGAGCAAGAGAGAATACATATAGATGATCAATAAACGGTACCAACCTAGATCTCATCAGTGCTATCTAGTATTGATTGACGTCAAGCGAAATAAAAAATAAAAGTACCTAAGAGAGATAGAATACAAGAGAACATTTTTTGTATCTTTCTTGCCTATATGAGAGACAACGAGAAAACCAAGCTTATGCACGTAACACGTGACAAAAGGACGATATAAGCGGCTGATATCTTTACATTCATCTTGCTTTATTTTTATCTCTGTTATGTTTTGTTTTTCCGCTGGAAAATATTCATGGCGTCATTCTATACGGGCGTGACTTGTAATTTTTACAATCCTCTCTAATGTTATAAATGCGAAAGTGTGTTTATTTGTCGGTATGCTGGTTTGTCCTTCAATCACGCAGCAACGGCTACTTTATATCCCAGGAAAACAGAGGATTTTCTATAAACCTACCTCAATACAAACCAAGTCGCGGGCAAAAGCTAGTAAATAAAATAAGTACCTACCTACATAAGTTGGACTTTTATTTTGTAAAACATCTTATATTTCAAATCCTTGCTCAAAGGACAAATCCAATTTATCATTTGTCGCATGATATTATCTACTACTATCATAACTGGCTTTTGCCCGGGACTTCGTCCGCGTGACTTAGGTTACTGTTTTTCCGGGGTAAAAGGTCACTTTCCTTGCCATCAAAAAACCCGTTCAATACAAAATGCATGAGAAAATGATTTTCTTTCATAATTTTTTTTTTCGGGAATTTTCACGATAAATAAGTGTTCGAATAAACCCGACTTTGTTTTATACTATACGGGATAAAAAGCTACCTCCCCACCAATTTTCAGACAAATCGGTTCAGTCGTTCTTGAGTTATAAATAGTGTAACTAACACGACTTTCTTACATATATAGATATATATCTATATATGTATGAAAGTCGTGTTAGTTACACGACTTTCTTACATATATAGATGTTATTGTGCGATACACATACCTAAGTAAGTAAATGTGACTTGAGTAGTCCACACTCACGATCCCGTTAAAAAACTTGTCTCCAAGAGATAGATGGTGGTCATTTATCAACTGTGTCAGATTTCAGACTTCACATAATTGTGTTCTCGCTTACGAGCCCCGGTGGATCCATTTGGTTTTAAGCGAAAGTAGAGAGGTTTACTTTTACTTTTTTCTTTAGTATTCCTTTTAGATTTTTGCGAGCGGGTTTATGAATTTAGTTTTCATTAAGGTGTTGTTCTACTATCAGTCCATCAGTCCCTGTATATGTAATGCTGTGTGAAGAAGAATCAATCTTACATTTATTTTTGTAAATGTGTTCATAATTATTATTAAATCATATAATTTAAAAGGGAGCTTTTAAATTATTTATTTATGATCCCTTTCCGAGTTGATATATGTGCTGACTCCCTTGAGAGTACCTATTAATTTGATATTATGTGTTTTTTTAAATTACTAATCTAATCAAAATTGTGCATAATTTTTACATCTATCAGATCCCTGCTACTTCATAATAAAATATTAATTGTGTCTGACTTTGTAAGGCTTGTTGTAATCCTTACAAAAAATTGATTCATTTGTACCGGGCAATTCCCTTTGGTCCTCTATCACTCCTTTGACACTATACAAAGTGTACTGAGCTGATGCACTTAAAAAGCCATTAAACAAGAGCAGAAGAAAATGAAAGCACATTTTCAATGGTCGATAGATCCGGAATATCTGCCGACGATAGTCGAGTATGCATAGTAATCACCAGTACTTTAGAAATCCTTTGCACTCCGTATACATTTTCTATTGAGGAATGAAAATATTCCCCTCTATGCACTAGAGGCTTCGTTCGCGTGAAATTAGGTTTTGGGGTGGAATTTTCAAAAACTGTAAAATTCGTATTTCTTCATTTTTAATTAAAAGCCGAAATACCATAAGTTTCATGGATATAACTTGAAAAATGAGGGACTTTAATACAAACTTTAAGCCCCCTTGGGAGTGAATTTCAAAAAATCCTTTCTTAGTGGATGCCTACGTCATAATAGGAACCTACTGTCAAAATTTCAAGCTTCTAAGGCTTAGCACGCACTGCGAATAAACGCACACGTTTAATCAAAAGTACAAACTATTTTGAAGCAGAAATATTTATCCACATCCAAAGTTTTATTTTCAAGCGTAGATATACGATTTTCCAACGTTTCACCCTAATCCATATACGCTAGCCATTTTCAGAAGAATTATGTGATAGGGTCATGCGTTATGTCGCATAAAACTGGACGAAATGTGTTTTAGGAGTGCCGAATCTTCGCATTCGTATTTTATTATGTTTTTATATAAGAGTGTATCATTGACTGATCTATCGGCGCAGAGATCAAACCGTTCACTTGAAAGACCGACCATTTACGTGGTTTATGGGCTTTGAATAAGCTTTTATATAAGTACTGACAAGCAACAATGCTCTTTAAAGTTTATATAGAATAGAATATAAATATTTTTTATTCAAATAAACTTTTACAAGTGCTTTTGAATCGTCGATGAATCAACCACTAGTTCGGTATGCCCTTCCTGCAGAGAAGAGCCAGCAATAAACTCGGCGGTTGCTCTTTTAAAATAAAAATTTTCAAATAGGTAACAAAACTATGCTATGTATACAGTGCTTCCACAATGAAGTTTTAAAAATGCATATAATATAATATCAATCGAACTTCATTTGAAACTTCCAAGTCGTTATATTATATGAAGTTCATTTCACTTGATCACATAATATTATAAGCCCCAATAGATACCTACGTTCAAAGCAAACAAATTGGGATAAAAAAGCGCCAAACATTATATGTTTAGGGTCGAGGAACTCCTTGAACCTTACCGTAATATATTATTCCGCGCTTTTTCGTTTCCCAATTAATCAATTAAATTTTAATTTTTTTCCAGATATTGGCGACTGGCGAGTCAGCCCCCGGGTCGCACGGGTAGCACACACACACAGTATTTCGTAGTAGAATGTAGAGACGAATGTTTGTTATGTCTGTTACACAACCCCTGAAAACATAAGCTTCCTTTCCCGCTCAATAACAACGCATGGAACAACGCAGGGATATTTCTGGATCACAACAAAGTTTCCATTGCCCAAGACGCTTACCTACTCCTGTTGCTATGCTACGCAAATCTGAGTACTCGGCACAAATAGCCTTAGTCCGTCCCATACAATACAAGTGCTTCGTTGCCTTAACCTGATTAGATTATCCTGTGCCTTTACCTGGCTTAGATGATATAGTCTGGTTCTACCAAGAACCAGGCCAAGCGCATTCCGCATTTTAGGTATAAGCAGATTCAATGGGCTAATGTAGTGCTAAGGGATAACGCATAAATCTATAAACCGCACTCTCACTTAGCTCTGACTCAAGAGAAGGTTAAAACGAGACAGATTTATATCAGAGCATATTTGTGTCTCGTTTTAGAGGTGAATAACCGTAATTTGCTGTGTATGTGTATGTGTATGTGTGTGTGTGTGTGTGAGTGTGTGTGTGTGTGTGTATGTGTGTGTGTGTGTGTGTATGTGTGTGTGTGTGTGTGTGTGTGTGTGTGTGTGTGTGTGTGTGTGTGTGTGTGTGTGTGTGTGTGTGTTTGTGTATTTGGCTGTGCGACCTGAATTGCTGAATTGCACTTTATTGTGTGCGCGCTACTTACGAGTATTTACGAGCACATGAATGTATGAAATACATTTAATTTCATGTGCTAAATACATGAAATAAAAATTGCATAAAAATAAAATATGAAATAAAAAAATAATATATGAAATAAATTTAATTTCATGATAAACTGCATGAAAAAATTTGAATTTGTAACTCCGAATTGCAACCCTTCAAACTTTATGATACAGTTGACACAGTTTTATTGTCGAGGTAAACTAAATTACGATATAAATAATTAATATTAAACGGTAATCTTTTTAATTAGCACCAAAGGAGCTATTTCCCAATTTATTACGTGTTTCATCCATGCTCTCTATTTTAATGTCCTGTTCACATGACAATGAGTTTAAATATGAAATTGCTTCTGAAAACTATGTGGTAATTTGATTAATTATTCAAGGGTAATTAATTGCGAGCTGTATATTACAGGAAATTTTAACGGTAAAATGTAGAAGGGAAAATGTTGTTAATATTGCCTTTGTTGGATGAACTGGATTATTGAATTATAACCAGGCAAAATTATTATTAAAATTTAATAAATCCCTCAACTGCATCAAAGAATTTACCAAATGAAAATGTATAGCCAGTGTCACACGAGATGATGTAAGGATTCTAGCAATACCTTTGTACATCGTGAAATACTTACTTAAATATATTATAAATACATGTGCCCTGAAAACATTATACTCCTTTTCTTTGAAAGTCGTGTAAAAATAGGATTTTCACTTAAATTTATGACCTCCTTTATGACACCCTTTTTTTTTGAGGGATAAAAATAATGTCCTTTCAATTGTAAGATAGATGTCAGAAAATAGCTGAAATTAAAGTTAATTAGGTTTACTAGGTGAATTCGAAATTTCAAAAGTATTTATTTAATTTTAATGGCCAATTTGTGTCTTTTATGACACGTTCAGACTCTACCGCCGGTTCGGAATGCAAATATAAAATAAATTATATAGATCAATAAAAAAAACTACTCACAAAATTCACGTAAAAGTCGTCTCTGCGGCGAAGTCCTTCAAATCTCTCCAATGAATAAATACATAATGCTTCCATGTTGCTTTAAAAATCCTTATAGTCGTTGCGATAGCGGTTGAGTCAAACTAAATATTATTACAGAATCGGCTACTCTCGAGCCACGTATAAAATTTAATAGCTGCAGTCTTTGAAGACACCTAATTCAATAGAAACCGGAATTAAACGTCACTTGTCTTATGCCGGAGCTACGTAAAATTAAATTTTCTGCGGTGGAACGATTTAGGTTGGAACTTTGAGAACTTCGCAGCTGAAATGGCTCTGCATTTGCAGCCTCTACTAGAGTAGAGAATAGATTGTTACTTACAGTAACACCACAGTTGTTGCTGCACGACTAATTCGATTCAGGTACTCACCGAAACATTCATGACCAGTTAGTATCTTATGTTTAGGTATTAAAAAAAATATAAACAAATCATAAACGTTTTAATTTTAGTCTCTTAGTATACTTTCTCTTTTCGGAGTCCGTGTCACGAAAAAAGTCTCCTAGAGGCGGCGCAATTAGTCGTATGTATAATGTATATGCAATAAAATTATAGTATGTGTGTAAAAAGTATTAGTTCCACTAATTGCCGCGGGAGTTCTTTCGTGACCGTAAAGTCCCTATTGTTACCTATCTTAATTAAATTTATTTACTAAAATTTTTTGGTGAATATTTTTGGGTACCTATCCAATCTCACTCTAGCGGTTAAAAATCGTAAACGGCTTTCGCGACAATTACGATTTGATTTTTTTATAAAATTAAAATTTTGTCCCCAACATATTATTGATAAGGGATTGATCCTTAACACGTAATTTTTTTTTACAATCTTAATATCTGAAGCATAAACCCACAGTTTTAAGATTCATGAAAATCAGGAGTCTTAAAGGATTCCTAATAAAAGACATGAGTCACGTGCTTTGATTTGTTTACCTCCTTTTTAAAACTGGGTCAGGAAGGTCGACAAATAATTATAATTTTTGAATTGCTAGTTTTAATTATCCACTGAAAATTTATTTTTTTATTACCATCATACTTACCTAGTTACAATTTATAATTGTCTGCCCTTATCGACAAGTGCTCTTTCCCAGTCCCTAGAATCCAAATGTCAAGGTTGACGTTTAACTGTACCGTATTCCTATTAAATAAGAGGATTACCTATGAACATCGCCCTATGTACATATATCATTTTAATGATCTTCCACTAGCGAATTGAGCGTACATAATTTATGCACGTGTTAAACTTATCAAGGATTCTCAGAAGGGTCCGGAATCCTTATCAGATTACCTGGTCATCTCTTTGTTTTAGCCCTTCTTATTCGAAAGGAGACCACCACGAACAGATTGACAGAGACACACAAGAGCAGATTGACTGACTTACCATACCTTTGAGAACATACGGAGAACTATTAGTCATGTAGGTTTCCTTACTACGTTTATTTATTTATTTATTTTATGGAAACATACAGTATTTTAGTTGTATTAAATCTAAAAACAGATTTATAATTCTTAAACCTAAATTGTTTCGAAAGACTATATAACACTTACCTATAGATTACATTAATCCGACAACGCAACAATCGGGTGTAGCAGAAAGAGAAAACAAAAAGAAACGTTAAGTTATAAATTAATTTTTAAACAGAAGCTTGCCGAAAACTGACTAACGTGTAGCTAGTCGGTTTTCGACAAGGTATCCTTAATAGCTAATTTAAATTTGGAGAGAGAGAGATGAAAAATGTCATTTTCCTTCACTTATCAAGCAAGTGATATTTATATAACTGCTTAAAATGCACATGACTCCGAAAAGTTTGAAACCTGGGATCGAATTCCGCACCCCCGAAATGGAGACTGAAGTTTAACGACAAGGCTATCACCGCTTTAACACTCAATCCTAAGGTGTTTGTTGAAGATTGTTGCCTACTTGGTTGACGTCACAGATCGGGTCCTTAGTTGTTTTTTCCTATCTTTACAAATTATTTCATTTATTCTATGTTTACAAATTAGTTACTGTTTTTTATTTAACATTTAAACACATATAATGTGCCAACCTGGCTATATAAATAGAACTTATACAATATACATACCTGTTAAGTGATTTATCTTATGCAAATTTAACATTTACCTATAGAAATATTACGCTATTAATTACATCTTTATTTTATATAGTTACAAATAATTTTAAGATAATAAATATTGTATTTCATTGCCTTTTAGCTTTAAGTGATTTATTTGTGTGTACCTAATAATAATAATAACAAAAATGTAATTGAATAATAATAATAAACAAATACCAATTGGCTGCGTCCCATTGGTCCGCACAAAACTATTAGCTCATCAATAAACAAAGCGACTTGCGCGCGCCTCCGAATTAAATAAATAGCGGCCTCCCTAGGCCAGTTCACGTTAACGACCCTGACGACCAGATTACGACAGACAACGCACCCTATCAGGTAGGGCCACACACATCGTCAACCTCTGCACAGCGTCTTCGCCGGCGAAGACGAGGTCCCCGTTTTCTAACGTCTCCCGGGCGTGGATCCTTACCACGATCACGGGGGCGTACGGGCTAACTTAGCCCAGCCACTCTCCCCCCATACGTCCCAACGTCATCCTAAGCCGAGGTCCGAGCCTCACAGGAGGCGCCCTTAGGAAGACGTTACGCCCCCGATGTCATCGAGCCCTAGGGCTCACCCCCCCGGCGACGCTTCGCGCTCGCCCTCCAGTCCGGTGACGCTGTAACGGCCAGTAGGGCCAGCAGCTTACACAATCCGAAAAAAAAAAAAAAAAAAGCCAGTTCACGCACTTCACAACGAGACTTCGAGGCGAGCGCATCTCTGCGCTCTAACACTTCAACCAGTGTTTTATTTATAAAACCCTCTGTGGCTTGGACCTTCCTAAATCCACCACAGTGTTTGGTCCATCGAAGCGCCGGATTATCAACCTGCATTCAAGAATTCAAGAATTTTGAAAATCAACATCAAGTCTCAAGATCGTCGCAGCAACCACTTGAAGAATTTCGACCTATCGTCTCAGAACGATTTCTGCGGGCAGGGAAGATCGTTCAAGAACGCTGCGAGTGGAAGTCAACGTCAAGAAGTCTGCATAGCAACATCAAGAGGAATCCACCGTCGCTACGCGGGTGCATTGAGGCGAGCTCCGGGTAGTAGCCGAAGACCGCAAGAGCGTCGGGAGGGATCGCTTCATCGAGCTACGGACTCAATCGTCGCATCTACTACGCACAGTGAAAAGGACATCGACTACGGCTGCGGGGCTTTCTGACGTCATAGAAGACCGCCGACCAAGAAGATCGTTTCACCGCGCAAGTAGAAGACTCAAGAAGCTTCGTCGTCGAGAAGAAGAGGAATCGACCCTTCGCTGCGGGTGCATTGAGGCGGGCCACGAGTGGACGCTGAAGACCGCGAGGCTGCTGGGGACATCGCTTCTTCGCGTGACGAAGATCCATCAACGCGGTTTACCACGGCTCTCTCGCTCACCACCTAACGGTGCCAAACGGTGAAAGAGAGAGTAAACGCCTTACGGCGGGAGCAGTATACCAGACGGTACTGCCAGTCTCACCTTAATCGGTGAGCTGTAACAGTCTGATCGCGCCGGTACGGTGCACGTAAGCTGGTGGCCTCCTGGAAGGTCTGCTGAGGGAGTTGGGCGTTCCCCCCAATTCCTGAGCAGCCAGTTTTTGCGTGTCACTCTCTGCTGGGCGATTCCCACCTCACCTTACCCGTTTTTTTCCATCCCTGGGAAAGTGTGTTCTTCGGGACCACTCGAACAGGACTGCTAGGGCCGTTAGGGAGGTAGGGTTGTTAGGGTAGTAGGGCTGTTAGGGACAGGAAGGCAAAGGACCCGACCGCGATGAGCAACATAGAAACCAGAAGCAAGAAGGCAAGTTCCAAGGAAAGGGACCCGGGCGAGATGGAATCTGGAAGCTCATCCAACACTGGGCAGTCAAGCAGCTCCGAACAGACTACGAGTACAGAGGGAACTACGAGTACTGAACACACCACCAGTACCGATCGAACAGCGAGTACCGATCAAACGTCGAGCACGGTACAATCGAAGGGTGCTAAGAAGAAAGCTACCAACGAACAGTCCAAGAAGAAAACAATGGGCTCACGCGCATCGCAAAGCAAGCGCGCCGAACTTGAAGCTCGATTAATCTTGCAAAAGAAAGAAATCGAGAAAATAGAAGCCGAAGCCGCAGCAGCGCGAACACAATTAGAGCTGGCACAGCTCGCCGAGAACTCAGACTTAGAAGATGAAGTCGAGCAAATAGAAAGTAGTGTGAATGAATGGATGAACACAGCAAGAATTCAACCTAAAACAACAGATGAATTAGAAAGCGGAACAGACGCTCTAGCAAAGCTGTTAACGAACGTATTAAAACGGCAAGATAACAAGCTGGAAACGCCGCGAAAACCGCCAGCCTATATGAGCGACTTACCACCGTTCGACGGAGACCCAATTAATTGGATCCCATTTATCAAGCACTATACAAGTACCGCGTCATATTTCATCGACATAGAAAATATCGCGAGAATAAGGAAATCTCTCAAAGGGCATGGAAAAGAGGCAGTGAAATCACTACTCTACACTAGCTCCACGCCAGAGAGCATATTAAAAGAGTTGGAAAGAAGATTCGGTCAACCAACTTACATAATAAAAGGATTAATCACCGAACTTCATAAACTACCAAGAATGACAGAAGATTTAAAAGGTATAGGTACTTTCGCCAGCGCCGTATTTAATACCGTGGATACAATAAAACAACTCGATCAGTTGGAATACCTATACTCCACTGAAATCGCCGACAAGATAATAGAAAAAATGAGCACATTAGTCAGATTCAGATGGCAAGAGTTCAAATCGAATAGAAGAAAAGAACCAATGCTCAATTTATTATCGGAATTCTTAACAAAGATATCGAACGATTTCGATGAACCCGGTTTCATTGAAAAATCCAAAATAAAAACGGAGCCTAACAAGTCGCGCCCATTTAGAAAAGCGCGTGTAAACGTAGCCCAACACGACGAGAGCGACTCGGACTCTTCATACGACAGCGAGTTCGAAGAGGAAATGCAAATCGTATTGGCCGCCTCCGTAATGGAAAATCCTAAGTGTGTACTGTGCGAGCAAGCGCACGATATATCGAAATGTAATCGTTTCACGAACGAATCGGTCAAAGAGAGATGGGAGACCGTCAAACGACTCAAGATATGCTTCAAGTGCCTAAAGGCCAACCATAGGCATCTAACATGCAAGTCTAAACCGTGTGGAAAGGACGGATGCATCAGAAAACACCATGAACTATTACATCAAGAAAAACCAAATCCTGAAGCGGGAAAAATCGTATCAGTTAACCACATAGGTACATCACGAGCCTATTTGAAAATCATACCCGTAGAGCTAAACGGGCCGAGCGGGTCCGCCACTGTTATGGCCTTATTAGACGAGGGCTCAACAGTGACCCTACTTCTAGAAGAGGTAGCCAATCACTTAGGAGCCACGGGACCCAGAAGAAGTTTGACACTTGAAGGCATAAGCGGTCATCAAATAACGGAGCAGTCGAAGCACATTAAGTTGAGAATCAAAGGTCTATTCTCACGAAGCTACGAAGACCTGCGAGCACACACCGTAAATGATTTAAACCTCCGACCTCAAGCAGTGAGAAGAGAAGATATCGCCGACTGCCCACACTTGGCTGATATAGAAGATCAATTGATCTACGAGGGAGTGTCACCGACTTTACTCATAGGCCAAGACAATTGGCATTTAATAGTAACCAGAGACCTAAAGACCGGTGCATCCACGAAACCAGTAGCATCCCTCACAAGTCTAGGATGGATACTACATGGCTGTAAAACAGAATCGATCAAACCGGTACTTTTCATAAACCACGCCTACGTCAGGAAAGAGGAAAAAATCGACGAATTAATAAAAACCCACTTCAGTCTAGACTCCTTGGGTATAAGTCCGAATAAACCAAAAAACGACCCCGAACAACGGGCTCTAGACATCTTAGAGAAGACAACCCATAGACTACCAGAAGGCAGATTCGAATGCGGACTACTCTGGAAAAGCGATAATGAAACAATGCCGCTCAACCGCAACAACGCTTTGCGCCGCCTGAAGGGTATAGAGGCCAAATGCAAAAAGGACGAGAACTTTAAAATTAGTTACAATAAACAAATATTAAATCTCTTATCGAGCGGCTACGCCGAACTAGCCGTAAATGAACCGAAGTCACCGAGAACTTGGTACCTACCACACTTCGCCGTCGTACATCCGCAGAAGGGAAAGCTGAGAATTGTTTTCGACGCTGCCGAGCGAACACAAGGGAAAAGTTTAAATGACGCTCTGTTATCCGGTCCAGATTTACTACAATCACTATTCGGCGTCCTAATCAGATTCCGCCAAGGCCCCATCGCGGTAGCGGCCGACATAAAGGAGATGTTCCTGAGAATCCTTATGCGAGAAGAGGACAGAGATAGTCTTCGATTTCTCTGGCGAGAGAGCGAGACAGACGACGAACCGAAAGAGTACCGAATGAAATCCCTTATTTTCGGAGCAACATCGTCACCCTGCTCTGCGATCTACGTAAAAAATAGAAACGCGCAAGATTTCAAGGAAAAATATCCAGACGCGGTAAAAGCCATACTACGTTGTCATTATATGGACGATTATCTACAAAGCTTCGCCACCGCCGATAAAGCATCAAAAATAAGTCGAGAAGTGGACTTGATTCATAGAAGCGGCGGTTTCGAGTTGAGAGGTTGGACCTCAAATTACCCATCCGCCATAAAAGACTTAGCAACGGATCAACCAGACCACGTGCAAATATGCGCTCAAGAAGAATACGGAAAAACGCTCGGAATGCTATGGCAAATCAAAGACGACGCGCTCAAATTCACGCTTAATTTACGCAATACGCCAGATGACGTCATCCACGGTATACGACTACCTACCAAACGAGAAGTCGCGAGCGCCGTGATGTCGGTATTCGACCCTATGGGTCTAGCAACACCGATATTGATTCAAGGAAAAGTCATAATTCAACAACTGTGGCGTACGGGTATAAGCTGGGACGAACCCATACCAGAAGACATGAATCAACCTTGGACCGATTGGCTAAAAAGTTTAGAGTCATTACAAGAGCTGAACATACCGCGATGTACAGACTCTCTAGACGAGGGGGAGCTGCACACCTTTGTAGATGCCAGCGAAAATACCTACGCGGCTGCTACATACTGGCGCACCTCCATAAACAACGAAATCAAAATAAAGCTACTAGCGGCAAAAGCGAAAGTAGCCCCGCTGAAACCAACGTCAATACCGCGGTTAGAACTTCAA
Organism: Hipparchia sbordonii; assembly: GCA_038048805.1. Lineage (NCBI taxonomy): Eukaryota > Metazoa > Arthropoda > Insecta > Lepidoptera > Nymphalidae > Hipparchia > Hipparchia sbordonii. Next base: position 2,655,387 of record JBBIWI010000007.1, read on the forward strand.
GCTGCTCTATTAGGCTGCCGCCTAGCTTCAAGTATTCAAAATGAACTGGACACCACCATAACCAGAAGATATTTCTGGTCCGATTCACGAACTGTTTTAGCGTGGATAAAATCCGACCCACGCACGTATAAGACTTTCGTCGCACATAGACTAGCGGAAATAGAAGACTTAACAACAACTCGCGAATGGAGATACGTACCTACGAAACTCAACGTCGCCGACGATGCCACTAGAAAACCGCCAAAAAACTTCGACATCAATCACCGCTGGTTCAATGGACCCGAATTTTTACTGCTCAGAGCCGACGAATGGCCCGAAGACAAAAGCGATCGACAATCACCCCCAACAGGGGAAGAAAAAGTTCAAACGGTCGCCGCCATCTGTCACGCCGAAACGACGTTACCTGACGTGAAGAGATTCTCGTCGTGGACCAGATATCTTCGAGCTACGGCTCGTCTGATTCAGAGCGCGGATTGCTTCAAAGCATTATTGACAAGAAAAGAACACGTAGCCGCTACGAAACAAATAAAAAAGGACAAATCTTGGAAACCATATCATAAACCTAAGAAAAATAAAACGCTAAAAATTCCCACGGAACCCAACAAAACCGCAATAAATACTCCGAAAAGAATCAAGCTAACAAACGAGTACCTAGAAAAGGCACAAAAACAAATTATTAAAACTATACAAAGTGATAGCTTTGCAGCGGAAATAAAGTGCTTAAAAAGCAATAAACCCGTGAACAAAGGCTCGCGCCTAAAGAGACTAACAATCGTCATAGAAGATGACGTCATGTATCTCGAGACCCGACTATCTGCCGCAAGCGGCTTAGTCAGCACATACAAGAAACCTATCGTGTTGGACGGGAAGCATCCGATCACCCGACTGATGATAAATCACTATCATCAAGAATATAACCACGGAAATCACAGTACCGTCATGAACGAGATACGTCAAGACTACTACATAACATCACTTCGAACAACAGTGAAAATGATAGCTAGAGAATGTCAATGGTGCAAGACACACAAAGCTATACCTACCATACCGCCCGTAGGAGATCTACCAGCCGAACGTCTGCAACACAAACAGCATCCGTTCACGTGTACCGCAGTGGATTACTTCGGCCCAATAACTATAACCGTCGGAAGGAAAACTGACAAACGATGGGTAGCACTGTACACTTGCCTAACTACGCGCGCAGTGCATCTAGAAATCGCTACGTCACTTTCATCAGATAATATGATCCTCACGTTACGACGAATGATAGCCCGCCGTGGAAAACCTGACAGAATTTACAGTGACAATGGCACGAATTTCGTCGGAGCTAACAAAGAACTTCAATACGAGTTCGATAAAATGCGCGAAAGAACAGAAGAAAAAGGAATTCAATGGAAGTTCATACCTCCTGGGGCGCCACACATGGGAGGAGCCTGGGAAAGGCTAGTACGATCCGTAAAAACTGCATTGACAGCAACACTCAATACCCGCCATCCTCGAGAAGAGATTCTTCACACCTTACTGCTGGAAGCGGAACATCTTATCAACTCAAGGCCATTAACAGAGATATCATTGGATCCTGACGATTCAGAAAGCCTAACCCCCAATCATTTTCTTATTGGAAGGTCTAACGGTACGAATCGAGTCGGAAGCTTCACCGATAGCGAACTTGTCGGACCCGCCACGTGGAAAACAGTGCAAGTACTTGCTGACCACTTTTGGAAACGCTGGCTTACCGAATATCTCCCAACGATAACTCCCAGATATAACAACAATCGGGACGGTTTTATAAACCCAGCCGTCGGAGATATTGTCATCATAGTAGATAATTCCCTCCCACGAGGCACGTGGCCCAAGGGTGAAATCGTGGAGACATATCCAGGCCCAGACGGAAAGATACGTATAGTCAATGTTCGTACCGCTGCTGGAGTCATGAAGAGACCCGTTTCACGCCTTGTAAAAATCACACAATCTTCTTCCACCAAAGAATAGTGCTCCAGATTCCATCTTCGCACGAGGGGGAGATTGTTGAAGATTGTTGCCTACTTGGTTGACGTCACAGATCGGGTCCTTAGTTGTTTTTTCCTATCTTTACAAATTATTTCATTTATTCTATGTTTACAAATTAGTTACTGTTTTTTATTTAACATTTAAACACATATAATGTGCCAACCTGGCTATATAAATAGAACTTATACAATATACATACCTGTTAAGTGATTTATCTTATGCAAATTTAACATTTACCTATAGAAATATTACGCTATTAATTACATCTTTATTTTATATAGTTACAAATAATTTTAAGATAATAAATATTGTATTTCATTGCCTTTTAGCTTTAAGTGATTTATTTGTGTGTACCTAATAATAATAATAACAAAAATGTAATTGAATAATAATAATAAACAAATACCAATTGGCTGCGTCCCATTGGTCCGCACAAAACTATTAGCTCATCAATAAACAAAGCGACTTGCGCGCGCCTCCGAATTAAATAAATAGCGGCCTCCCTAGGCCAGTTCACGCACTTCACAACGAGACTTCGAGGCGAGCGCATCTCTGCGCTCTAACACTTCAACCAGTGTTTTATTTATAAAACCCTCTGTGGCTTGGACCTTCCTAAATCCACCACAGTGTTTACTTGTATAAAGATAGCCAACGACTCCTAACTTTTGATAGCTACAGTGCTACACATAAGTTAAATAACGCGATTCCTTAAACTATCATTTACGTTTGTTGAAAACTAGAATTAGTATCGCATTGATGTTTTGACAGCTCGTCTAAAATGGGAACATGGCCTCGTAGTTCTTAACATTTTCGTTTCTACAGCTTACAGTAATATATCAAGTAGCCCCATTTCCCAGAAGATTTACGAAGAAACGTCAAAGCCCACTTTAAAATAGATTAATGTTGACACGCGGTACGATAGGGTTCTTGATAAGGTATGACTGTGTCAATCGTATGTACCTAGGTGAGATCACTTCATACAATCGCAGTTTTAGGCAAAGAGAAATATAATTTTATTATTACCTCTATACAAGGTTTTACTGGTACTTGGTACCATCTAACTTTTAAATAAATGCTTTTCTTTCTCCTTTGTTTTGTTTTTCATAAAAAGCTGTTTTTGTATTCCTAATTAAACATTAAATACAGGTGATCAGTATTCCAAAGACTTTCTTTAGAAACCTTATAAGGTTTACCTTGGTGTTAAGGTTTGGCAAGTTGCAACCCGGTTTTAGATGATCCATAATTAGAAATAGAAATAGAAATAGAAATAGAAATATTTTTTATTCAAATAAACTTTTACAAGCACTTTTGAATCGTCAATGAATCTACCACTGGTTCGGAATGCCTTTCCTGCCGAGAAGAGCCAGCAAGAAACTCGGCGGTTGCTCATTAATTTAACTGGCCTAATTTTCAAAACCACGTCGATAAAGCTTCAAAATATTTTAATACAGACAATTTTATTTACTTAAATACAAATGTCAATGCGTTGACTGTTTATTATTCAGTAGCTTTTGCCCGAAACTTGGTTTTTTTGTATAAAAAAGCTATAACCGTATGTTTGCTATCTTCGTTGGTCGAACTTTTAACCGCCAATAAACGTTCGTTGTGATTTAATTCGCCTTGCAAGCACTTTAAACTCTTTTAATGGTCCATTAATCTTCGAGAAAAACAAGATTCATTAGGTATTTTGAGAACCATTTTACTGCAAAACAAAATGCAAGTAGGTAATAATTAAACAATTAATCTAAATCTACATTGACATCGTGACGCCTGTTTAAGCAATTTCAAAAATGGAGGAAGTTTTCAATTTAACTTATAATTTAATGTTTTTCCGTATTCACTCATGTTTGGAAATCTAATTTGAATGATACTTTTATAGGTTTATTGTTAACAAGCTTTATCTCGCGTCTTCGTCCGCGATATCGTAACGGAACGACAAATCCCTTGGCGACACGGCTTCTGCCAGAATGGTGGTAATTTGTCACATCTGAAGTCTTCCACCAGACTAGACCAGACCAGACCAGATGGAATTTACAAATTATCGCAAACTGTCTCTGACGGGAATCAAACCCTTAAGAGACCACAAAGCTCACCTCATCTCAGCGTTAGGAAGTTTCTCGTCGATATATTTAACCATCGATCAAAGTTACAGTTAAATTATATTTAAGCGGAAACTTCGATAAACCAAGTTTAAAATATTTACTTTTATTTTAGTATTTTATTCGATGACAAGAATGCCCTTGACTGCGATCTCACCTGATGGTAAATGACGATGCAGTCTAAGATGGTAGCGGGCTAACTTGGAAGGGGTATAGCAGTGTAAATTCAACCCATACCCCTAATCGGTTTCTACACGCCATCGTGCCGGAACGCTAAATCGCTTGGCGGCACGTCTTTGACGGTAGGGTGCTAACTAGCCACGGCCAAAGCCTCCCACCAGACCGGACCAGAAACAATTTAGAAATTATAAATTCCTACTTTGCACCCGCCGGGAATCGAACCCGAGACCTCCCAGTTATAAGACCACAGCGCTGACCATTGCGCCAGGGAGGTCGTCAAACTTCAGTATTTAAGTAAATTTTCCAAGTTAGTCAGCTAAGATAGCTGATTTTTATTATATTTGCACATAAATTCAGATGATCCAATGAAAAAGCAATGAAGAAGGAATCCATTGTAAAGAAACTGTTTATAACTTTATAAACGACTTTCCTTCTATTCCGATCTTGCCTGTGAATTATTTTCTTTTTGTAGGTATTTTACCAAAGGTTTTATATTAATCAATAGGTTTTACTGTCAGTTTTCCCACAGACTCTCTCGTTAAAAGAAAAAAAAACCTTTATTCATTAAATATTTTATTCGAAAATATGGTTGTGCCAAATTATATTATGTTCTTGCTCGCTTTTATTCATTAATTTAATCGGTAAATTATGACGAACATAAATTAGGGAAAATTGTATATGCAGAGCTTCAATTTGCCCCAATCATTGGCCCCAACCGATGAACGATGTCGATCATTTTAACCCTGTCGAAACCAAATTGCTGGTCATGTTATCCCCGCTATTATATTTCATAAACATGATCTCAACAGAAATCCATTAACCTAAATGGCTGAAACTAACCCTTTGTACCTAGAAATTAATCACACGATAGGCACTTTTAAGCTGACTGCGGCAAAGTATCTATTTTTTTTATTCGTTAACAAGATTGTGTCCTTGACTGCGATCTCACCTGATGGTAAGTGACGATGAGATGAGTGAGTGACTAAGATGGTAGCGGGCTAAATTGGAACGGGTACGGCAGTATAGATTCAACCCATACCCCTAATCGGTGGATCAATGTTTGTTACTCTCATGTATATATATATATATATCATGAATATATACTCTCATGTATATATACATGTTTGTACTCCTTCGATACAACAAATGGACTAATTTTGCTGAAATTTCGAAGGTTTATCCAGATTTTAGCTACGCGAATCGGAAATGGAGATAGCTTATACACTCAGGATGTTAATCCTACATAGGCTACCTTTTATCCCGGAAATTTAAAGAGCTCCCGAAGGAATCAAAGAACCTTAATCCACACAGATGAAGTCGTGGGCCTAGTACCTAATAATAAATAATCTGCCTACGATTTAACAGTTTTTCTTCGAGCCATTGTGCCCTTTAGCATTGCGTTTCAATAAACTATATGTATGTACTCGAAATTCGGTAAGATTGTCTTACGGATTTCCTCTTTTCCTTTAAGAGGTTAAAGTATGTATTTTGTTTTAACTTGGCCGTTGGTAACCACGATCATAATTTGAGTAGAGTACAGAAAAATCTCAATGAGTTATTGCCGATGATAACATTTTATCCGACTACAAAAAAGTACAAAATAAAGTCGCATAACACGATAAGGCGTAATCTCTTAATACCTATGATCTTGGCACGTTATCATCATCTTAGAGTGGTGTTATTGCCCTTTCAGCTTTAAAGGCCGTTTGAGACTGTTATAAGATTATCAAAATGCTATACTTCTATTCCATAATTTTTCCATACCTTATCTTTCTTATCCTACTAATACCTATATGAATGCGAAAGTTGTTTATTCCCGAGGGAGCCCTTTCGGTTGTTTGGATAAAACGTGAACTCTTGGATGTCAGCTATCTCTATGCCTCTGTATAGCAGTTTGGCGTGTTGCCCCTTACATCAACAGTTTTTATCGTTAACGAAGGAAACCTAAATATTTTCGGAATAAAATGTATTCTAGACCATTCTTTGTATAATTCACTATGAGATATATCTGTGAAAGTTTCATCCAAATTTTTTCGGCAGTTCCACAGAATAGCCCTATTACAGACATACTGATACAAATAACAAAACACGTGTTTGGTTTTTGCTATCGTTCAAATAACAATTATGTGTACTAAGAGTTATTTATTAAGGTTCCGTCTCTGAAGGGTATAACCAACGAGACCCTGTTACTAAGCCTACCGCTGTCAGGCAGTCTGTCTGTCAGCGGGCTGTATGTAGAGTTGAAATTTTCAGAGAATGAATGTAAAATAAATTAAAAATTAAAGGGGGCTGCCCTACTAAACGTGTTTTTTTCGGCGCTTTTTGGTACGGAACCCTTCGTATGCGAGTCCGACTCGCTTTAGACCGATTATAATTTATTTGTATGTAACTCTAGGTACATAGTTAAATGGCACCTTATTACTAGATCCTACTAGATCCATGAAATTGACAGCGAATGACAATAAAGATATAGTCCTTTTAGCAGCCCAGGAATATTACGCAAAATGATTTTTTTTGACGTGCACTATAGGAAAGTACTGCTATTCCAACTCAAACTTCGTTTGACCTTTGCAACGCAGCAATATAATTTTACTAGTAACTTAAAGACAAAAACTAAGTACAAAAACAAAAGAGACGAAGTTCAAAGTCATAAAAACTTTATTCGGCGAAACATGAAAACATTGCTTGTTTACGAAACTTGTTTCTTTTGATGTAGGACAGTGGAGACGGATAGTTCACTAATTTTGTTGGTGAGAAGTTTCTTTGCCACTTCAGTAATAGAGAATTTAAGCCGGCAACACACAAATCACGACGAAAAGATGTCCAAGGAGCTCCTAGAGTTTTTTGGAAAGGATTTGTTAATATGAGACTCATAGAACGTCGATCGTACATGCTAGACTCTCTACGTGGAGCATTGTCTTCATTACTACTACAAAAAGAGTCTATTCTGTGCAATATTTATTTGAGTAATGTGGTTACATGAATCAAGAATTATCACTATTCAATATCAGAGCAATATTGCTCACAGAAGCCATCTCAGATATTACAATAAATTATAATATAAGAATTATGTTAATAGATTTATAAATACATATCAAAAATTCCGAGGCCGGCGGGATTCGTAATGACGGGACAACTGTAATGTGTCGCTAAAAGATGTCGCTAACAGTTGCTATAAAACTGATTGAAAAAGTAGATACATATTTCGTGGCTGACGTGTGGTTCGGCCGTGGTGTAACGGTTAACACACTCGGGCGCGATTCCCAGAGAGATGTGGGTTCCAATCCCGCCGGCCTCGGAACTTTTGATATGTATTTATAAATCTATTAGGTTATTTCCTTTAAGTGTTGGTTAACACTTCAATAAAAAATTAAAAAGAATTATGTTAGTTATAGTCAATAAAGATTATAAGTAAATTCGGGTTTCCTTGTGTCCTTCATTTGCGACCTTCCGTTACTCGTTAAGTCTATATTATATACTTCTTGACACGCACAACCAGTCAACGTGTGAGTACAAAATTCACACACGCACAGCGCCGCGTGCAAGAATAAATCGAACTATCTGTACACGTGTGTTGCAGGCTTTAGTTGTGTAAAGGTACGCCTTAAAAATAATAAAGCAAAGGTAAGCAAGGCAAGTTATTATTAAACTGAAAGTCGACTTCACTGAAAACGTGTTTTATGAAGGGCTGTCGGTGAAAAGGCGCGCTATGAAATATTTCGATTATAGTTTCTCAGAATTCGCTTCTTACAACGATCTCAATTTCATGAAACTCATTATAATAAAATTGTTGTCCTTGGCTTTGATGGCGTGAAATTCAGGCTAAGATTACTTTATGTATAGCTTTTTAAAGTACACCATTTTCATCCAGGTCGACTAGCTACTTACAGACTTTAGTTACAGTTCGTGAGGCATAAGCTCAGTAGTGCGATTGTGTGAGTGCAGTGTAATTAATTTTATGATTAACACTGGAGAAGTTGCTGTCCTACCTGGATTTGAACCTACTTGATTACACAAATAAATTTTGGACTTCATTGACGCCATTTTGGCGCTGTAAACACTGAACTGACATGAGTGTCTCTGGAACTAATGGGTAATATTGAAAATGGCGCACCGTCTTCTTTAATAAAATGAATCTATGATTACATTGTTGTTGTATGATTTCATACATTGATTATATAGAGGTCGATGCGCCATTAGCAATATTATTAGTTTCAGAGACACTCGTATGTCAAATGTGGCGCTTCAAATTGATCCATAATTAAGCTGTCATTTGTAGAGTGAGGTCAGTGGTGCCACTAATATTGAAGAATAAAAACCTTCTTGAGGCGCCACGCGTCCCGCATAAATCCCAGTATAAATCATTTTGTAGTGATTTTAGACAGCCGGTTTGGGTAATGCTTTTGGTGATCATTAACAAATGCGTGAACAAGTGCCACCAACGGGAATGGGTCTGCTTTGTCTGCCCGTGTTGACATGCGTTGGATTGTGTACCTACGTATGCATTTTTGAAGCTTCATTGTTGAAGCACTGTATATTATACAGCATAGTTTTTGTTACCTATTGTAATTTTTTTTTATTTTTTATTTTTGAAAAGAGCAACTGCTGAGTTTCTTGCCGGCTCTTCTCAGCAGAATCTGCATTCCGAACCGGTGGTAGATTTATGACGTGTCACAAGAGCTACAAGTTGGCCTACATGAAATAAATAAATTTTGAATTTGAATTTGAAAGCTGTGTTTACATCTTGCGGAATACTATTATCCTCTGCAACATGGTTGCCTGGCAGATGCTTCTAAGCGATAAGGCCGCCATTTGTACCACAATGTTATTTATTTTTCTGTTTTTTTTAATGTGCCACCCACAATAAAGTTATTCATTTTATTTCGTTTCAATAATTCTTTTTCTTTTAAAGATATGTAGTAACTACTTTAATCTTTGACATACATATGTGATAGTGCTATGTGAATATGATTGGTATTTTGTGATTACAGTTTAATATTGGGATACATCACGATGGGAAAAAGCCTTTTGTTTCAGTTTCACTGCAAACGAAGGCTTTTCTTTCAGACTATAAATAAGCCTATAAGGGAGACCACACACAACAGCAAGCTCGCAAGACAAAAATAAGACGCAAGACGAATATTTCTAGAACTTATAATGCAAGTGACATCAGCAGCATTTGTGGCGCCGTAAAAATTTATAAGTAGAGGTCACATCAGTTTGCTGATATTTTCGTCACACAGGTATGGTTGACAGAGACGGTTTGGCTTGATGTGTAGTAGATAAATCCTAGGTACACCTGATATTTACTGTAGGTTAGGTAGAAACTTGAGCAGTCATAGGGACAGCAGTGAAAACAAGTTATACTCATAGCAGATATACTGCTGCATGTCGGTGACGCAAACCCATAAGATTTCCTATTACCAAAAATTGCTCAGCCGCCATAAAGAAGTTTTCACTTCAAAAATTCGATGCACATCATGCGGCCGTCATTTGAAGAATCTATTGTAAACGTTTTTTATTTAACGAATAAAGTAGCCCAACGGTTAAAGATTCGGAGTTAAAACCGAAAGGTCGCAGGTTCGAACCCCACCCGTTGCACTATTGTCGTACCCACTCCTATCCTAGCACAAGCTTTTCACTTATTTGGAGGGGAGAGGAGAATATAAGTCAAGTTCAGCTTGGCTAATACTATTTTATTAAAAAAAAAAAAGTCTCAAATGTGCAATGCAATTAATTAAATGGCCTTGAATATAGGCAATACGAACTCGTAATATAGGCATCTGTGCTTTCTTTTTTATATATTAAAACGCGTTGTCTTGCGGTTTTTGAGCCGCCTCTTGCGGCTCTGGCGGCTCTAGCACTAGCGGATTGTCTCGTAGTGAGCGATCATCTTGAGGCAAGATTGCAAAACTGGCTGCATAGTGCAACTGCTAGACAAAGAGGTAGGGAAGTAACAAAGGAATAGCTAATATTTACCAAAGTGATGAAGCATGTACCTGTACGGTCGGTGCAGCTCGCTCTGGTGCAGCTGAGCGGCAAAATTAAAATATCTTACTTTTATTGTTGTTAAAAAATTGCGCACCTTCTTAAAAAACTCATTTTATGCTCGTATTACTGGTATTATTCTTCATCTTCTTCATCGCTAGTGTACGTATCACTGTATTGACTTCCACAAGCCTTGATCTTGCGCCACCTGTATCCATTGGCTGCCAGCGACTCGCCTGAGATCGTCTGTCTATATACAATAGTGCGGGGTCTACTAACGCTGCACCTTCCGGTATCAGGTCGCCATGCACTTTGGGACATCATCGTTTCTTCGAGCCATGTGTCTTTATTACTATATATATAGCTACTCGTGCTGATTCACTGACTGACTGACTGATTGATCACCTCTCCTGTAAAATTTTGTATGGAAAATTTTTTTTTCACTCACAGTTTCGTATAGAGGACAAAAATTCATTCGGAGGAAAAATATGGAGATAGCTGATGATTGAGGATTTCGGAGACGGGTGAGGAGCACCGGCCAGGGTATCGAAGATAGGTGGGGGGTGTTCAACCAAATGTCACTCGAAACCTCATCCAATTGGCAAAGAGCCGAAAAAAAACTTCAAAATGGCGGATTCAAGATGGCGGCCATACAAATTTCGTCGGTGTCTATCTCGGAGAGTATTAGAGATGGAAGAGTGGTTTCTTGGCAAAAGATGATCAGGAGTTGAAGGTCCACTTGATGAATAGAAAAAAAATTCAAGATGGCGGAATTTATTTTTTTCCATACAAAATATATGCAAAACTTTAATTGGTTCCTTTTCAAAATTTCTGATGGTTTCGTAGAGAGGACAAAAATTCATTCGGAGGAAAAATATGGAGAGAGCTGATGGTTGAGGATTTCGGAGACGGGTGAGGAGCACGGCCAGGATATCGAAGATAGGTGGGGAGTGTTCAAACAAATGTCACTCGAAACTTCATCCAATTGGCAGAGAGCTGAAAAAAAAACTCCAAAATGGCGGATTCAAGATGGCGGCCATACAAATTTCGTCGGCGTCTATCTCGAAGACTATAAAAGATGGAAGAGTGGTTTCTTGGAAAAAGATGATCAGGACCCGATGGTCTAGGTGATGAATAGAAAAAATTCAAGATGGCGGATTTTTTTTTTTTCATATGTATGCAAGATTTTGATACGGTTCCTTTTCAAAATTTCTGTTGGTTTCGTATAGAGGATATAAATTAATTTGAAGGAAAAATATGGAGAGAGCTGATGATTGAGTATTTCGGAGACGGGTGAGGAGCACTGCCAGGATATTGAAGTAAGTGGGGGGGTGCTCAAACAAAAGCCACTCGAAACCTCATCCAATTGGCAGAGAGCCGAAAAAAACCTGCAAATTGGCGGATTCAAGATGGCGGCCATACAAATTTCGTCATTGTCTATCTGACAAAGAATAAAAAATCGAAGAGTTGTTTTTTGGTAGAAAATGATCAAGCCCTGAAAGTCTAAGAGCAGAAAAACCGCGGTCCGCTGCAGCGGGCCGCGCACCCACGCGCCCTACTAGTTAATATATATATAGCTACTCGTGCTGATTCACTGATTGACTGACTGACTCACTGACTCATTGATCACCTCTCCTGTAAAATTTTGTATGGAAAAAAATTTTTTCACTCATGGTTTCGTATAGAGGACAAAAATTCATTCGGAACAAAAATATGGAGAGAGCTGATGATTGAGGGTTTCGGAGACGGGTGAGGAGCACCGGCCAGGGTATCGAAGTTAGGTGGGGGGTGTTCAACCAAATGTCACTCGAAACCTCATCCAATTGGCAGAGAGCTGAAAAAAAAACTCCAAAATGGCGGATTCAAGATGGCGGCCATACAAATTTCGTCGGTGTCTATCTCGGAAACTATAAAGGATGGAAGAGTAGTTTCTTGGAAAAGGATGATCAGGACTCGAAAGTCTACTTGATGAATAGAAAAAAAATTCAAGATGGCGGAATTTATTTTTTTCCATACAAAATATATGCAAGACTTTAATTGGTTCTTTTTCAAAATTTCTGATGGTTTCGTGGAGAGGACAAAAATTCATTCGGAGGAAAAATATGGAGAGAGCTGATGGTTGAGGATTTCGGAGACGGGTGAGGAGCACGGCCAGAATATCGAAGATAGGTGGGGGGTGTTCAAACAAATGTCACTCGAAACTTCATCCATTTGGCAGAGAGCTGAAGAAAACCCCAAAATGGCGGATTCAAGATGGCGGCCATACAAATTTCATCGGTGTCTATCTCGAAGACTATAAAATATGGAAGAGTAGTTTCTTGGAAAAAGATGATCAGGACCCGATGGTCTACGTGATGAATAGAAAAAAATTCAAGATGGCGGATTTTTTTTTTCATATAAAATGTATGCAAGACTTTGATACGTTTCTTTCCGCTGATGGTTTCGTATAGGGACAAAAATTCATTTGGATGAAAAATATGGAGGGAGCTGATGATTGACGATTTCGGAGACGGGTGAGGAGCACTGCCAGGATATTGAAGATAAGTGCGGGGGTGCTCAAACAAAAGCCACTCGAAACCTCATCCAATTGGCAGAGAGCCGAAAAAAACCTGCAAATTAGCGGATTCAAGATGGCGGCCATACAAATTTCGTCAGTGTCTATCTGAAAAAGAATAAAAAATCGAAGAGTGGTTTTTTGGTAGAAAATGATCAAGCCCTGAAAGTCTAAGAGCAGAAAAACCGCGGTTCGCTTTAGCGAGCCGCGCACCCACGCGCCCTACTAGTTAATATATATATAGCTACTGGGGCTGATTCACTGACACACTGATTGACTCACTGACTGACTCATTGATCACCTCTCCTGTAAAATTTTGTATGAAAAAATTTTTTTTCACTCACGGTTTCGAATGGAGGACAAAAATTCATTCGGAACAAAAATATGGAGAGAGCTGATGATTGAGGATTTCGGAGACGGGTGAGGAGCACCGGCCAGGGTATCGAAGATAGGTGGGGGGTGTTCGACCAAATGTCACTCGAAACCTCATCCAATTGGCAAAGAGCCGAAAAAAAACTCCAAAATGGCGAATTCAAGATGGCGGCCATACAAATTTTGCTTGTGTCTATCTCGGAGAGTATAAGAGATGGAAGAGTGGTTTCTTGGCAAAAGATGATCAGGAGCCGAAGGTCCACTTGGTGAACAGAAAAAAAATTCAAGATGGCGGAATTTATTTTTTTCCATACAAAATATATGCAAGACTTTAATACGGTTCTTTTTCAAAATTTCTGGTTTCGTAGAGAGGACAAAAATTCATTTGGAGGAAAAATATGGAGAGAGCTGATGGTTGAGGATTTCGGAGACGGGTGAGGAGCACGGCCAGGGTATCGAAGATAAGTGGGGAGTGTTCAAACAAAAGTCACTCGAAACCTCATCCAATTGGCAGGGAGCTGAAAAAAATCTCCAAAATGGCGGATTCAAGATGGCGGCCATACAAATTTCGTCGGTGTCTATCTCGGAGACTATAAAAGATGGAAGAGTGATTTCTTGGAAAAAGGTGATCAAGACCCGGTAGTTAACGTGATGAATAGAAAAAAAATCAAGATGGCGAATTTTTTTTTTCATATAAAATGTATGCAAGACTTTGATACGTTCCTTTCCGCTGATGGTTTCGTATAGAGGACAAAAATTCATTTGGATGAAAAATATGGAGGGAGCTGATGATTGAGGATTTCGGAGACGGGTGAGGAGCACGGCCAGGATATCGAAGATAAGTGGAGGGTATTTGAACAAAAGTCACTCAAAACCTAATCCAATTGGCAGAGAGTCGAAAAAAAATCCAAAATGGCGGATTCAAGATGGCGGCCATACAAATTTCGTCGATGTCTATCTCGGAGACTATGAATGATGGAAGAGTGGTTTCTCGGAAAAAGATAATCAAGACCCGAAGGTCTACTTGGTGGCCAGAAAAACCGCGGTTCGCTTTAGCGAGCCGCGCACCCACGCGCCCTACTAGTTAATATATATATAGCTACTCGTGCTGATTCACTGACTGACTGACTCATTGATCACCTCTCCTGTAAAATTTTGTATGAAAAAAATTTTTTTCACTCATGGTTTCGTATAGAAGACAAAAATTCATTCGGAACAAAAATATGGAGAGAGCTGATGATTGAGGATTTCAGAGACGGGTGAGGAGCACCGGCCAAGGTATCGAAGATAGGTGGGGGGTGTTCAACCAAATGTCACTCGAAACCTCATCCAATTGGCAGAGAGCCGAAAAAAAACTCCAAAATGGCGGATTCAAGATGGCGGCCATACAAATTTCGTCGGTGTCTATCTCGGAGACTATGAGAGATGGAAGAGTGGTTTCTTGGAAAATGATGATCAGGACCCGAAGGTCTACTTGATGAATAGAAAAAAAAATTCAAGATGGCGGAATTTATTTTTTTCCATACAAAATATATGCAAGACTGTATACGGTTCCTTTTCAGAATTTCTGATGGTTTCGTATAGAGGACAAAAATTCATTTGGAGAAAAAATATGGAGAGAGCTGATGGTTGAGGATTTCGGAGACTGGTGAGGAGCACGGCTAGGATATTGAAGATGGGTGGGATGTGTTCAAACAAAAGTCACTCGAAACCTCATTCAATTGGCAGGAAGCTGAAAAAAAATTCAAAATGGCGGATTTAAGATGGCAGCCATACAAATTTTATCGGTGTCTATCTCGGAGACTATAAAAGATGGAAGAGTGGTTTCTTGGAAAAAGATAATCAGGGCCTGAAGGTCTACTTGATGAATAGAAAAAAAAATCAAGATGGCGGAATTTATTTTTTTCATATAAAATGTATGCAAGACCTTGATATGTTCCTTTCCAAAATTTCGGATGGTTTCGTATAGAGGACAAAAATTCGTTTGGATGAAAAATATGGAGGGAGCTGATGATTGAGGATTTCGAAGACGGGCGAGGAGCACGGAAAGGATATTGAAGATAGGTGGGGGCTGCTCAAACAAAAGTCACTCGAAACTTCAGCCAATTAGCAGTGAGCTGAAAAAAACACCAAAATGGCGGATTCAAGATGGCGGCCGTACAAATTTCGTCAGTGTCTATCTCGGAGACTGTAAAAGATGGAAAAGTGGTTTCTTGGAAAAAGATGATCAAGACCCGAAGGTCTACTTGGTGGCCAGAAAAACCGCAGTTCGCTTTAGCGAGCCGCGCACCCACGCGCCCTACTAGTTAATATATATATAGCTACTCGTGCTGATTCACTGACTGACTCATTGATCACCTCTCCTGTAAAATTTTGTATGGAAAATTTTTTTTTTACTCACGGTTTCGTATAGAGGGCAAAAATTCATTCGGAACAAAAATATGGAGAGAGCTGATGATTGAGGATTTCGGAGACGGGGGAGGAGCACCGGCCAGGGTATCGAAGATAGGTGGGGGGTGTTCGACCAAATGTCACTCGAAACCTCATCCAATTGGCAAAGAGCCGAAAAAAAACTCCAAAATGGCGAATTCAAGATGGCGGCCATACAAATTTTGTTTGTGTCTATTTAGGAGAGTATAAGAGATGGAAGAGTGGTTTCTTGGCAAAAGATGATCAGGAGCCAAAGGTCCACTTGATGAACAGAAAAAAAATTCAAGATGGCGGAATTTATTTTTTTCCATACAAAATATATGCAAAACTTTAATTGGTTCCTTTTCAAAATTTCTGATGGTTTCGTAGAGAGGACAAAAATTCATTCGGAGGAAAATATGGAGAGAGCTGATGGTTGAGGATTTCGGAGACGGGTGAGGAGCGCGGCCAGGATATCGAAGATAAGTGGAGGGTATTCAAACAAAAGTCACTCGAAACCTCATCCAATTGGCAGAGAGCCGAAAAAAAAATCCAAAATGGCGGATTCAAGATGGCGGCCATACAAATTTCGTCGGTGTCTATCTCGGATAGTATAAAAGATGGAAGAGTGGTTTCTTAGAAAAAGATAATCAGAATATGAAGGTCTACTTGATGATGAGAAAAAAATTAAGGATGGCGGAATTTATTTTTTGCATACAAAATATGTGCAAGACTTTGATACGTTCCTTTCCGCTGATGGTTTTGTATAGAGGACAAAAATTCGTTTGGATGAAAAATATGGAGGGAGCTCATGATTGAGGATTTCGGAGACGGGTGAGGAGCACGGTCAGGGTATCGAAGATAAGTGGGGACTGTTCAACCAAATGTCACTCGAAACCTCATTCAATTGGCAGAGAGCCGAAAAAAAACTCCAAAATGGCAGATTCAAGATGGCGGTCATACAAATTTTGTCGATGTAAAGATGGAAGAGTAGTTCCTTGGAAAAAGATGATCAAGACCCAATGATATACTTATAAAACAGAAAACACGCGGTTCGCTTTAGCGAGCCGCGCACCCACGCGCCCTACTAGTTCTATATATATGCCTATGCATATGCATATGTCTGCCTATGCGTGCGTATTGCCAGTGATGATTTACGGATGGGCGAGATAGTCTCATAAAAACTTCAAACTTCGGGTTTCAACTCCTCAATCCTGATGCTGCAGGGGTACTGCTTCCCTAAACTGTGGGGATTTAGGAACTGTTGATTATGAATAGTTATTGTAGGGACCAAATAAAGACTACATCGTTAAATTCCAGGACCCAACTCCTCAATCTTGATGCTGAAGGGGTTCTGCCAACCTAAACTGTAGTGATTTAGGAACACGGACGAAGTTGCGGGCGTCCGCTAGTATTATTATGAAACTTAAGCGTAACGTTTAATGTTCAAAATTAGTTTGCAATGTAAACATAAAGTTATACAACCAACGTTAACTCACATTTCAAAATAATTGGCGTGTAATTACGCCACGGAACATTGTAGATATGTGTACGGGCGTAATTAGGGAACTTGTAAAATGTAAGTACCTACATGTTATCATACATTCAGAGTTTTGTGCTCTTTGGAAAACAACATTTCTTTGCTATTTTTTGAATTATTTTATACTAGCCCGCACTACGCACACTACGCGCACTAGCGCGAGCCCATGAGTTTGTTTGCGTGGATTGAGGTTTTTAAGCTATTGCATAGCTTCTATCGAGACTGAATCCAGAAATTCCGTAACGAAAATAACCTGACACGGGACTCCTTTACGGTGAGCCGCTAGATGGCGTTGATAAAAAATGCTATGCAATAGCTTTACCGCGGCAGTCCCCGAGTGTCACACGTCTTTTTTAATTCCCGCGGGAACTCTCTTACTTTCCAGGATAAAAAGTAGCATCTCTAAAATAGGATAAAAATTTAAAAGTAGTATCTGGCTGGGCCAAGTCAGTACAGTCGTTGCGGCGTGATTGAGTAACAAATATCCATCCAACCGTTCAACCATCCATCCATACATCCATACATCCAAATTTTCGCGTTTATAATTGTAGTATACTCAAACACTCACGAATATAGTAGTCGAGTATATAGTCCGTATATACCAATGCACACTCCAGGCACACATAATGTGTGTTACACAACCGACGTGCTATCCGACCCGTGGTCCTAGCACGACTGACTAATGACTAATGGCGCCTGTATTTATAACATGTTTACTCCAATATTCACAGACTACCCTCTATATGCTACAATAATATTTGTAAGATGTGAAATTTCGAATTTGGTTGGGAAATTAATTTTGTTAGGTATTAACAGGTTCCATTTAATACGAGTTCATTTCAGTTAATTCCTCCTTTACTATAAGTTCAAAGCGTACCTTTATAAATGGAGTCGTGGCAATATTGAAGTTCCCGTATTGAACTCGGATGCGGACTTTTCAAGATATTTCATTAGTTTGTTTTCCATCGTGGCTTAGGAGTAAGGCGTAGAACTCAGAGGTGCTATTAGTTGATCTACTAGAGGTGCCGATTTCAAACCATACGAGTACTTATATTAGATACTAGCTGTTGCCCGCAACTTCGCCCGCGTCAATTTTTGTTATTACGATCGCGTTTAAGAAGTTTTTAAAAGAAAATATTTTAAATACTAGCTTTACCCCGCGGCTTCGCTCACGTTAAGTTCGATTATTCCAACCCCTATTTTATCCCTTTAGGGATTGAATTTTCAAAAATCCTTTCTTAGCGGACACCTACGTTATAATAGCTATCTACATGCAAAATTTCAGCCTGATCCATCCAGTGGTTTCAGCTGTGCGTTGATAGATCAGTCAGTCAGTCAGTCAGTCAGTCAGTCAGTCAGTCAGTCAACTTTGCCTTTTATATATTTAGAAGAAGATTCCTGCGGTCCTAAAGCTAAAATTCCTCGTTCCTACCAAAACGCGGGAAACCAAAAAGAGGGAATTTATAAAGAAATGACGCCATATTTTGATAACTAGTAAACGACGTTTTTAATATTGCTATAGAATACCGATTAGATGGATCGATAAACTTTTTTTAAATAAGATAGCATTAAAAATCGTATTTGGCAAATGTTGGTTAACGACATAACTTGAGGAGGGCAGATTCTGTGACCATACTCAAACTTGACTCGTAAAGAAAAGTTATTTCTTTCAGTAAGACTGATTCCGACTACGGCGGCCAATCTCTACACAATTTAACTATCTACGCAGGATATATTACAGTGTACACATCTGTGCGCAAACACAGGTACGATCTCTATTCCCTCACTAGATATGATAGCATGACCAAAACACACATTTTTAAAATTTTTGTCTGTCTGTTTTTACGGAACGTCTGAGCCATTTATGCCGGCATTTTCCAAGCTCCTTTTAGAAAAAGTATTGTACTATTAATTATTATATTATTAAGTACTAGCTGTTGCCTGCGACTTCATCCGCGTCAATTTCTGTTATTATGATCGCGATTAAGAAGTTTTTAAAATAATATATTTTAAATATGGATAATTTTCCCCGTTTTTGCAACATTTTTGACTGATACTTCGCTCCTATTACTCGCAACGTGATGTTATATAGCCTAAAGCCTTCCTCGATAAATGGACTATCCAACACAAAAAAAAATTTCAATTCGAACCAGTAGTTCCTGAGATTAGCGCGTTCAAACAAACAAACTCTTCTGCTTTATGATAGGAGTATAGATTAACTGTGTATAAACTTTATAAATAGAAGACTCGTCGGGATCAAAATAGTTTATGGCAAGGGTTGCTAGAGGGGCACTATTAGGGATTGTGACAGTACGTTTTAATTATGAAACTTCGATAGTTCCGCGGTTTTCAACAGAGGCACGCGCACTGAATTGTTTCAAGGGCTCCATCCTTCAGTCACGTGTACCACTGCATTTATAATGGTTTTAGTCGGATACTTAGAAACAGCTGTGCGATAGTTAAAGCTTCCTAGTGATCTAAGTTTATGAACTTTAACCGCCTCTTGGTTACAGGACGTATTGTTTTTTAAAAGCTTTTATTTAACTTGCAATGTATAACTATGTTCGGGTGGGGTCTTGCAACTCAATTTTGAAGCAGATATCTTCAACCGATTGAGCTGAAATTTGGTATACAAGTTTAGTTTGGATGACAATGCATGGTTAGCTATTTTATGTGACGTCATTCTAAATCCATCATTACATCATTTGTATGATATAAAAGCTTGTCGCGAGATTTACCTGTGTAGATAAACAAGTAAATTAAATAACTTCACCCACACATACAAACTTTCGCCTTTATAATATTAGTGTGATGTGATGTGATAGAGGTCAATGTGAGGGGCACATGGATGCGTAGAATAGGGAGAAGTGGAAAAATCAGAGGGACGCCTGCATCTGCTAACATTAATTAAATTCTTAGGCCCACTTAGGCCCTTCTCCCATTACAGGTAGGTATTTCTAAATAAACACGAGTCTGGAAGCGCGCGTTAACACCGTGATACGAATGGAACGTCAATACCTATTGCATCCATTTCATTAGGAAAGGCACGCGCTAATGAAATGTTTCAAAGGACACGTTTACTATTGTGAACTTTGTATAGTTTTAAATACAATCACTGGAAATGCTCTTAATTGCGAACATCTGTAGCCTAAGCACGTACAAGTAAATTTTAACTGAGGAACTTTGACGTTTTGGTAAATAAATAGGTAAATTGTTTATAGGCAAGAAACATTGTACTTAAAAACAGCTGATGTTATAAAGGTACATACGTCCACACATATTCCGTCAATGATGACATGCAAATTATTACCTAATATCCTTCGATCACAGAAGAAAAAATATTAATTTCCTATTTCAGAATTATTATAATTTCTCGATTAATATAAAATCTAATATATGTCAAATACTAGCTTTAACCCGCGGCTTCGCTCACGTTAGGTTCGATTTTTTAACCCCCTATTTAACCCTCTTGGGGTTGAAATTTTTCAAAATCCTTTCTTAGCGGATGTCTACGTCCTAACAGCTACCTGTATACCAAATTTCAGCTCGATCGGTCCAGTGGTTAGAGCTGTGCGTTGATAGATCAGTCAGTCAGTCAGTCAATCAGTCAGTCAGTCACCTTTGCCTTTTATATATTTAGATTCATTAAGTGAGTAAAAACACTTATTTACGAGCCATTCATGTAGTTCCTTTTAAACACACGCAAAGATAACTCCTAGATTCTTCTTCCTTTTTTTTTGTCAACCGATAGACGTCCACTGCTGCACAAAGGTCTCTTGCACGGACTTCCACAGGTTTCGGTCTTGCGCCACCTGAATCCAGAGGCTCCCTGTGACAGTCGTCGGTTCACTTAGAGGGTTTGCTAAGACTGCGCTTTTTTTTTATTCGATGACAATATAGCCCTTGACTGCGATCTCACCTGATGGTAAGTGACGATGTGTGTGTGTCTAAGATGGTAGCGGGCTAACTTAGAAGGGATATGGCAGTGTACATTCAACCCATACCCCTAGTCGGTTTCTACACGCCATCGTGCCGGAACGCTAAATCGCTTGGCGACATGTCTTTGACGGTAGGGTGGTAACTAACCACGGCCAAAGCCTCCCACCAGAACAAACACTATTCGGTTAACACTATTCGGCTGTATCTACTTCGATACTTCAATAGTGGATTACTAACTTGGTTATAAGCTTGACCCTTAAACTCTGTGATCGTTAATCAAATTCATGGGAACAATAGCTATTAAATTACCGATGAAACCATTATTTGAATAAGTCAAGTTTCCAGGGAATATCTTAAATAACTTTCATCTCTTCACAAAATTATTTTCATTATCAAGAAACAACAACCGCCGATTCCCATTAAGCAGAGTCAAATCTTGCTGATTAAAATACTGTTCGAGGTTTGTAGCTAAATGAAAATTAAAATGAAGTGTTTACCTAATGGTAGGCAGATGGTAGGTATAAGAGGCCACATTAAGGGTAAATATTTTTTAATATGGCTGATTTTGTATTCACGGGATAAAGAACAAATAAGTGAGATAGTGAGATCGCAGTCAAGGCATAATTTGTTATCGAATTATAAAAAAAATTCGGCCCGCGCTAAGTGGTTGCGTTTCCATTTATGTCGCCTGAAAAACCAGTTGTCGTGACAAAAATGATAAGAACCGCGTTGACCTGCTTTTTGAATCATTTTCACATTGTTTGGGAAAATTATTTATAGTATACTTGCATATTTTTTATTGAAATTTTTAGTTCAATCGAAGCACGGCTTGCGACAGCTGGCAACGATAAGTTATATAGGTATCCACAATTCTCGATATGTATTTCGCTTTGTGAATTGTATTTCTGCAGCGTCAAATATTAATACTAAAGCTGGAATTGCAGATGCAGCTGCCGACACCGCTGGGAATTTAACGTGTTCGAGGAAATACAAATCTCTCTTCTTCTGTTCTTCAATGCAAATGTTTAGATTTATTGCAAACACATTCTAAGGTCAGCACAAGGGTTTTGAATACTTAACACCTGAGAGAGTTTTCGAGAAACATGGTACCTTAGGTCAAATTATTTTGTGACGTAATTGCGATAAAATTATACGAGTACGTACCACGGTAATTGTTTTATTTGGAATTGTCGATATTTAGATCCAGTTGCATGGACCGTGGTCACGACGGACGGACGGACGACAACTGGATCGCTTGATGTCGTCGGTCCACCTGGTGGGGGGTCTGCCAACACTGCGCTTCCCGGTGCGGGGTCGCCAGTCCAGCACCTTGGGATACCTAAATACCTACCTAAATAGCTTATATTTTGTAAGTGTAATTTTAGTCATATGCTATAGTTATCAAAGAGAAATAAAATTAATACCAACACTTTTTCTTGTAAAATACAATTCTTGGTACCTACTACTTACAAACTTCAGAACTTTGCAGAGGTCTTAGTTCGGCGTAAACTATTAGTATAGTAATATCTATATATCTATATATATAAAATTCAAAGTCGTAACTGACTGACTGAGATATCAACGCACAGCCTAAACTACTGAAGTTAGAAACTTGAAATTTTTACAGTTGGTTCCTTTTATGACGTAGGCGCACACTAAGAAAGGATTATTGGAAATTCCACCCCTAAGGGGTTTAAATAGGGGATGGAAGTTTATATGAAACTCCGTCATTTTTCAAGCTGTTTCCATCAAAGTTGGTATTTGAGCTTTCAGTTAAAAATAAAGAAGTACGTGTGTCACAGTTTTTGAAAATTCCACCCCAAAATCTAATTCCACACGGACGAAGTCGCGGGGGCAAAAGCTAGTTAGTACCATATAGTAGTAAAGTTCTAACAACATGCAGAGATTTTGATAATTACAATGTGTATATATTCTCTATCTCAGTAGCTATCGAAGGTTGCTACTTGCTATAGTTCTTGCAATTCACGTAACTATAGCAACCTAGCTAGCTATCGCATTTTGTATTACGAAATGTAGGTTTGATAATTCTTAGTTATCAACTTTCCATTGTTTTCCATAGCCATACACAAATAGATAATAGCCCCTCTGAAAATCCGCCTTTATAGCGAGTTTAAGCAGGCAAAGTGCTCCTTGCCAATTGGCATAGTGCAGTAGCGATTAATGCTGGCGTTACAACGAGCAGGAATTAACGTGAAATATGAACCACTTTACACAATTGTAATTAGGCAAAGTGAGAAAGCAGTTGAATTGTAAATGACTGCAGAGTGCCAGCGCTAAGCCTGTGCCTTTCTCTACGGCGGATTCCTGATTGCTGAAGTTCGTAACCCCTTATTAACTAAATATATATAAAAATGAATCGCTTAATGTGTTGGTAAGCGCATCACGCGTGAACGGCTGGACCGATTTCGCTAATTCTTTTTTTATTGTGTTTGTTATTGTTAGGAGAAGGTTCTTATGAAAGAAAAAATTAAGAAAATTGCGCGGAAAATTAGAAAATTTAAGAAATATTAACCACCATATTAAATTATTTCTAATGTAACCGCTTTTACAATTCAAACTTTTTTGATGTAACCTTATGGCGTTTGACATAACATTGACAGAATGCGTGCTGCCAATTTCGTCAAAGAGGATGTAAAAAAACTTAAGACAGGACAACGTCTGTCGGGTCCGCTAGTTAACTAAATAATTAGTTTTTATGTAGGTATGTTCCCCGATTACTCGAAGACGCCTGGATCGATTTGTTAAATTCTTTTTTTTGCTTGAAAGAGTATAGGGTAAAGATGCCGAATATGAGATGGTTGCCAAATATGAGATAGTTAGGTTTTGGCGAAACTAATCGCCGCAGCTATTTGGCGATACTGTCACCAGAAGCCACGTGGCAACAGACTGAAACATGTGTTGGTGCTTTCCAGTTCCAGGCGAAGTCAGGTTGTGTACGTGCGGATTTTTACGAAACCACAAAACCCGATTTTTGACACCAAATATTAACGAGGTATGTTACAACTTTATAGTCACACTTAATGATTTAAATTTACAGTCATTGTATCAGTTATATGATTAATTTTACAATGCATTTGCAGTTTAGTTGTATTTTCTTCGTCAAGAAATAATAGGCAGCCTAGTTTTTAAATTTGGGTGTTTTCCTAATATGAGACACGTGGGGGCTCTTTAAATGAGATATCTCATATTAGGATGTATAGAAATACGACTATTTAAAAACCTCTTTTTCTAGATGCCGTCGATCAAGGAAGTCCTAGGACCACGATGCCATAATACGGGCCGTGAGTGCAGTGCGAAGCAAACAAATATGTTACCTAATAGCATCAAAACTTTCGATGTTCCTAAGAGTATCCTAGAACGTTATGTCAAAAAAGATGCTAATGCAGAAGTATTTGTCAAGGTTCATGGGAAGACCTCCAGCTTTTTCTGACTATTTACAAGCAAAAATAGAAAAATATTGTAAAGTTGGACTAACGATTTTATGGGTTACATCTACATCTGAAGAACATCAAGCACTTGGCACAAGCACATGATAATATATTATTAAGTTGTTACTAAAACCTTTTTATTTAGTAGTACGATGTTGTAGATTAATAAATATCGCCAATAAAAAGTTTTTTTGAATTGATTTCTTTCCTTTTTCTCTAAATCTATACTATCTCATATTAAAAACCCTTGGTATCTCATAATAGAAGACCATTTCCCTGAGACGTAATTTCTGACTTTTCTAATATTATCTGACATAACAAAAAATCTATTATACCTAGCACTAAACGGTCTTTCAAGGATAAACTTCATTAAATACTTATCGAATATAAGTGATTTTCATAGTCATTAGTGCAATAATTTATTTTTTATGGCCGAATATGTAAATGGTATCTCATATTCGGCATCTTTACCCTACTTCCCAGGTGGTCCAATTGTCATCAGGTCAGGATCTGATTATGGGACCCTGGAGAAATCGAGGGAATTCTTCAAATTTTATAAGCACAATTGATATATTTTGTAGTGGCGTTTGAAGTCGGTTTTGTTAAAAAGAATTTTTAGGATTATTTATTTAGTATTTGATTTAGATTTTAGGCTATAGTCCACCACTGCTGCTATTTTGGATTGGCAGATTTTACACACCCTTTTTGAGAATGTTATGGAGAACTCTCAAGCATGCAAGTGAATGAAAAAACGTGAGGAATCACGTTGTTTTTATTGAATGAAAAAATGTGAGTCCACCTATCACGTTGTTTTCATTCACTGTTAAGGCAAATGATATTTAATCTTCAACAACCAATTAATTTAGCCCAATTTTCCAAGGACAGACAGATAATGAAATTTCAAGATCCGGGCCATTTGTTACCGTCTATTAATATAATATTCTCGTATAAAGGGCCATTACTTCGGGTCATTATCACAGTTTACTGCCAGCGGCATTAGTCCCCTCGTTTATCTAATCGCCGGAATCTGTGTGACTTAACATCACCGCGTACATGGGATTAATATATTAAGGCTTTGTGTGATACTCTATGTCCGTATATTTTTACGAATAATTAGCTAGGTTTAACAACTTTTGTTTAACTTTTAACTTAACTTTTGTAATAATTCATGTCAGTTGTACGTCGATACGCCAATGTCCGCTTTTCATTTTTCTGAACAAAATTTTACATCAAAGGTTAAAATTCATGGTCTTCCTTTTATTTCTCATGCTATGTTATTTAACAAAAAATAATCCTTATGATGAAGCCTTCCGATCGGTATGATAAAGATACAGGTTAATTTTTTTTCTCGTATAGCGGGTTCGAGTCCCGGTTCAACCAGGCAATTATTTAAAAATCTATGAATGCAGTTTAAATTGTTTTTTAAATTAAAATGAATTCTTCTTTCAGTAAAATGTTCCATCTACAATATTTAAGGTACTTCCCCTCCATGTGGCATAGCCGTGGGACGCCCTGTATATAAAATTCAAAGTCCTGACTGACTGATTGACTGACTGAGATATCAACGCACAGCCTAAACTACTGAAGTTAGAAACTTGAAATTTTTACACTTGGTTCCTTTTATGACGTAGGCGCACACTAAGAAAGGATTATTGGAAATTCCACCCCTAAGTGGTTTAAATAGGGGATGGAAGTTTATATGAAACTCCGTCATTTTTCAAGCTGTTTCCATCAAAGTTGGTATTTGCGCTTTCAGTTAAAAATAAAAAAGTACGTATGTCATAGTTTTTGAAAATTCCACCCCAAAATCTAATTCCACGCGGACGAAGTCGCGGGGGCAAAAGCTAGTCTCGGATAATTAAAGAGTTCTCGCGGGAATCAAAAACCTTATTAACTCACACGGACGAAGTTGCGGGCATCATCTAGTAATTAATAAATTGTGTCTTACTTTCCTACTTAATCAGTTTACGAATGTTTTCGTGGAAGGCTCGAATCGCTTCCATGTGGATTCACCATTATGAACTGTAATAAGTCCTCCATTTAAACTTTCCCCAATATTAGATCAGAGAAACAATAATGTGATCGTAAAGTAAATTTTACAATGGAATTAAACCTTAGAGATTTTGCTTCCCGGAAAAGGCCATGAAATGAATATTTGTGAGGTGTGTAAAATTTTTACGATTATAGATTTTTCCTTTTTTTATATCTATGTATAACGCAATCGCTGTGCTGCTCTTTCTGGTGCAAGATGTTGGAATACCGACCTTGTATCGCAAAGGTATGTATTCGCAGACCAACAAGTAAGTAACAACTAACTAAGGAACTACTCTGTGCGTTCGCGTACTGTGAAAATTGGGACTACCCTGTGCGTTCGCGTACTATGACAATTAGGACTACCCTGCGCGTTCGCGTACTGTGAGAATTGGGATTACACTGTGCGTTCGCGTACTGTAAAAAGTGGGACTACCCTGTGCGTTCGCGTACTTTGAGAATTGGGACTACCCTGTGCGTTCGCGTACTTTGAGAATTGGGACTACCCTGTGCGTTCGCGTACTGTGACAATTAGGACTACTCTTGAGGTCCGTGCCATACCCATGCAAAAAATCATATCGATCCTTTGCTAGCACAAACCAACAAACAAACACACTTGCGGATTTACAACTGGTAAAGAAGTAAGGATAAAAATAAATCCTAGTAAGGAGGCATACCCTATATTATCTCGACTCACTAATGCTGAAATCTAGAGCGTTTTAAAAGTGGTGTCGAATGAAAACCGTTGAATAACGGTTGAACTAATCAGTTGGACTAGTGGAAATTACCCTTTCTGTCAGCTTAGGTACCATTGTCCACCCCACTTTTAATGAAGGATTATTCATTAAAAGTAGAGAGTTTTTACTTCAAAAACGTGATCTAGATGATCACAGGTAAAAGATAAAAGGCTAACTAGCGCTTTTGCATCAACAGATTTGTAAAAGAAATTGCAGATCTGAGAAAAATCTAGTGGCTTGTAATTAGTGACTAAAAAATAAATTATCCCATGCGCGTAGTTGGTACTGAACAAAAAAGTTTTGGGAACGTGACTTTTACATTTAAAAGTTTTCTCATGTAATACTAGCGGTCCCCCGCAACTACGTCCGCTTAGAATTTTTGATTTCCTGTGAGATTACAATAATTTAATTTTCCCGCTGCAAGAGGTCCATCGAAAAAGTTCTACTGCGACTTCGCATCCATGAAGTTTTTATTTTTGAAAATTTGATCCCCTATTTTTACCACCCTCAATTTTCTTAAACGGCTTATTCCGATTTTTATGATTTAAACGAAATGAAAAAAATGAAATATGGAAACTAATTAATGAAATGCCGAATTTCATGTCTCAAACTTCTAAGATATAGGACTTTCATATAACTTTTCCACCCCCCTTTTACCATCTAAGGTAACTATTTCTTACCTGATGAATTCACCCTGGAGAAAACCTACCTTATAAAATTCAAGTTTGTCGGCTATATTTTAATGAAATTATTTCTTAAGCAGTATCCACCAGTGCAATAAATGCAACGAAGCTGTAGATTTATGACGTGTCATAAGAGCTACAAGTTAGCCTACATGAAATAAATAAATTTTGATTTTGAATTTGAATTTTTACACTCAACATTTTATTTTGACCCAATTCAACCAGCAAAAAAAAAAGAATTGATAACCTCCTCCTTTTTGGAAGTCGGTTAAAAATAGGTATAGGTTTCAAATCGATCCGTTATTTCTTTGAAAAATCCTATTATTTAATATTATAAATGCGAAAGATTGTATGTATGTTTGTTACTCTATCACGCCGCAACGATTGAAACGATTTAGCTGAAATTTTGACACAGAGATAGATTATAGTCTGGAATAACACATGGGCTTTTATCCTGGAAAATACGTGAGTTCCCGCGGGAATTAAAAACCTGTATCCATGCGTACGGAGTACGCGGGCATCATCTAGTATTTGATACATTGTAGAAACAAGAAATTGAGATAAATTAATTCCCAGTGGACACTTTACTCACAAAATATGTATATTTTGTAGCAAACAACGTACATGAGAAAAACAAACATGCTACTTGATTGATGGATAATAAAAGTACTTGGATATTGGATAGAAGCTGGCGTTACTTTGCGGAAGTTCATGATTAGCAAGAAAAAGTTATGATTATTTTGCTATATATATTCTGTTGATTTTTGTGTGATTCTTACTACTGTTGGATTTACGGATTATAGCAAAATAATTATAACCTTTTCTTGCTAAAAGTACTTGGAAAAGCTAAAATATCATATTTAGGGTATTCCTGCCAAAGGTAACTTTGCTATTACCACTTTAGTTATTGGGATCGGCAGACCACAAAATTGGTCTGTAATGTGTTTTTTATATTAGGTAGCGTCCGATAGAATAAAATTCGGGATGATCGAAAAGAGCAGGCAAAATCTAATGTACATAAAACGAATTCCCTTTCGGAATTAGTTTCTGTTTTGTTATCACTTCTTAATTTTTTTGTTTGTTTTAGTTTTAATTTAGAGTTTTGTTTTGTATTATTTTGTCATTATTTATCTTAGATGTTTAAATATAAAAATTATATTTTTTTGTAAGAAAGATTATGCGATAAAACAGGATAAAATTAAAAGTGAACAGCGCTACGCTGCTTTTGTTTTTCAGTTTTAATTTCAGTAGTATCCATCAGTATTGGAAAATTGCAAGCTTTGAAATATTACATTTCAATTGAATGCAAACTAAAAATTCCATGTTTTAAACATCTTTCATTCATTTCAAAATGGAAATTCCGGTGCGAAATATATTTTTGTGCTTTTTTAATTTGATTTTGATTGAAAATGGAAGCTTGTTTTTAGTCTTTTAATTTAAAAAACTGAAATCCTTTCATTGTGTGTGTTTTATTTTTGTGAGTGAACTCTTTTTGTTTCTTCAGCAGTATTTTGAAGACAAAAACAGAATGCTTTTCATCCTGGAAAATCAAAGAGCCTTACAAACTTTCACTGGTGCGATTCATTTGAGTGTACTTTCACTTCCACAACATAGATTATTTAAGCAACGGTCCAACAAATTCCTGAAAAGCCGGAAACACATTGGTCACTTGGTGGTGCTCTGGTGCTCTAAATGTTTGGTGTGGGCGGCGGTAATTATTTAACATGAGGTGATCCATCCGCTGGTTTGTTCGTTATTTACATAAAAACAAGCCTTTTCCGCGGTTTCGCTCACATTAAGTTTGATATTGCAAACTTCTATCTATCTTTATGCCAAACAGCCCAATACGTTCAGTGATTTGAGCTGTGCATTGATCAGTCAGTCATCAGTCACCTTTTCTTTTTAGGGAGAGGGTAGACTGGCTACTTATAGCGGCTTAGCGATTGATGTTTTTATAGCTTTAAATATGGACACATAACAAACATAGAAATAAGCAACCGAAAACCGCAGAAATCAGCGTTCCAAAATCGTGAAAATGCGATGCAGACGTAAAATGCCATAAAAACGCCGGTCGCTGCCGCCCCCCTGCTATAGATCAAACGCAGAAATCAGCAACCAAATATCGCAAAAATCGCGAAAACGCGATGCAGACGCAAAAAGCCATAAAAACGCCGATCGCAGCCGCTAAAAGTAGCCAATCTGCCCTCTTCCATAAATATTCAGAAAAGAAAAGGAGTTTAAAAAACTCATACCCTAATCGGTATCCCTTGCTGTAGTCGGTAAAAAGAATTTTCCTGTATGTCAAGGGATATTTTCCGTTAAGCCCAACCCGCTAACCCACAGACTGGTAGGTTACACAAATCCCCACGTTGTTTGCCTAATGGATGGCGGTCCGTTGTGAATTTCAAAATGATTAATGACGCGAAAGCTTAGGCGCAGAGCGTATTAGAGCAGCGTCGATGGGAAGCAACCCAAGAAGGGAGGTTTTGACGACCTCCCTGGCGCAGTGGTGAGCGCTGCGGTCTTATAACAGGGAGGTCTCGGTTTCGATTCCCGGCGGTGGCAATGTAGGAATTTATAATTTCTAAATTGTATCTGGCCTGGTCTGGTGGGAGGCTTTGGCCGTCCTTACCACCCTACCGTCAAAGACGTGCCGCCAAGCGATTTAGCGTTCCGGCACGATGGCGTGTAGAAACCGATTAAGGGTATGGTTTGAATTTACACTGCTATACCCCTTCCAAGTTAGCCCGCTACCATCTTAGACTGCATCGTCACTTACGATCAGGTGAGATCGCAGTCAAGGGCTATCTTGTCATTGAATAAAAAAAATAAAAAAACGAGTCTTTTGTAGTCTGAAGTCTGAAATCTCTAGGTATGTCAAGAAAAGTGGTCTTTGAGGAATAATTTGAAGTTAACTTTCATACTTCATATTTCCTACAAACTATAATGTTGGTGTCTTTAAATCAAGAGTGAATAGGCATCTTGTATGCAAGCACACACCATCTTTGGCTGCATCTTCACTCGAAATCACAGTCAAGTGCTAGTCTATATATTAAAAGAAAAAACTATATTTTGCTTTCTTCTGTTTGAGGTCGTATAGCTTAGTTGCTGCTTAAGTCGATTATTATGAACGGTAGGCAACTTTGGCCGAATTGGTAACTTTGGATAACTGATGTCACCGTCCGTCCCAGTCATGGAATTTAATTTATTTATTTCATGTAGACCAACTTGTAGCACCTATATCGTGTACTTTAGCACCAATTCTACCAGGTTAGTTTTACAGCTACAATTATGTATGCTGCATGTAAATTGGTAAAATTGATAAAATTTCAAGTATACTAATCCGAAGAAATCTTATCTTATCTTAACCTAAATAACAGGTCAAATGCAAGTCAGACTAGTATTCGAAGGGTTCCGTACCAAAAAACCCCGAAAAGTACGTTTCTACTGTTAATTTTAATTTTTATTATTTGTTATAGCGGCAATGGAAATACACATTCTCCGAAAATTTCTAATCTTTAATAATATGGGTCAGGTACGGAACCCTAAAAAGGGACGAAGATATTATGCTTAATAAAAAAAAAGAAAAAGAAAAACGGGAAAAACGCAGAAGTCGC
The DNA here is from genome assembly GCA_038048805.1 of Hipparchia sbordonii. Taxonomy (NCBI): domain Eukaryota; kingdom Metazoa; phylum Arthropoda; class Insecta; order Lepidoptera; family Nymphalidae; genus Hipparchia; species Hipparchia sbordonii. The sequence goes on from JBBIWI010000007.1 coordinate 2,686,995, forward strand.
GGGCGAATTAGAGTAGTCAGTAACCTTTTGATAAATAAAATAGAACATATTTGTAAAGTTCAGATTCAGATATTGAATGTCTTAGGTAAATATTTTCAAACAAGTTATCTTCAAAAATACTTCATAGTTTACTTACCCTCACATGCGAGCGACCTCGGTAAAGTTCTAAAAACAATTTTATAAACTGCTAAAAGTTCAGTTCTAAAAATCATTCACTGTTGATTAAAGTTCTCAAACTAATTAAAGCAAATAAAGTACTTAAACAATAGAGACGCACTTTTTCGCGTTCGAATTTCAAATATTTTTAAATTGTTAAGTTTTTTTTTATTAAGTCCTGGCAAAGGTTCGTGAGCATGCAGCTGAGATTTTTCGTAGTGTTCTGGCAAGTTTAGTTACTTGGAAGAGTTTTCGTATATTTCATAGATAAGCGCGAACAGACGTTCGTACCGTACGGTTTCTGTGTAGCGACTGATAGCCGTGAGCTTCCGACGCCATGAGAATTCCAAAATCACTTCTGAACCTGAAATTAATAAAGTTGGGAGCCGCGACACGCGTTTTGATTGCCTTTTTATATTTTCTTTGAAATAGAAATTAATATAGGTTTTACATTCGCTTTGTAACGCGAAAATAATATTGGAAGCCTATGAAAAATCTGTGTTGATTTCAGTTTATTCTCAATAGATCAAAGCTGCGTACTGAAATTCCGTAAATAAAATAGACCCGTGGTTATAATTAGTGATCACGAAGTATTTGTCGTAAACTTCCAATATTTGCATTTCTATTTAACTAACTTTTGCCCGCGACTTCGTCTGCATAGAGACAGGAACCCTCAATTTTTCCGGGATAAACCGTCGCCTTTGTTTCCAAGTTTTCCACTCATGCAAGAAACCACGTCGATCCGTTGCTGCGAGATTGCCGGAAAAACCAAAAACCAACAAACATAGTTAATGAGACGAAGACGGCGACAACATTTACATTACAATACAACGTGTTATTTTGTTGGTGGTTTCCCCTTTTTCATTGATACTGAATACCAATATTTTATTGTCAATTTTATGTTGGTGGCTCAGAAAGAAAATTTCCCAATACAGTATCTCGACTACGGAAGCCAAGAGTAAAGTTGTTTCAGTCGTAAATGAACGCATATATTACTTTTACGATCCTAATTCTGTTTCTTTCCTGAAGATATTGTTATTGCCAGAATTTGGTTTCTTTTGTCGTTATGCTGAAATAATTGAATTGATGGCATACGCCTTTGAAAGTATAATTGAAGAAAACCAAGTAATCTGCTCTTTGTTTCAAACCAACGACATAATGCTTGCTACAAAATCAAAATCAAATCAAAATCTTGTAGCTCTTATGACACTTCATAAATCTACCACCGGTTCGGAATGCAGATTCTGCTGAGAAGAGCCGGCAAGAAACTCAGCAGTTGCTCTTTTCAAAAAAAATTTTTTTTTACAATGTTTAACAAAACTAGGCTATGCACACAGCGTTTCCACAAAGAAGTTTCAAAAATGTACACCTACCACAACCTAACACATGTTAAGATGGGTAGACACAAAGCAGACCCATTTCCGTTGGTGCTACTTTATCTGCTTTCAAAAATGGCATCATGCCTACATTGTGCACGTCGTGGAGTGGCATCAAAAATAATTGTGTATCACTAAAGTTTATAAGCCTCAATAGCCCAACGGTTAAAGGTGTGAACTGAAAACTATATGGTCGCAGGTTCGAATCCCACCTGTTGCACTATTGTCGTACCCACTCCTAACACAAGCTTTCCGCTTATTTGGAGGGGACAGGAGAATATTAGTCAACTTTAGGTTGGCTAATATTTATAAAAAAAAAGACGTGTGGCACTCGGGGACTGCCGCGGTAAAGCTATTGCATAGTATTTTTATTAACGCCATCTAGCGGCTCACCGTAGAGGAGTCCCGTGTCAGGTTATTTTCGTTACGGAATTTCTGGATTCGGTCTCTACGCTGGCCCGCGATAAAAGCTATGCAATAGCTTAAAAAAAGTAAACTTGCTGCTCGTTTCTTTGCACATCAGTGTACGGATGTGCTTTTGGACAGCAATTAAAGTTTCTCAATCGGATTGACGTTTATTTGAAATTATTATAGACTTTTTCGCGCTGCTTAAAGAAATTAGCCACCATATAAATTATCATTCATCATTCATACTGACTTCGATCACATTTTTTTTATTCGATGAAAAGATAGCCCTTAACTTACCTTACCTGTAAGTGACGATGCAGTCTAAGATGGTAGCGGGCTAACTTGGAAAGGGTATATCAGTGTAAATTCAACCCATACCCCCGGTTCTACACGCCATCGTGCAGGAACGCTGAATCGCTTGGTGACACGTCTTTGATGGATGATGTCTTTGATGATGGATGCTTACTGAGGATGAGATGGTAACAAACTGACCATAATATTATCAAAGGTGAGATTGTTTTTATGGTTCGTAGGTCACTTTTCTTCGAGTTTATCCATGGTTTTATCCTCTAGTATAGATAAACACTATAAAAGTCAAAAAGTACAACTACGAAAGAAACTTGGAGCACAAGCCTTGTAGTTGTCCCTGCAAGAAGTTGTATATAAAGTTAGCCATAACTTGCCATCTCGAGCTAAAAGTTCGACGCTGTGACTAAGTGCTGCTGAAGCTAATGTGTTTGAGAGTCGTGAAGTTAGGCGGTTGCTCAGATATTGGGAGCCAATACAAGTGTTATTAATGTGGAAGATGCAAAGACAAAGTGGTACCTACAGCATATGAGTAAAGAACCGAACAGATACAAAACCTCATTCATTTTATATTAAAAATGTATAAATTAGATCATAACCACATTCGCACGCACACACACACACACACACACACACATACAGATCCATGCACGCACGAACGCAAGCACGCACGCAGGTGCGCACGCACACAAACACACATACATATCCATGCACGCACGAACGCAAGCACGCGCGCACGCACGGACGCACACACACACATACACGCGCGGTAACGAAAAGTTATTCTCACCCAACTCATTATTTTTTTTACAGACTATTAGCCAATTTTTTAAATAATGCGCAATATAATCGGAATTCTCATTTTTAAAACTTCTTTTAAAAATGAAACTTTTTTTTAAATTCTTGGACCTTCGTCCAAGAATTTTAGTGTAAGTATAACTTTTAGAAGTAAATAATTTCATTTCACTCGACCGTCCTGTGAGGATTAGCTCTACCTTAACACCCTACTGTTAAAGAGGCGCCGTAAAGTGATTCAGCGTTCCGGTACGATGGCGTGTAGAAGGCGATTTGAGACATAGGTTGTTAAAACTGCCACACCTTCCTTTCAAGTTAGCTCGCTACCATTTCAGACTGCGCCGTCACTTACCATCACTTGAGATCGCAGTCATGGACTTTTTGTCATGAATAAAAAGCAACTTTATAAAAAGTAATAGTAACACGATTTTCTCGTATTTTTCCTACTTCATACTGAGATAATGTCTCAAATAAAAATTTATAGCAACATCCATTACACCTCATTCCAGACGATAAATAAATTACGCAATGCTGCATCCAGCAAGGTATTCATACTGTGAATTTCTGTACTTTATAATATCTAATTTATTGCTTATAAACATTTTATTTCATATTAAAACTAATTTTTCACTCAAATAAATACATAGGCCAGGCCTAGTCAGGGATCATAAATTTCTTATTTTTAAAATTGTTTACAAGATGGAGCCAATAAACTGATGACGATATCCGAAATAGCGATGGCGCAGACAACCGAATTTTGTCTAATTTATATCTGACAACGACCCACTTTAAATAGTGATAAAAGGCGTACGCAAACTCAGTGTGCTCTTTTATTGCTTCTAGCACTTAATTATGTTTTATATTATTCGCTTTTTCAAAAACTGCTAGATTTTCGGTACGCAGAATTTTGCTTACCTTTCCCCTTCAGCCACCACCTTCGAAGTGCAACGTTGATTCGATACACAAAGCAACAGTTGCTGAAGTTGTCAAATGAAAAGGTTGCGGATGATCGTAATAAATATGACATTTAGGTATACCTTTTTGCAACTAATCGCTTGCGACATAATATAATTCACGAGATTTTCCGGTTGCACGAAGTATATTATTTTATTCCTAGCCTAAAATTAGTACAATAGTAAATTAAACGTGGGGCTTGTTCTATTTTCATCGACTCTAAAATTTCGGACGTCTGCGATAACGCTAAGTTTAATGAAGTGCCATAAATCTGTCGCTGTTTTATTGAATTATGCTTACAAATGCTTCAATATGTGAATTAGATTATTTATTTTAAATGGAATTTATTTCAGTTCTTTGCTATAATTTACCATCTTGGTTTATCTTCGGTGTCGAGAACAAGTTTGAACATATTATTTTTAAATATTTGTATAAAAAATATTTTTTTTTAAATACAAACATTGTTAGACCTGCATTAAAAAAATAATATACACATATAAGTATACAAATAATGTACACAGTAATATACCTAATATTTTTCTTTCAAATTACAAAGAAGAAAAATGAATTAGGTACTTATGGGGCCTTAAAAGTTTTTGCAAGTTAGACCTAATCCTATTATCCCTATTTTACATTATAAATGCGAAAATTACTCAATCACGCCGCAGCGACTGAACCGATTTGGCTGAAATTTGACACAGAGATAGATTATAGTCTGGAATAAAAGATTAGAGAAATAAAGGCTATTTTTTATCTCGGAAAATAATATCGTACTGGAACGCCAAATCACTTCAGTCAGCTCAATCTGAAAGCCTCACACTGACAAAAAAAGTTAAAAAAAAGTTTATGTCATACTTTAGGTAAATGTCAAATACGCCTATACTATTACATGTCAGAGCAAGTGTGTCCCTAATTGATATTTACAATACATCACACATTGTTGTCTTTCGCCAAAAAGGGTAAATGAAAACAAAGTGTGTAACGTCGCACCGTGAGAAATTATAGAGCGTGTGCCATTTGCGTTGTATAACATGGGTAGGGCATATGATTACGGGTAGGTATAGACTATTTTAATATTCTATTCTACTATCCTACTAATATTTATTTATTTATTTATTTTATGGAAACATACAGTATTTTAATTGTATTAAAGCTAAAAACAGATTTATAATTCTTAAACCTAAATTGTTTCCAAAGATACTTTAACATTTATAGATTACATTAATCCGACAACGCAACAATCGGGTGTAGCAGAAAGAGAAAACAAAAAACGTTAAGTTATAAATTAATTTTTAAACAGAAGCTTGCCGAAAACCGACTAACGTGTAGCTAGTCGGTTTTCGACAAGGTATCCTTAATAGCTAATTTAAATTTGGAGAGAAAGAGATGAAAAATGTCATTTTCCGAAAATAGCACGTTAAATTGGTTGCAACTTCTTCTAATAAATGTATTAGTAGCATACTTTGTCTTACATGGTGCAATATAAAAAAGTTTATAAGTTTTATGAATGCGAAAGTTTGGATGTATGGATCTATTCTACTATCCTACTAATATTATAAATGCGAAAGTTTGGATGTATGGATGGGCTAGCGTTGATGCCCGCAACTTCGTTCGCGCGGATTGAGGTCTTTTAATTCCCGCTGGAACTTTCTTATTTTCCGGAATAGCCTATATGTTATTTCAGACTATATAATCAATCTCTGTGCCTCTGGCGGCGCGACTGAGCTGTGGCTTAGAAATAATCCTACTATCCTACTAATCACATCACATCACATCACACTACTATAATTATTACAAAAGCGAAAGTTTGTATGTGTGTGTGTATGTTTATTACTCTTTCACGCTACAAAGAATGAACCGATCTGGCTGAAAGGGATGGAGATAGCGCATACTAGGATTAACACTAAGCTACTTTTTATTTCGAAAAAAAAAAAGAAAAAAGAGTTCCCGCGGGAATTAAAAAATCTCAATTCACGCGAACTAAGTCACTGGCATCAGCTAGTTATACATAAATACTTTAGCTGCTGCGCCGATTTTCGCTGAATATCAATACTTTGGCGACAGTTGGCCTTTGCATTAATAAAATTAATAACTAATAATTGTCATATACTTACCACATAAAATGACACCCTTATGAGAGTATAAAGGAACAGAGAGTCTACCTCTGTTAGCGCGCTAATATAACACGAACACGTGCACTATAATATTTCCTCTGTAACTGGCTCTCTGTTGAGGTTGGTCACTTTACCCTAGATTCGGTGGAGATTTTTATTAATAAAGCCTTTCGCGCCGGGATGCGCGTTATAAGAAGACCACCCATCGCCATGTTATAAGTCCCGTGATTGCGTATAAACTTTATCCGCTAATTTAGATCTAGATCCTCGTTTACGACCACTTGTGCTTATGAATTGTGGGGGTTTTTCCCCAATTCATACGTCCCCAAAGATAAATGGATAAAGAAATTTTTTCTTACAAAAATGTTAATGGAGTGGTTTTTCTAAGCCCCAACTAAAAATAAAGGTGTTACAATTAAAAAGAAAAATAGAGGTGTTACATTTATCACAGCTTTATCTGTCTGTGTGAAAGCTCACTCGAATGGGCCGATTTGAATGCATTTTTTTTTATTCGGAAACGCATTCAGCTGGTATGGTTCTAAGCTATGTTTGATGAAGATCCAACTATCAGCTGTTCTTTCAACCGATATAAATATGAGTCAATATGAGTCATATAACTGATACTTCAAACTATAGTACGTTTATCTCACGAAATTACGGGCGCTTTACTTGTGGTTACGTCGTGTACATGCACATTGAGTAAGTGTGCGTGTCTATCAGGAGCAATCACCAATATAAAGTCATTGATTAGGAGCCTAGGTGGGAGCGGTTAAGCGAGAGCAAACTCTCGCTTACACTTATACAAATACGACACACACAACCATGAGCCACGTGCCGTCGTGAATTGCAAGAACTATACTTCAAATTACTTGATAATACTCAAAGTGAAAGGCGAAGCTTTTTTCTCTATAAAAATACATTAGTTACTCTATGTTACCCACTTGATAACAAACATCAAACACGTGGAAATATGATTTTAAATTCCTGTACTCAGACATACAAGCATCTCCTTTTGAATTACAAATGTAGTTACAAATCCCTTTACCTCCCCATTTGGAAATCCTCATCAAAGCTCCCGCTGCCTGACGTTGTCAATTGCACGTCGTGTTGCTTCCCTTTCATTATGGATGGGGAGAGGAGAGCTGGTGGGGAGTTTAGAGGGTATGCTTGATAAACGCTTTTTAACATATTTTATTTTACTCCGATGATTTAGTGGCCAGCTTTTTTTTATTCGATGACAAGATAGTCTTTGACTGCGATCTCACCTGATGGCAAGTGAAGATGCAGTCTAAGATGGTAGCGGGTTAACTTGGAAGGGATACGGCAGTGTATATTCAACCCATACCCCTAATCGGTTTCTACACACTCTAATGCCGAAAAGTTATTTTCTGTTCCTGGGTTGAGCAAAAAGAAAATTATGGGATTTTTCGGACAAGAAAATCTTACCAACAGTCTAGAGTTAGAAAGTTCGTAATAAAATAATGTCGGATAGCATCAAAGTTGCCGGTCCTATATCAGCTGATCTCTTTATAATCGTATCGAATAACCGCCCCAAGAGCTACATCTTATGCACATACTTGTGGACTATAATATATCTCCCACTTGGTTGACTAGTCTTAGTTGAGATTGTTCACCGGGAGGGACTTACGTGACAGACAAAGACGACACTTTTGAAACTGAAGTGAGCTTTCCAAAAGTGCATGTAACTACTTTACATTATAAATGTTTTAAAACTGAAAGAATTGTGTTTGGCAGGTTAATTTGGCCATGATATTATTTAAGGAAGTTGAAGAAACTATCATTTTTTGAAAGAATGATTAATGCTGAATTTGACTAACTTGAATCCCTTCTCTCCTCTCAATAAGCGTAAAGCTTGTTTTTACAAAGCACCTTCTAATAATTTTCCACGTTCTCTTGGAAAATTACACACCATGATGATGTCTGCCACATTTACCTTGCCTTTGAACAAGTGTAGGGACATGATTTTCACTTTGCTTGCGAATAATTCCTATCCCCTATTATCGCTTCGATTTTAGAACTTAGAGCGATTACAGTTAACATGAGCACGTTTTATCTCAAGCATAATATTTTTATGGCCCTTTAGCTTTACATTAATGCCCGTTTTCACTAACCATATCTAAATCTTCCCCTAAGTAGGTTTACGTAGGTAGCCCCTAAATACAATCCCTTAACCTTTTATCATTTTCACCCTTAGGTGTTCCCTAAAACGAAATTGACAGAAAGCGTCTCCTAACTTAGCTTAGGTAGCCCGTAAGAGTTAGGAGCTGTTGGTAAAAATGGGCATAAGAGCTTTTGATTTTAGATGACCTCCTTGACTCAGTGGCGAGCGCTGTGGTCTTATAACTGAGTGGTGTCGGATTCGATTCCTCGTGGGGGCAATTTGGACATTTATAATTTCTGAATTGTCTCTGGTCTAGTCTGGTGGGAGGCTTTGGTCGTGGCTAGTTACCCTAACGTAAAAGACGTGCCGCCAAGTGATTTAGCGTTCCGTCAAAATGGCGTGTAGAAACAGATTAAGGTTGAATGTACACTGCCATAGTTGCCCTTCCAAGTCGACTCGCTACCTTCTTAGACTGCATCTTCACTTACCATCAGGTGCGATCGCAGTCAAGGACTATCGTGTCGTCGAATATAAAAACAAATAATTTAGTACATTGTACACAGTTACACAATCTCTGTGCTGAGAACGTGGCTGACATAATTTGTACCATATCCTTAGGTATATCATTTAAATTCAGAACAGAAGAGCTGCCCTGGTAGCATGGGCGGGAGAAATTGTATCCCCGGGAAAAGGATAAAACGTTTATCCCCTCGTTTAGCTTTATCCACCCGTCGAGCATGGGCACAGCGGTGGAAATAACACTCAGTGGATATACTTATAGAAATATACATCGCCTTCGCCTCTGTTGCCATGCTTTAGCATAGGGAAAAAATAATTTTATCCCCTGTCAGTGGATAAAATCGGGGGATAAAACTTTTATCTCCTGCCCATGCTACCAGTGCTGGTGTTTGCAACACGAAACCATATACGTAGGTATACCACGTAACTTAAGCATCAGATGCATCACGTGTGGTTTAATTTCACCCTCACGTTACGTAACAAACATTCGCGAATGCCAAATTATGTATTTCATTTCTATTATGGTCGGTTAATTAGTATCCAACACGGTTATTGGGTAAGTCGATGAGAAGTTAATACTTATCTCTCTCTCTCTCTCTCTCTCTCTCTTTATCAAATAATAGACGTTCACTGCTGGACTTAAGTCTCCTGCATGGACCTCCACAGACCTCGGTCTTGCGCCGCCTGAATCCAGCGGCTCGCTGCGACTCGTTTGATGTCGTCGGTCCACCTAGTGGAGGGTCTGCCAACACTGCGCTTCCCGGTGCGGGGTCGCCACTCCAGCACCTTGGGACCCCATCGACCATCAGCTCTTCGAACTAAAAAAACCTATTATTACTAAGTAGAGGTTATTAAATAGTTACTGAAATTCACAAAATTGCTTGAAATCAATCGGCTATGCTTCAGCTGTCCACAAGATAAGCTATAGGTATTATATTGTAACACGTTTTTTTTTTTGAAAGAGCAGTTGCTGAGTTTCTTACCGGCTCTTCTCACCAGAATCTGCTTTCCGAACCGATAGTAGAGACTTTACTTGTCGTAAAAGTCACATGCTTGCTTACATGAAATAAATAGTTTTAAATTTTTTTGATTTTAAGTTACCCCACTACCATCTTAGACAGCATCGTCACTGAGGTATCAGATACAGGTGAGATTACAGTCAAATGTTAGGTATCATCGAATAAAAATACATTTCATATAATAAAAATATTTTTTTCATATTTATTGGACCTGAAAAAGACCTGAAAGGTACAATCTACGAGTATTCTATTCGAATTGGTCCGTCGAGGCATCACGTGCCAATAAAATATTTACCTTGTTTAAGTTTGCACGTGACATTTTTTTATGTTACAGTTTTCTCGCTCTTTGAAATACTATCCGCAGAACCTTATTATGATGTACTGTACGTACACGTACTTTTACAAAATATTTCAGTGCGATTTATGAAAAACCGGTCAAGTGCGAGACGGATCCGCATACGAAGGGTTTCGTACCAGCTCTCATTGAGATCGAGCAAAAATAAAAGTTCATTTTCAAGTCCAGTTTTTTTTTAACTTTTTAACAAAATCTGACGTGGAACCATGGGATATTTAATTTAACCAGCAGACTTAAGACTTTTCGTACGAGGCATTTCAGTATTGATTATCTCAAAACATATACTTTTTTTATTCGATATCAAGATACTGCGATCTGACCTGATGGTAAGTGACGATGTAGTCTGGTAGCGGGCTAACTTGGAAGGGGTATCGTAATGGTATACAGATATATAAATCTTCAGTGAGCAGCTAATACAAGGCAAACAGCTCAATTCCTAATTACCTATATAAGTTCGTTTGCTCTCACTTTGAGAAGCAGACGTTCGTGCAAATGGCAATCACATTGACATGTTTGTTAACTCATTTTAAAGCCAACGTAGACGACCGCTCTTAGACTGATTTCTAATCCATTAACGGCTAACTTCGTTTCCAGAGGCCCTATTGTGACTTTCAAGCTTAGATTAACTGTACGTAAATCGGCAAGCAATAGGATGGATGAAAAAGGGATGGCAAAATTCTCTGTCCCATTCTCGTCCATTATTAAAAGAGACATTTATCCACGGTGAAAACTTGAAAAGTTACACTAATATCCAAACTCACGGGAGATCAACGTAGAAAATCTAAGACTGCAAAATGTAAAAGGATGTTTCGAATGTTTCCGGTTCAAAGTTTAGTTTCTGTACACGTCAAAGTTTCGGCTTATGATATTACCTACCTACCTCTTAATCACGTCGTTGAACGCGAAGTTGGAAATGGGCGGGGCATATGGTGGAGATGCGTGAGTGAAACCCTGCAATAGGTGGACCGACGACATCAGATAAATCGTAGGGAATTGTTGGTTTTGCTGCATATAAGCAACGCAATAGCGCGTTCTGTGAAAGTCCATGCAAGAGACCTTTGTTCAGCAGTGAACGACTTTCAGTTAAAAGAAGATGGTCACGTAAAGCATTCTACTCACGACAATGCGGCAGAGCCGATTTAAAAGGCAGTTAGATTGGAGCAATCTAGGATCCGACGAAGAATAACCCTACACACGATACGTTTAGGAGGCAATCTAGGATCCTCCCCACTTTTTTACCCTAAATGCTTCTTTACTCTCTCTCTCCGTTCAATTCATTTTTTCCGCCGGAATGTCTATTTATCGGCTGTCTGCAATAGTTCCTTAGAGATAGTCTGACATTTAGATTATGAATTTACTCGCATAGCGTTAAATTAATGTGACACTACTAAATTTGTCTTTCTACTATATCAAACAAGCTCAGTTCAAAATGCCAATTTCATTTTCAGCTAGATACGAAATGATATAATTAATTGTTTGTTGGACTAGTGACATGGAAAAATAAGTTTCGATTCACTAATTTCATTTATGTATGATATGTTTTAGTTATTAGTCGAGGAATAATTTCGTATAAATCTAAATTTTATACGAACAAAATTAATGAGAAAGATGTTACATCCAGTTTTCCGTTGTTGAGTTACAGTTTTTGAACTTTTTTCCTGTTTCTCACAATAAATAGTAATCCCTCATTTCTGAAGAAATTCGTAACTTATTTTGTTTGTTGCTTGTTACCTGTTTTTCCATGTTCAGTGTTTTGGAAAGTAAATATGCCTCATCACCTTTACAAAGTTGTTACGAAATTATATTGTTCGCAAAATAACGGTTAAAGGCGCTAATAAATGCTCGAATAATTTACGATATTTAATAAATAGACCATTTTCCTTAATAGTAAAATATAATAACAGTGACCCTCTAGATCTTTGGGATTATGAGTATAATGTAACAGATTAAAATCTGCTTCAAAAAAAGAGGAGGTTTTCAATTCAACGCGTATTTTTTTTTGTTGGTGTTGTTACTCCATAACTCGGTCAAATCTGAACCGATTTCAATATTTTTTTATTTTATTTGAAAAGACATACTGTAAGGTTGATCTTATTTAAAGGAGAAAATCTCATGAATATCTTCGGCGATGGAGGACGGAACTCCTCAATGAATAAGAGCAAATCGCTCGCAATCAGAGAATTATGTAGATTGATTCTATAAAGCTATACTACGCCACTACAAAGTATAAAATAATTTTATTTTGTACCCGTTGCTTGAAGTCGGGCTAGCGTTGCACATCGGTTTCATCTACAATATCCAAACGGATTACAAACTAAAATTTTTAAGCTATTGCATAGCTTCTATCGCGGGCCTTGAGCGTGGAGACCGAATCCAGAAATTCCGTAACGAAAATAACCTGACACGGGACTCCTCTCACCGCTAGATGGCGGTGATAAAAAATGCTATGCAATATAGCTTTACCGCGGCAGTCCCCGAGTGCCACACGTCTTTTTTTATACTTTGTAGTGGCGTCTGAAGTTGGTTTTTTAGAAAGAATTTTTATTTATTTTTATTAGTTACCTACTCCTGTCCAGAAGTTCAGTTCATTGTCCTCGACTCCATCAATCTTTTCAAAATCCTGTCCTATGAATAGTGACGTACGCTCTTGAACTCTTGAGTCAACCGTCAGTGCACCACTTTTCCTGTCTCTACCTACCCGTAGTGTTGGCGTTGCCATTACACAGCGCGGACAATTTCGCTCGTGATGCATAATTACGTCATTGACCGGATTAATTTCTGCTTCATTTGAATTTGTAAAGGAGATTTTTGAATAAACAAAAGATGGAACCTATAATGTATTTTAAATAAAGTGCTTATGTACTAACTTTTAGTTAAGTACTCCTGTTCAGAAGTGCAGTTCATTGTACTCGACTTCATCAATCTTTTTAAAATCCAGTTGGTTGTTTCGGTCAGTACCCTGTCCTACGTAGTGACGTGCACACTTGAGTCAACCGTCAGTGCACTAGTCTCATTTCCCGTCTCTACCTACTCGTATTGCGAGTGTTGGCACCGCGTTCGCGACACCCGCCATTACACTGCGCGGACAATTTCGCTCGCAATGTTTAATTACGTCATTGACCGGATTAATTACTGCGTTGTTTGAATTTGTAACGGAGATAAAAAAAATATAGAACGTGTAATGTATTCTTTAACGGCTGTTGGAAGTTTGTTTGCTGCATGACTTGCTGTTGCATAGAGCTGGTAATTTTCATTTTTTATTTTTTTTTTCATTTTTCAAATCTTATTAATATTATAAATGAGATGGATATTTGTTTGTTTGTTGATTTTTCCTTCAATCATGCTGCAATAGAGCAGCCGATCGAAGTGATTTTTTGCATGGATATAGCTGAGGAGCTGGAGAGTGACATAGGCTACTTTTATCCCGGAAAATCAAAGAACTGTATTTGACAATTTTTTAATATCAATATTTTTTTTTTTATATCTTAACTAGTCTCGATAATAGGTAAAGAGCTTTGTTTCCTGTTAGAAATAGAAAGCGCTTTTGCAACATGATGTCACGTTTCAGTAACCCCAAACACTCTCCATACACGTTTTAAAAAGAGATGGATACAGTCGCAGTAAAACAGCTTAAATAACGTTTTTTTTTTTTTTTATTTTTTTTTTGACCGATTTATTTTCTGTTTTACAAATGTTATTCTTACATGTTACATTTTCGATTATGAATATCCACATTTTGACACCCGTCAAATATAATTCCCGCCGGATTTTAAAACTGGAATCCACGCGGACAAGTCGCGGGTTTTATCTAGTATAGAATAATAAAAGAAAAAATCTACCCGACTACGGAAAATTGGATGCAACATTTGTCATATTGATTATGTTCGAATAAAATGATAGGGTTGAAACACCCGGTAGTTACGTCAACCAGTCCATAATAATGAATCAGTTGACACCTCATTCATCAAAATCGATCAAGTAGTTTAGGCGCTACTGTGGAACATAAGTAAATACAAACATACTGCTAAGCACTGCTAAAGTCATAGCCCTTCCTTTTGTCTACGTCGTAGTCGGTTAAAAAACTATAAAGTAGAACATAGAAATGGTTACATTTAAGAACCTGGACAAACACAACGCGTTAATGTAATGACGGTATTTTTCTAAAACGGCTCCTCGAAATACTATTATAGGAAATTGAAAGTAGGCGTCCACACTTCAGACTATGGAGTCGCACATGGCAACTGCGCTTCTACCTTGGTAGTGTGAATAGTGTGTGTGTATGTCATTGAGCATAGGTGTTAAAACCGAAGCTCTTACAATTTTTGAGTAAAATGCATCCTTAGGTTTTACCAAAAACAATAAAACACAACCCTAAAAATCTAAATAATCGTACTCAATGCCTATACTTAAAGGTAACTACTACGTTCACGTCGGTTGTTCGTGGAGTTTCACAAGTAAGTGCATTATATGAATAGAATAAGTTTATATGAAAAAAAAATATATGATTCTTTCTATTCAATATTTTTACAGGTGATTCTATATGCGATGCACAATGCACATCCTTGAAATAGGAGATGTATGAGGCAGCGGCTCCAAGAGCTTTGTTTTTAGGACTATGGATTTGTAGCTATGACTATGAATTTTTAAGAGCCGCTTTGGGCACGTCCGTCACGCGTCGAATATGTCCAAGGCTTTAATCCTTCGATCAGGAACCTTTTGTTTATTTTGCTGCGAATCACGGGCTTTGGAACGTGATATCATTGATGTCGGTTGGCTTAGGTGGGACGATGGCCGCGTCATTTACAGATCTAAGTACCTACTTATTTTTACCGCACTATGAACAGGTAAATAATAGAAGATAATATAAAAAATATTTTTAAAAACTGACCTCAAACGCGGCGGGCCTAAATATAAACGATGAAACCGATGCGCGTCGCTGGCCCGACTTCAACATAAATGTACAAACTAAAATTATTTTGTACTTTTAAGTGGCGTTTGAAGTCGGTTTTTTAAAAATATTTTCTTGTAGGTATCATTATTTTCAGCTTTTAGGTGTAGCCTCATAGGACCAATCACTAGATCATTTGTTTTGTCCCTTAAAAAATATTGAAATGCTGAATAGATGTATGCTATGAAGTATGCAAGGTTAAAATCCTACACACTCTGATCTGAGCGATTTTCTCTTAGTCATTGAGGAGTCCTCCATCTCCGGTGACATTCATCAGAACTTCACCAATAAATCGGACTAACCTGATCCACCAACGGGAGTTCCTGAGAAAACTAAATATACGCAAGCAAAATCGCGGACATATGCTAGTCTAAATATATAAAAGGCAAAGGTAACTGACTGACTGACTGATCTATCAACGCACAGCTCTAACCACTGGACCGTTCGAGCTGAAATTTGGTATACAGGTAGCTGTTAGGACGTAGACATCCGCTAAGAAAGGATTTTGGAAAATTTTAACCCCAAGAGGGTTAAATAGGGGGTTAAAATTTTTGTGGGTAGGTCATAAAGATAACATCTAATATAATCGTGTCTCTTTATTTTTGCAATTTTAAAATATTTAATAATTAATTGGACTCATAATTAAGTTTTAAATGTTCTAATATTGTTACCTGCATCTCCTGGAAACTGTTTTCACTCACTTTAAAGTCAAGTTACATCATAATAATGGATCTGCACAGTCAACTAGCAAAAGGCATGGATGACATTGCAAAAATGGTCGAGGAGAGAATGAACCAGTTTGACACAGCACTCGCACAACACTCTGGAGTGAAGACAACTGGAACATCTGAAACTTCCAGCACCTCCGGAGACCTTGCTTCACTGGCCGCTGACTACGCACAGTTCAAGTCCATAGTCTATAAAACATTGGCTATGCTACGACAACAGCTACAACTTCTTGTACTTGGGTTTGACAAGCACGAGGCTGCCTCCCGGAGAAAGGTTCTCCTTTTCCATGGTGTCCCCGAAGACAGCAGTGAGCAGCTGGACACTAAGTTAAGTTGCATCTTTAGTGATCAATTAAAGTTGTCCAGTGTAGATCACTTATGTGTGGACGTATGTCATCGTTTAGGTGTGAAACAAGATAATAAGCCTAGACCCATACTCGTTCGCTTTACTGGATTAAAGCACAGAATTGCAGTATGGAACGCCAAAACTGCGCTTAAGGGTTCTGGCATAACGATTTCGGAATTCTTGACCAAACCTAGGCAAGAACTATTTGTTTTGGCCAGAAAACACTTCGGGTTAAGAAGTTGCTGGACATCAGATGGCACCATCATTGTTGCCCTGCCAGATAAAAGTCGAGCCAAAATCGTATCTATGTCGGAACTGGACCAGCTGATCAATAAATTCCCTTCTGTCCCAGCCTCACAGGATCAGAAGCTTTCAAGACCTCGTCGCAACGCTAAAACTACATCCAAGTAATAGTATGCAATTGTAACAGTGTCGCATAAAAATTCATCGGGTTAGTGCCGTGTAATCGTACCTAATAAGTAGGTAGTTCACTTGAACATTGTTTACGTCACGAATCGATCCAATAATTTAAACTTGTCGGTATTTTATCCTTTGTTTTGTTTTGATTTGGTGTGACACTGAAATTTAAATTTTATTTATTTGATCAAATGACAGTAACGTCAGATGTCACGCGTGTGTGCTGTCATTTGTCAGCTGTCAATAGTGACGATTGACGCAGACATCAACCTAATCTTTACGTTACGTTCCGTTTTCACATTTTATGTTTGAATTTTATCTTATTATTTTTTTTTTTTTTTCTCTCATCTGTTAATATTTTATTGGTTTTCTAATATATAAGATATATAATAATAATACTTAATATAATATAAAACTAAATACTAAATTAAAACTAAAACGTAAATAACAAAAATAATAATAATCTGTTAATTGTCTTTTGTTATTTGTAACTTTTTGTTTTTTTTTTCTTATGTTATGTTATTATGTTTGTGATTTGATGTTTTTCTCCCAGATTCGCCAGTGATTGCGGGTAATGTTGAAATTCTTAAAGTATATAATTTTTGTTTAATTTTTTTTACTCGTTTATTAATAAGGTATTTGTGTTATTTTTTTTTTATATTATATTTATATATTTTTAATATTTATTTAATTTGCTATCTTTTTATTATGCTTAATGTACCATGTTATGATGACTACTATTCGTGCTCTTCATCTGATGATTTTCAAAGTTTATCTAGCAATGCATCTTCTAACGACAGTTTCTCACTGGACCATAAACTGAGTTCTATTTTCAGTATTGACTCGCACTGTCTCAATATTGTTCATATTAATGCCCAAAGCATTCCGGCACATTATTCAGATTTTCTGGCATCTTTTAGTGGCGTTGCAGTCGACTGTATCCTCATCTCCGAGTCTTGGCTTAAACCTTCTCTTTCTTCTGAACTTTTCAGACTACCAGATTTCACACTTATTCGTAATGACCGTACGGATAAAGGCGGTGGTGGCGTATGCATCTATTTGCGCAATAACCTTACTTTTAAAATTGTAAGTCAGTCCCCTGCTACTTACTCTGGTAGTCTGGAATATCTCTTCCTTGAAATCTATACCCACCACTCCAAATTCCTTGTTGGCGTTGTGTACAGTCCATCATCTTCTATCAACTACTTTGACTCATTTGAAAAACTCCTCGAAAATTTAACACCTTCTTATTCGGACGTTATTATAATGGGAGATTTCAATACGTGCCTTATAAAAAATGATAATAGATCTCAAAAATTAAGGTCACTAGTATCTTCTATTAATATGACCCTACTCCCTCTCTCTGAAACCCACTTTCCCCCACACTTTGATCCTTCTCTACTTGATTTAATAATTTGCTCCAATCCTCTTAACGTTCTTGATCACGGTCAGCTCACTGCTCCTTTTTCTTATCATGACCTTCTATTTCTGCGCTATAAAGCTCGTTCTTCTAAACGTAAGCGTAAGGTTATTCTGCAGCGTAATCTCAAGAATATTAATGTGGACCGCCTTAGAGAGGATACAATGAATATAGATTGGACTTCTGTGTTTAATGCATCAGTGATTGATGAAAAAGTTAAGTTATTCACTAGCCTTCTTACTGATTTATATGATTTGCATGCTCCAATTAGACCTGTCAGGATCAAACATTTTCCAGCACCTTGGCTCACTGACTCAATCAAAAAAATTATGGCTAAACGAAATAAAGCCAAGAGTAAATGCAAAAAATTTCCGACTGATGAGAACGTTGTAGCCTATAAGAGTTTGCGCAATCTCTGCAATAGGATGTGTAGAAATGCTAAGCGCCTCTATATTCACTCTTCATTGGATAAATATTCCATTTCTGAAAAGTGGAGATTTCTTAAGTCCCTAGGTGTGGGTAAATTCCTTAATACCTCTACTAATACAACAGACTTAAATGCATTGAATAATCATTTTTCCACTCCTCCTGTTCTAGTTTCTAATTCTATAAAGTCTTTGACTCTTCAAAAATTAGCAGAAGCAACCCAACCTATGGGCGAATCTTTCGTTTTTCAAGAAATCGCAGAAGAGGACGTTAAGAAGAGTATCCTTTCCATCACAACTAAAGCTACGGGCAGTGATGGCTTGAGCCGTGACATGTTAGCACTCGTGATTGATCTTATCGTGCCTATTATTACCCACATTATAAATTTCTCCCTGGCAAATAAGGTCTTTCCAACTGACTGGAAAATGGCTCATGTCATCCCGTTACCGAAATCCCCCAATCCCAATTCTTTTTCACAGTTTCGGCCTATTTCAATCTTACCTATCCTTTCAAAAGTTATAGAAAATGCAGTTTTCAAACAGTTATCGTCTTTTCTTTATAAGAACAATCTTCTGAGTCCTTTCCAATCCGGTTTCCGCCCCTCCCATAGTACCGTTACAGCCCTGCTCAAAGTCACTGATGACATTCGTTATGCTATGGATAACAAACAGCTTACTATTCTTATCTTACTGGATTTTAGTAACGCTTTTAACTCAGTTGACTTTGACATACTCCTTGGTATCCTAAGCTCCCTTAACATATCTTCTTCTGCGATTACTTGGTTCCACTCTTATCTTCATGGTCGCCGGCAGAGAATCCGCACAGATGAGGTTTACTCAGACTGGGCTAACCTCTCTGCTGGTGTTCCTCAAGGTGGCGTGCTTTCCCCTCTTCTTTTTTCAGTCTTCATTAATGAAATTACAAAAGTTCTTTCTTCTCACTACCATCTTTATGCAGACGATTTGCAGCTCTATAGGCATGCTCCGTTATTGGAACTTGACTCTGCAATTACTTCCATTAACGATGATCTTGCTGCCATTAAAGAGTGGGCTGATTCTCACGGACTTGTGGTCAACCCAAGTAAATCTCAAGCGATGATTATTGGCAGCAGACCGCTAAGAAATCGTATTAATTTCAATAATATTCCCCAGGTTGTTTATGCTGGAATACCTATAATTTATACATGCACTAGTAAAAATCTAGGCCTCATTATGGACGGGAACCTGGCTTGGTCGGCACACGTCAACCAAGTCAGTAAAAGAATGCACTATGCTATCCATTCGTTGAGGAGGCTGCAGAATTTCCTTCCGCTACGTACTAAAATTATGTTGGCACAATCCCTGTTACTACCTATCCTTGATTACGCTGACGTCTGCTACCTAGATGCCACTGAAGAGCTACTTGACAAACTCGAACGACTTCAGAATTTGTGCATTCGCTTTATATACGGCCTGCGCAAATTCGATCACGTTTCCAATTTTCGTCATCAATTAAAGTGGCTCCCAATTCGTTTTCGCCGGAACTTGCACATTGTTACTGTCCTCTATAATATCCTTCATAACAGTTCTTCCCCTGATTACTTACGTGAGCGTTTTAAGGTATCACTCCCATCTGCAAGGCCTTTGCGGGCGTGCGTTACCAGAAAAGCTCTTGATTATCCCCCTTGTAACACTATTTTCTATAAATATTCTTTTTCGTCCGAAGCTACTCTGCTATGGAACTCACTTCCTGAACATATTAGAGACAGTCGGTCAATACACACATTCAAATTTAGAGTGAAGCAGCATTATCTCTCGTTATGTGTTAATTAGTTATGTATATTTACGTATGTATTATATTATTTATGTATTATATGTATTTATGTATCCATGTATGTATTTATGTACCTATTTATGTATCTTCGTGTCTATGTAGTTTATTTTATACTTATATTATATATATTATTTAAGTATATTATATAGTAGGTATTATAGTATATGTAGTGATGTACATTTTTGACCTATACCACTTTATAATTTCACCTTACTCACTTTCAAGGGAAGCTGGAAGAAATTTCTGTTTTTTAGAGATAAGCTTCACCTATGTCTACTTCTTCTAATATGTGTTGTCCTGAAAATTCTATATGTACATGAAAAATAAAAATAAAATAAAATAAATAAATAAAAAATCGAACCTAACGTGAGCGAAGCCGCGGGTTAAAGCTAGTAAATAATAAAAAACATGTATTCAGCCAGCTGAAGAAACACATACATTATTTAAAATTGAAAAGAAAAAAGCAAATAAGCCAAAGGCGGGCACCTGAAAGGTTTCTAGAGAAACGAGAAATAAAAAGCATAATCATTGGTTTCCTGGAAAACCAGGCGCCCATACCAAACTCTCTTAGATAATCTATTTTTCTTTAGCTCTTTTAAAAGGTAAACATAGCTTAGCACCTTTGTTTAGCTTTTAAGACGGATTAGGAAAAATAGATTACGTATTGCTTAATGCGGCTGAATAGGAAAATCAGTGAACTTTAGCTTGTTAAGATTTCAAATAGATGGATTAGCCTTACTTCCTTGTTGGTTTGTTGGTTTATCCTTCAATCACGCCGCAACGGAGGAACGGATCGGACGGTCTAGTTGCGGGCCTGGTGAGTGACATAGGATAATTTCTATCTCGGAAAATTAAGACGTGCAGGTTTTCTCAAGACATTTTCCTTCACCTTTGATGGAGGTGCGTGCCAGACCGCAGTCCTGAGTCTATCACAGTGTATTATAAGTCTGTTTTTTTTTTTTTTACCCTACCCTCTAATTATAAGTCTGTTAACTGCCTCGTTGGTCTAGACTCTAGTGGTAAGCAAGTTCGATTGCGGATAACGAGGTCCCGAGTTTGATTCCCGGGTCGGGCCAAAAAATGTATTGGGGTTTTCTGTCAAGAAATTCTCAGTACTATCCCGGAGTTAGTAATAAGTTGGCGGTGACGCACCCCCGTGCCTCGGAGAGCACGTAAAGCCGTCGGTCCTGCGCTTGATCTCTCTCCGGTCGTGTCGGATTTTCCGTCACATCGGACTATGACAGTGAGGGAATAGAGAGTGCACCTGTGTTTGCGCACACACTTGTGCACTATAATATCTCCCGCGCAGATGGCTCTGTGGAGATTGGCCGCCGTGACTGGAGTCAGTAAGTCAGTTGTAAATAACTGGGTGTAGTACGACCTGCGTTAAAGTTAGGTGCTAAATGGAGTATAATTTCCTTTGGCGTGAGCAGTCGGCTGTCGGAAAGTTCATGGCGCTTGGTTCGGAGAAAATTGAAGTAAACGAGAACTACGTACGAGTTGAACCAATACACGTGTATCTAGTGCTTGCGGGTATCTTGTTGCTTGCGGTTATGCTTGGATACAACTAGGTTACAACTACGCTACACCTACGCTAGGTTACGCTGGTTTTTTAAATACTGGCCGACCCGATAGATTTTGTCCTTTCCTTTTAATAAAATATGCGATTTTTTCTGTCTGTCTGTCAGCGGACTGTATCTCAGGATTCGTAGTTGAAATTTTCAGAGAATGTGAATTTCTGTTGCTGCTATAACAACAAATCCTACTTCCTACAAACTTAATATTATAAATATGAAAGTGTGGATGTTTGTTACTCAATCACGGCGCAACGACTGAACCGATTTGGCTGAAATATAGATTATAGTCTGGAATAGCACATAGGCTACTTTTTATCCCGGAAAATTATAGAGTTCCTGCGGCAATAAAAAACCCTCAATCCACGCGAACGAAGTCGCGGGCATCAGCTAATAATAAAAATAAATTAAAAATTAAAAGGGCTCCCCTGCTAGAAACGTATCTTTTTCGGCGCCTTTTCGGTACAGAACCCTTCGTATCGCGAGTCCGATTCGCGTTTGACCGATCATTAGACAATTCCACTGCTGGTCTCGGTGTACGATCATCATTATTTTTGCTAAAATTACTCGTATAAATAACAACTATGAATTAATTGTTTTAGTGATAGATACGCATTGTAATACGGCGTCACCTCATTACCGCCGCGCCCTCAATTTTCCCACATAATCACATTGTCAGACACGCACTCCTAACGCAATCAATCAATCACTTGCTTATTAACTGTAACACGAGATAAAAGCAAGCTCCTATGTCTATACTAGATATATTGCCTGCTCCTTGGTCCGACCGTATTAAGCGTCGTATTATGGTTTTTACGATTCCGTACTATAAAGGGTGCCAATGGGACCTCAGCTATTCTCAATCCGTACGTCTTATAGGCTGAAATCTATAGACCGCACTCTCATTCTGTTTTGACTCAAGACAGAGTTAAAACGAGACAGATTTTATTATTATTTATTTATTTATTACCGTTTACAAATTTGTTATACACATTTACATAATAATGCACATCGAAAAAATCACAGAGGTTTGTCCTTGATGCCACTCTGCAACATAGCATTTAAAATGAGTATGTACAAAACAATATATAACTAAACATACGGTCTCATTCATTTAAATAGGTAAAATACTTTTAATTACATTAGAAGAAGTTAAGAGACAGGTTAATAAAATATATGAGTAGGTAGGTATATAAAGAGATGAGCTTAGGAATTAGGCAAGTACGTACACAATATAAGTAAATAATAAGTATCAATCAACCATGTAATTTATGTCAGAGCATGTTTGTATCTCGTTTTAACCTCTGTCTTGAGTCTGAGCAAAGTCAAAACACGCTCTACAGATCTCAGCATCAATGTGTCTTTATTTAATGACCGTAATAGATAGATAGATAGATAAAAACTTTATTGCACACAAGAAAATAAGAAAATAAAAAAGACGTGTGGCACTCGGGGACTGCCGCGGTATAGCTATTGCATAGCATTTTTTATCAACGCCATCTAGCGGCTCACCGTAGAGGAGTCCCGTGTCAGGTTATTTTCGTTACGGAATTTCTGGATTCGGTCTCCACGCTGGCCCGCGATAGAAGCTATGCAATAGCTTAAAAACACAAAAATGAATATAAGTTAAAACTACGCATGCAACGGCAGTGTAATAGGTAGATGCTTGAAATTTTCATAAAATACTATTACATACTATTTCTATTGCCGCTATAAAAAAAATGATAATAAAATAAAATATGAAGGGACACCCATACCAATGATTTTGTCGGCGTTTTTTGTTCGATCCTTTTGTGTTACGATGCAGGTTCGAAATCCTTCATATGTGAGCGACTCGCACTTAGCCGATAACGCGTGGCGTGTGTTGTAATTTTAACCAAATTGAACAAGTACCTACCTAACTATATTGGTTTTCTTTTGTGTACTATTTATCAAACTATTGCAATTTATTACCAGGAAAACTTCACATTTCAAAGGCATAATGAGTGTGCGTGTAGTTTTAATTGGGTACTTGATAATGTTTTTTATATATACCTACTTATTATAAAGCTTTTCAATATTTTAAGAAAATGTAATTTTTCTTTTTTTAATATCTTAACTAGTCTCGATATAGAGCTTTTAAGTTTCCTGTAAAAAAAGGAGAGCGCTATTGCAATATGACTTCACGATACAGTAGCTGCATACACTCTCCATACGAAATTTCGTTTTGGAAAGAGACGGATACAGTCGCAGTAAAAAAGCTTATAACTTATTCGATTTTTGATGGCACACACACACACAGACACACATATTTTCACCTTTATAATGTGTACTAGTGTGAAGTGTGATGTAATATATTGTAATGTAAATTCAGTCACAGCAATAACATATTCATAGGAGGTGTATAAATTAGAACAACAGTATCACACACTATTATTCTAGTTGATGTGGTAAATGTTACGCTAAAACCAACACAAATACTGTTTCTTGGAAGGAAAATGTCTTCGATGTCAAAACAAACGTTACTGCGCAAACAAGAAAGTTTATTTACTTTATATAGGTATGTACCGCAATACTTACTAATGGATGGGCTCAGATCACAGTTATCTTACTAATACGAGTATTATGAATCCGAAAGTTTGTCCTTCAATCACACTGCAACAGAGTGTTTTGCGTATAGTTATACCATTATTTCATGTAGTGATAGATAGACGAAGTCACGCTCAAAAGCATCGATGGATAAAAGCTCCATTAGGTGCCGATTTTACAAACGTCGAGTGGCGTTTGACCGAGGAATAAATTGGGTGTTCTGACAGTTTTTGTATTGAAAATCTGCCAAAATATCAAATTTATTCCACGTATTAGCTCAAGTTAATGTCTAAAATATCTAACAATAATTTCTAAAGCTAGACTAGGTAGGTTTAGTGTTTCAGTTAGAAAAATTCAATAATAGGGATACCACAGGGATACAGGGATCGAAATTGATGCTCTCCGTCTTAAAATATAACAAATTCGTGGTATGCGTTAGTACATAATTATTCAATGCTGGTATGCCACAAAATCTGCAACGGCATTTATTGCCGTGTGGAATAAAAAAAAAAAGAATACTGCAACGCACATACTGGAAACTACCATCGCTCTTAGAATAAAGTCAGCTTCTTAAAATTAATAAGTTCATAACCTCAACGGTTAAAGGTTCGGGCTGAAAACTGAAAGTTCGACGGTTTAATCCCCACGGCATTGTTGTACTTTACCTTACGTAGGTAATTACATATTTTACTATTATTTCGTGATTGTTTATAGTAGAGAGGAATGAACGTCTATACTATTTTTTAAATATTTTAACCTTTAATTTACTGCTGTAAAATAACATTTACATAATAAGAAAATACTTTTTTCTTAAATAAAATCACAACAAATGAACTTAGAAAAGTTTAGGACTAATATACAATTAAGCGCCATCTCTTGCCAACCTTGTGTATAACGTGAGATGTGTAGGAAAATGGTTTTCACAAAAACGTTCTCGATTGAAGTTCACCGTGAAGTGTTTTGTTTTTATTTCAGTTAAGTACTTCGTTAATGTAAATGAGGTCGCTGTGTGAGTTAATTTAAAAAAGTTAATTAAAAGAATCCCGTATAGGTACATCCCGTAACTCGATTTTTCTCTCAAGAGTAGTTTGCTTTTAGAAAGATATCGGTTGGATATAAAAGCAAATATAATTCAGAATGATATATCGAGGTCTGAAACTGATTTTGTTCGAGTTATAATTTTTATGAAACTGATTTTGTTCGAGTTATAATTTTTTTTCTGTTTTCTTTTTTCACAACAATAACCAATTCTA
This sequence comes from Hipparchia sbordonii, assembly GCA_038048805.1. Lineage (NCBI taxonomy): Eukaryota > Metazoa > Arthropoda > Insecta > Lepidoptera > Nymphalidae > Hipparchia > Hipparchia sbordonii. The sequence goes on from JBBIWI010000007.1 coordinate 2,712,611, forward strand.
AAACTCAATACGTCACATCCCATTATATTTGCTATGAGACCCTGCTGATAGTATAATTATTTTATTCCGGTGACGATAGTTAAATTATATCTATGGGGGGACCTATAAACATTATTCCAAGGACTTTAACTGAGTAAATCGGTCAATGTCCCAAATCTGACATAAGCATCCATGAAATAAATAAAAACGTAAGTGTGTAGTCAGTTTCATTTATTTACATGACTTCAAAAGATGATCAATGGACCGAGAGCCTATGTCTACAAAACTGACGTAGTTTATACAATAGCTTAATGTACAAATGCAAGAATTACAAAATTTTCTAGTATAAACACTAGAAATTTGTCTGCGAATTTATACACGAATAAATTGTATTTTCCCGTAGAAAGTCCGATATAGGTAGATACTTTCCCGCAATAAAAATAGGCTTATAATAATTATTACCTCTTCTTGCAAAGTCCCATCAAAATTAGTTCTATCAGACAAAAACAGACAGAAATACACAAATCTTTCTCTTGTTTTTTGTATTATTTAACATAATTGATTATAATAATATGGAATAGATACTTTAATATGTAATAATTTATTCAATTGATCAAAATATTATAACATATTATTAACCATTGTTATTTTTATTACTCTTTTGTTTTAGATTACTTACTTTTACTTTTTTACTTTACTCTTTTGTTTGAGTTATTTTTTTAAAATCCCACCCGAGCCTTTTCCAAACCCATACCATGCCCATGCAAAAAATCACGGAGCTACGTTGCTTCGTTACGGCGTGATTGAAGGACAAACCAACAAACAAACACACTTTCGCATTTGTATAACATGCGTGTTATGTGTAATTAGAATGAGTTATTTGTAGGTTCGCTGGCTCCAGACCTATAAGCTTTCAGGATGATGTACGATTTGCACACAATTTATTTACGTTGTCAGATATCAACCCTAAAGCGAATCGAAAGAGTTTATGTTAACAGTGAGTATTTTCCAATGAATGTTTTCCTCTCTTCCTCAGGGATACGTAAATATTCATCAAGGTTGACGAGAATTGGATGTCGCTCAATTGGTAAACACCAAAAAAGCAAATGAACCTTGATTGTCTCCACCTTCTTGTAGTACTTTTGAAAAATAACGGGATTTTCAAATTAATTATTTATTAGTTAAAAAACATACAGCAATGAATTTCACTAACTGATGCTAGCAAATTCATCTCATAGAAAAACATCTAACTGGGTTTTTGATTCATCGTTATAACATTTAACATAATGTAAATATAAAATATATATTTGCTTTAAATAAATAAATAATATAACAGACAGACACTCAGAGTAATTTTTTTATATCCTTACTAACATTATAAATGTGAAATTGTGTTTGTTTGTTGGTTTTTGTTTTGTCCTTCAGTCACGCAGTAATGGAGCAACGAATCGACGTTATTTTTTGCATATAGGTATAGTTGAGGGCCTGGAGAATGGCATATTATGTAGGCAACTTTTTATCCCGGAATACCCATGGGATTTTTAAAAACTACTGTGTATCGTGACATCACCTATGCCATTTCAAAGTCTTAAGTCTGAACAGAGTGGAAGTGGATTTGAGCTTCAGACACAGTAGGCTGATTTTCTTAACTTCTAAATTCTGATGATGACGTAGGCCAAGCTTGTGCCTATCTGCGTCTTTTATTTTCATAAATAACTAGCTGATGCCAGCGACTTCATCCGCGTGGATTTAGTTTTAAAAATCCCACGGGAAGTCCTTAATTTTCCGGTATAAGATGTAGCCTATGAGGTAATCCTGGGTATGAGCTATCTCTTATCCTTTCAGCCAAATTTTTTACCACCACTCACCACTTTTAAGTAAACTCCAGAGTCTCGATCACCGCCGTAAAGTTGCCGGCTTGTCGGTGTTTTATAGGATATATTTCGGTGAGTGTGCTCAGGAGCTCTTCGATCTTGGCTAGGGTCTGGAATGCTCTTCCAAGATCTGTGTTTCCTAACACGTACAATTTGGGTATCTTAAAAACAAGAGTGAATAGGCATCTTCTAGGCAAACGCGTTACACCTTAGACCGCATCATCACTTTCCATCAGGTGTGGTAGTCGTCAAGCGTGTGCTTATAATGTATAAAAAAAAAAATGGTTCCTTCGTTGTGGCGTGAAGGAGTAACAAACATCCATCCATCCATCCTCACAGACTGTCGCATTTATAATAGGTATTAGTAGAAAGTAGAAACTCTACATTCCAGCCATAGAACGCAAGCGTATAAGAAAATACAATTTAGATCACAATTTACCAACTAAATCTTTCCGCCCGCAATTAATTTCACCCAATGTACATTTACGTGAATCGAAACGCAAAACACGAAAATAAATTACTTAAACTTGTATCTATTATGCCCCTGCTCCACCTGCGCCGTAACGCGTAAATTAACACGATAATAAAGGCATTACGCAGCTGGGGCCAATATTTTACTGCGTTAAATGTGTTGTAATATTACTAATGACGTTAGACGCTAAGCGCTAATCCATTTGAGCCCAGACGTTAACACTAACATTAATGCAGATGGAGCAGTAGCATAATGAATATCAAAATATGTATTTCTAATCGTTTTTTCTTTAAAGATTTAATCGTTTTTCATACGTTGAATGTCGAAGGACGTTGAAGGACGTTGAATGTTGCGAGAATTTTCTGGTTTAGGTACAAAATTACAATAAAAGGGACGAAAATATTAAAACGCGATTACGCACTTTTGCCACTCCACTTTTTTCCCCCTTGCTATTACACAGCAATTTGAAGTCAGCTAAAAATTTTAAAACCCGTTTTTAATTTCATTACACGTGCTGCTCGGGTACTAGACGGCCACGACAACAACCAGACTGTTGGGAACGCAACATAAGATCATAAGATTAGTTCTCGATCATACAATAGTTCATTTAGCTATGTACTAATGTTCGCTCTCTTGCCTTCAACTGCCATGGTGTAAAGACGTATTCGCTTTATTTAATTTTCAATATACTCAAGTACTGTGCCACAAGCCGTTGTTTTGTTTTGAAATCATCGAGCACCCAGCCCACACAGAGTCTCCCACATGTCTTGGTCGCAGAAGTTCAAACACAATTTGGTCGCAATGTCTTGTCATGGACATGGCATGTATGTCGTTGTAGCCGATTACAACGACAAATGTAGCGAAATTAATTAATTGATTAATATTTTTTTTGAGCGGAAAAATGCAGATTTTTGTTCGTGCAGATATTATAACACTCTAGAATTTCATTCACACTAGCTTCTTTGTAGAGCAAGGTTTTTTTTAAATCTCGAGGGAATACTCTAGCTGTTATTTATTCTTAGGATAAAAGTTTAGTAGCTGACGTGACTCTCCAAATGTTCAACTATACCCAAAAAAAAAACATCGATCTTCGTTGCTGCGTGAAGGACAAACCAACAAACATACACGCGTATTTATAATATTAAGACCGTTTGGTTCATGCGCTAAGACAAATCACATACACTGCACAACTTATATCCTTTTTATATTTAAAAATATTTTCGTTGACCTTTGCTGTCTCGGTTCTACCGTCCACTTTTGAAATGGTTCTAAAACGCGCTGATTCATATATTTATTCAATTTTAAAGTACGTGTGCAGTTGCGAGAAAACGCAATAAAGTACTTATCAATGAGTGCTTTCAGTGGATTTTTACGCCCCATTATTTAGACTAAAAGTAAAAGTTAGACGGAACCAAGGCAGTCATAAAAATGAAGACAATTGAGTGCCCGACGAGCTTTGAGACAATATTGTGCATAAATTCTTTGCTGTCAGGATCCAATTCTTACTAGTTTAATTTGATTCTACTCGCGACCGTAAATAAATGATGGCTATACGTGAAATCCACACTACGTGAACTCATATGCTATATTGCGTGAATAACGAGTGGCTTTTAGGCGCAGTATATTTTAGTGATTACAATTTATGTTGAACGCAGCATACGCTTACAACTTAATTTTAGTCAGATGTCAAATTAAATATTTGACTTATGGCTAAAATCTAAATATATAAAAGGCAAAGGTTACTGACTGACTGACTGACTGACTGACTGACTGACTGACTGACTGATTGACTGACTGACTGATCTATCAACGCACAGCTCTAACCACTGGACCGATCGAGCTGAAATTTGGTATACAGGTAGCTGTTAGGACGTAGACATCCGCTAAGAAAGGATTTTGGAAAATTTCAATCCCAAGAGGGTTAAATAGTGGGTTAAAAAATCGAACCTAACGTGAGCGAAGCCGCGGGTTAAAGCTAGTTATTCACAATATCCCTACTTAATATTATATATTACCTCATAAACTAGTTTTTGCCAATGACTTCATCCGCGTGGGTGTAGATTTTAAAAATCGGGACTTTGTTTTTCCGGATTAAAACGCCTATGTCATAGATACAAATACTTTCACGTTCTCGTCTACCCATGCAAAAAATAACGTTGATCGGTTGCTGCGTGATTGAAGAACAAACCATTTTAATAATATTAGTGGAATTAAATTATTTGTTATGACAAGTCTAACAAATAATTAAGATCCTACCACCAGTTCGGAAAGCAGAGCTCGAGGGTGTTTTATAACTGTCAACCTGAGTGCACTTGAGAAAAGTTAAGCAGTGATAGCCTATTGGTCTTTAGGCTTTCTTCTCGGAGGGTCCGGGTTTTGATTCCAGATACCATAGATATCTCTGACTTATCTGAATTACGTGTGTTGAAAGCAATTTAAACATGACTTGCTTTAAAGGTGAAAAAAATCTTCTCCATAATGTTCTTAAAGGCGTGTAAAGTCTTCCAATCTAATAGAATACAAAATAGAATATAATATAGAAATAGAGTAGAATAGAATCGAATAGAATATTTTTTATTAAAATACTAGTTGAAGTCCTGCGGGATTTCTTTGATTTACCGGGACAAAAAGTATAGCCTATGTCACTCTCTCCCAGTCCTCAACTATATCCATGCAAAAAAACACAGCGATCCGTTTCTTTGTTGGGGCGTGATTGAACGATAAACCAACAAACCAAGAAACGAACAAACCAACAAACAAACAGACTTTCGCATTTATAATATTAGTAAGGATACTCGGCTAGGAATACCGTTCCAACCGAGAAGAACCAGCAAGAAACTCGGCGCTTCAATTTTCGCTCCAGTAAAGTATCAAATAAAATTCAGAATAATTGTTTATGTGTCGTTAACGTCAATGAAACAACGGATAAGCAGAAGCTATGTACGAATTACACTCGCACTCCTCAAAACCAGCACAGCATTTGTTTACCCGCAAACTTTAACTGTTTCACGCTCACGCTCTAGCAATTTGTTAAACATAACTACACCGAGCTTACAATTAGACAGTTGATACTAGTCTAAGAGCTAACCTATTTTCAATGTAAATATATAAAAGGTGATTGACTTACTGACTTATTGACTGACTGATCTATCAACGCACAGTGTAAACCATCTGGATGGATCGGGCTGAAACACATACAGATAGCTATTAGGATATAGGCATCTACTAAAAAAGGATTTTTCAAAAATCTACCCCTAAAGGGGTAAAAGAGGGTTTTAAAAATCGAACTTGGTCGTTGAGTGTTGGATACCAAGGTTGATATATTTTGGAAAAAAACTTTCTAAGTAGTTGCTGAATTTCTTCGCTCGTCTTTTTTAAGCAGTCTTGTTTCCGAAACGATAGTATAGAGTCCATGAATCTTCCTAAGGGCGTACATTATTGTAAATTTAAAAAATATTGTATTTCTATGGTATTTTTAAAAATCTCTAATTCCACGCGAACGATTCTATGGGCAAAATATGTGAGATGGCTACCTTTCAACGTTTCTTTTTTCAGTGCGTGGTTCGATTAACAGTCGGGCCCACCGATCGTCTGTCGATCCTTAATAGATATTATTTGATGTAATGAATGCAGCCCACACCTATTCCTATTCTATGTCCTACTTATGTCTGTGATTCTATCTGTCAATGTCAAATATCATGTCACTGATTGCTAAATTAAATGGTTGCTCTAAATTTGAAAATCGTTTTAATAATTAACTCATTGTATTTATTCTTCAGTAAGAAAGTATAAGTAAGTGAATAGGCTATGCCTGAAAATCAGCGCTGCAGCCATAATACTGCAGCATTATGCTGAGGCTAGCCTTTTCAGCTCCAACACGGACCTTTATCTCATAGATTAATGCTGAGATCTATAGAGTGTACTCTGGCTCGGCTCGGACCTGGGTTGGAGTTGAAACGAGCCACAGAAATATGCTCTGACATAAATCTGTCTCGCTTTAGTTCTGTCTTGGGTCTGGGCGGAGTAGGGGTGCAGTCTGTAGATCTCACTTAGTATTAAGCTTTTTTATCTTTTTTGTGTTTATTTAAATATCTTACATTATTTATCTGTTTTTGCGTTTCCGTGTCTCTCATAAAATGCACCACTGGCTCTCAGTCTATATGGAACGAAAGTCAGTTGCAGTTGTTAACAAAATTTGCGGTCACAGTTGTTTATGCAAAGCTAAATTAATACAGTATTGAATGTATGCGTTCATTTACGTATTGATACTGAAGTTGAGAGTTTCAGCTTTCAATTTGGGATAAACTAAATCCTGCGAGATCCTTATTATTCTTCCTACTAATCCTACTAATATTATAAATGCCAAAGTTTGGATGGATGGATGGATGAATGGATGGATGGATTGATGGATGGATGTTTGTTACTCAATCACGCTGTAACGACTGAACCGATTCGGCTGAAAGGCACAGAGTTAGATTATAGTCTGGAATAACACATTGTAAGGATGGGTGTTTGGTTAAATGATACGACTAAACTTCTCGGCAGTTAGATTTATTCTGACTTAATTAACATCGCTTTCTAGGCTATACACCTCATCTCCCTCCTTATAGAAAAAAAAATGTTTATACAAAGACATTTTTTTTTTTTTTTTTTATAATATTTTAACCATATTAAATACAATTGTTATTCTTAATTTCTATTTTAATATCTACGTAGATATATTATGTCTTAAATCTAATCTAACATTTATATAGTTTTGTTCTATTTTTGTGAACTGTTTCTATTTTATTATCTTTTATAATACGAACGTTTGGTGATACATCTTCTAGAACCGTATAGGGACCATTGAAAACATTCTGAAACTTACTACTATTTTCATTTCGCAACAGTATCAAATCGTTTTGTTTATATACAATAGGCTTAATTTCTTTATCATAATGTAGTTTTCTAGTTTCTTTTGATGATAACAAATTTTTCCTAGCTTCTTCAAGAGATTTTTGTAATCTATACTTTAAAGATAATGGGTAGTCTTCACAATTATAAAGTGGTTCTACATCTTTGGTTAAATTGCTTGGTAAATTACAAGTTTTCCCAAAGACTAGCTCGTATGGTGTAAATTTAGTAGAAGTATGTACACTAGTATTATAAGCGAAGCACCAATATGGTACCCATGTACTCCACTCTCTAGCATTATTGTTTGTTTGAATACGAAGATACGCATTTAAATGCTTATGAGTATTTTCGAGAGCACCAATCGACTCGTGGTGGTAAGCTGTTGAAAATAATTGTTTAACATTAAGCAATTTGCAAACTTCTCTCATTGTTGATGCTATAAACTCAGAACCTCTATCTGATCCAATTTCTCTTGGCACACCATATCTAAGAATAAAATTCTCTACAAATGATTTTGCTACAGAAATTGCGTCTTTTCTTTCTAATGGATAAGCTTCAACGAATTTTGTAAGTTCACATTGTATACTAAGAATATATATCTTATTAAAATAATCCTTATCTAAGGGCCCCACTATATCTAGAAATATTTTATCGAAAGCACCTACAGCAGTTGTAGTTACAACCATAGGCTCTTTAATTGGCACAGAATGCTTTTGCATCTGGCATTTCTTACATTTATTTACAAATTCCGTGACGTCACGTTCCATGCCAGGCCAAAAATAAGACTTTTTGATATTATTTACCATTCGCCTAATCCCAGCATGACCACTGGTTGGTAATAGATGATAGTCATTAATAATTACCTTTTTGTCATCATCTGATGTTATTCTTTGAATATCTTTTAATATATAAATTCGTGGTCCGGTCCACGTTTTTCTACAATTTATTAACTTGGTTAACCATTTTATAATATTAATATTACTTGCAAGTTTTACTATATAAATTTCTTTTATATTCATTTCATTGCAAAACTGCTCCAGTTTACTCACGTAAGTGTCTCGCGCTTTACATGATCGCAAGTCTGGGCAAGTATATAAAGTCATTTCCTTTTTATTAAATCTAAATATATCCGAGTCATTAAACGCTTCTTTCATTTTAAATATTTCTTTTTCAGACACAACTAATAATTCAACAGAGTTTGGCGGTTTCCTAAGCATTTCCACGACCTTCGGGTGATCAATCCGGCAGTCGGTGGAATTGTTAGGAGATGTCAAATCTGTATGAATATTTTCCTTTCTTTCCATTTCCTTTCTTTCCATTTCCTTTCTTTCCATTTCTTTTCTTTGCCTTCTAGTTATCACATTAATTATTTTTTCATTCATATCCTTCAGTTCATTCGACGTCACTCTCACTCTAGATAATGCATCTGCAGCTACATTATCTTTCCCTTTTATATACTCAATTACAAAGTCATACTCTTCTAAAATTAAACGAAATTTAGTTAGTCTGCTCGACGGATTAGACATATTAAACAAATAAACTAATGGCCGATGGTCAGAAAAAATTTTAAAACGTTTACCAAATAAATAAGGTCGAAAATATTTAATTGACCAAACAATGGCGAGCATTTCTTTTTCTATTGTTGGGTAATTTAATTCAGCTTTGTTTAAACTTCGACTGGCATAAGCGACTGGACGACCATCTTTATTACACAGTACAGAACCTATTGCTATACCAGAGGCATCAGTGTATAATTGAAACTCGTTATTATCCGAAAAATCCGGATACTGTAAAACAGGTGGCGAAATTAAAGATTTCTTTAATAGTAAAAATGATTTTTCGCATTCATTTGTCCAAATAAATTTTGTATTTTTCCTAGATAGCTGATTCAATGGAATTACAATTTCGGCAAAATTAGGAATAAATCGTCGGTAATAATTAGAAAAAGCTACAAATCTTTTTACGTCATCACTTGAGGTTGGAGTTGGATAATTTTTGATGGCTAAAGTTTTAGCTGGATCGGGTTTTACCCCGTCAGCACTTACAACATGACCTAAGTATAGCAACTCTTTCTTTAAAAATTCGCATTTTTTAGGATTAAGCTTTAAATTAACTTTACGAAGTCTCGAAAATATTTCCATTAAATTTTTATTATGGCTTTCCAAATTTCGTCCGAAACATATCAAATCGTCCAAATAAACTAAACATTTTTCATAGTTTAACCCCGATAATGCGACTGTCATTGCCCTTGAAAATGCACTAGGGCTCGTTTTAAGTCCCATTGGCATGCGTTTTAACTGATATTGTTTGTTAAAAGTAAAAGCTGTACATTTTCTACTAGAAGGCTCTAATTCAATTTGATAAAATCCACTTTGAAGGTCTAAATGACTAAAATATATTGCTCCTGAGAGTGAATCAAGTATGTCTGCTATATTTGGGAGAGGAAATCTATCGTCAACTATATTTTCGTTCAGTTTCCGGTAATCAATTACAAGCCTATATTTTTTTTTGGATGTATCGGATTTTTTGGGCACTAACAGGATAGGACTAGACCATTCGCTCATAGTCTCCTCAATAATGTCATCATTTAATAATTTTTGAATTTGACTTTCTATTTCCCCTTTTTGAAATGTAGGTAACCGGTATTGTTTTTTATAAACAGGTACAGTGTTGGGTTTTAAATGAATTGATTGCTGGTAAATATTGCATTTTGTTAATTTGTCTCCTTCTAAATAAAAAATATCCGAATATTTCGCACAAATTTTTTCAATTTCCAGTTGTTCTTCATTATTTAAGTAAGTTAAATTTAACTCCGTAAGTAATTTCTTTACTCTATTCGCGTTAACTTTAGGTTTATCGAAACAAAGTAAACTGTAATTTGCCAATTTATCTATTTCTTGACTAAAAAAACTTAAGTTAACTTCCTCTTCACGTGTATTTAATATTTGAATAGGTATTTTACCTGACCTAGGGCGTGAAATAGTTGCAGCCAAAAATACACCCTCGCACAATTCTTTCGGTAAAACCACACATTCTTCGTTCAAGTGTGTTGACACTAAATGTAAAGACTCTGATCTAGGCGGTAAGCATATATATTTATTATTTCCTAAGAGACCCGGTTGCAATGATAAAGTAGTTTCGATGTCGTTACTAGTTCCAAATTTAATTTACCCCTATACTTTTTCAAAAAGTCCATACCTAAAATTCCGTCAGTAGAACAACATAAGTTTTTAAATACATGGAATCTATGTATAAATGTCTGATCCATAAATGATAACGTTAAATCAACGTAACCTACCGAACAAAGTTCCCCACAGACTCCGTTTATCTTTACTTGCCCGATATGGAATGGAATGTTTTGTTGTGATAACTGTTCGTATTTCACGGCGCCGGTATCAACTAACCAACTACATAAATTGTTACCAAGTGACAATTGTATTGAATTATAATTATTGTAATAACATATTTGGGCATGATTATTTTTAATGTCGTTATTATTCACGAAAAAACTGATTTTTATGATTTAAATCGGTTTCTGTAGTATTTTGTTGTAGTTGTTGTTGCATATTTGAATTCACATAATTAATACGAGAAACATTATAATTACGTCCGCGATTAGAAAAAGAGTACCTACCTCTATTCCTTGCGATATTTTGTGTCGCGGGAATGTAATATGAAGGCTGTGCGCGGCCGCGAGAAAAATTAAATTTTCCGCGAGTAGGGTGACCACGCTGATTGTACTGGCCATGGGGATAGTTACGATTATTGTAACCTCCTCTACCTTGAGTATTGTGTCCTCTTGTGTTGTAAGACATCTGCGAAAAATGTTTATTACGACCTATCTTCATAATACTATCATCTGCAAATGTAGAAATCTGCTCGTCCTTTGCACCTCGAATTGCATCTTTTAAACTTGCGTAATTTCTTGCTGAAATTACTGTACTGAGGTGACTATTTCGCAATCCGGTAGCAAACCGATTTATTGCTGTTTTTTCATTAATTTCCTTTAAAGTCTCAAATTTGTTAGCATCCCCGTCGGCTTGCGAGATAGTCAGCTCTACAAATAAATTTTCTATGTCTTTACCATAGTCCTCTATATTTTTCTGGTTTTGTGTACACCTCAACAATTGTTGTTGTAAAGCTGTAAAAGACTTTTTAGTTAATAAATGTTTTTTCATATCATTAATAAGGAGTTCTATTGTTTCATATTTTTGGGATAGTCTCAATTTAGCACTTTCCGATAATCTAGTCTTTAATATAAAATTTGTAAGTATTGGTTTTGATTTTTCATCCAGCATAGAACTGTACATTTCAATTGATGAAATTAATTGTTTTGTAACCTCCTCCTTGTCGTTCATCAAAGGTAGTAAAGAGACAGCCGTTTTTAAGTTAAACGTCTCCATTTTGCTTATAATAGGTACGTTACATAAAAGTCTAATTTCCTTAATTAACTTATAAATTTCTTCCGTATAACTATTTATTAAAACCCATTCACTGTCACTTAATGTCCTTAATTTACGTAAATTGCTCAATTCTTTCTCAAAATTGTCCAAAATTATATTTGACTCTTCTAATTTCTTAGAACTAATATTGCCAGTTTGGCGTCTTTGTGGGCCTATTTTTATTAGATATTTTCTTATTTCTAATATACTTTCATAAAATTTCTCGCATATTTCTGCCATAAATGAGATTAAATATAATATTATATAAAAGTTTTAGGAGAGAGAAATAAAAATTTATCGTACACTTCACTTTCCACTGATAAAGTAATTATTTTTATGCACTTTTCACTTTCACTTTCACTTTTTTTTTTTTTATTGTTCTCCATCTGCCTTACGTAGTTCTTTGAATCGGCGGCTTACCGAGCGTCGCAGCGTGTCCTCTCTTATTTCCGCTCGTATCCAATTATGGTGGCATCTCTTGTAGATTTTATAAAGAAATATTGAAACACCGATAAGTAGGAGAACCAAAATTATTGTTAAAATTATATTCATGGTGTTCATATGATAGGTAATTTGTTCAATCGAAGCTGCATTCCCACCAGTTCCAGAATTTTGATTTATAAAATTTTCTTCATTTTTTACACTAGATCGGCACATTTTGAAAATATATATACAGTTTAGTATTAGTTTTCTATTGTATTCACTCGTTGTCTACATTTCACAGTATGTCCATTGGCCCATGTTTATTATAACTTAGCCGTATATGGCGATCGGAACGCGGCGCGAACCCGATCGCTTACAGGCAGGGTCGCCATGTAAGGATGGGTGTTTGGTTAAATGATACGACTAAACTTCTCGGCAGTTAGATTTATTCTGACTTAATTAACATCGCTTTCTAGGCTATACACCTCAACATAAGCTTTTCGGAAAATTGTAGAGTTCCCGCGGGAACCTAAAACCCTTAATCCACGCGTACGAAGTTGCGTGGCATCAGTTAGTATTATAAATGCGAAAGGTCGCAGGTTCGAATCCCACCCGTTGCACTATTGTTGTATCCACAAGCTTTTCGCTTATTTGGAGAGGATAGGAGGATATTAGTCAACTTCAGGTTGGCTTATATTCTTTTAAAGAAAAAAAATATGTATTACTCAAACCATTGGAACAAAGAAATGTGCCCAGAACACTGGCAACGCTACCCCTCTGAATAGCCAAAATTCCAATCCTGTAATTAACACGTTTGTCTTTTAGACCAACGAAATTTAATAATATTCCGCCTGAAAAAACGGTATCATAAACCTAAATGAACTTTTGAAAGACATTTTATCGGCTAAAATTAATTTGCGCTCTTTAATTAACAGGCTAAAAAGCTTTCGAGGGCCTTTCTCTGTTCAGTTCATTACGAAATTATTATTATCGTTTTAGCTCTTGGGTACGTACTATTACACTAATGTTATAAAGGCGAAAGTCTGCGTTTGTGTGTGCGTGTGCGTGCGTGCATGTGTGTGTGTGTGTTTGTTACTCCTTCACGCCACAACGCGCTTTGGCTGTTTGGAATGGAGATAGCTCATACGAATGATTAACACTTAGGCTACATTTTATCCCGGAAAATTAAAGAGTTCCCGGACGAATCCCCGCGTCCAATGGCTTCGATTGTTGCCGTGTAGTGTGCGAGGACCCTAATATTTTCACTTTTGTAACCTCTCTGTGACCTTCAATATTTTTCAATACTGATATTATTATTACACCGCTTTGAGCCGTAACGGTGGTCATAAAACTTCTTCTAGTCACGGAAGAACCGTTCATTTCGATCGACAATCAAATTGAACTTTTTGCAGAAAAACTTTTCCGCATCAATGTGGAGTAAACCCCCAATAGGTGGACTGATGACATCCGACGAGCCGCACGGAGTTGTTGGATACAAGCGGCAAGAGAACGGTGCATGTGAAAGTCCATACAAGAGACCTTTGCCCAGCAGAGTTCTTTGAAGAGGTCCTTGAATAACCACACGGTCTGTCCCCAGAATATGCCGCTTGTACAAAATCAGAGCAATAAACAGCATTTTTTACAAATGACTGTCATATCTATAACCATATTATGCTGTATGGTCATTGATCTTCGCCTATCTCAAAGACGATAAATAAAAGAAACAAAACAGCGATACTAATGGTTCGAAATGAAGAAAATATTATTTAAATAACATTCCTTAATTCGGTTTCACAGACCCGTTATAGGCTCACTGCTCGGTATTCCTTTTTTAACAATGTCTTGATAAACAAACCACTCGAGATAAATAGGTGATGCAGATATTTTCCCTTATCTAAAACAGTTATTATGCGTGTAAAGTAGCTAAAATAAATTTCGACGAACCACGAACATTCGACAACGAACGAGTTTTATTAATAAGTTAAATTATAATAAATACTTTGATTTAAATCATTATAACAACAAAAAAGCCTCAACGGCGGAATATATACTAAAAGGTCGCAGATTCGATGCCCATCGGTTGTACTATTGTCGTACCTACCCACTCCTAATACAAGCTTTCCGCTTAAATCAGCGGAAAGCTTGCAGGGGAGAGTTGTAAGTCAAGTTTAGCTTGACTAATATTCTTTAATATATAAAATAATTACTTAAATATATCATTTTTTAAGTCAAAAATATTGGCTGCATTTCCACACAAAACAGCCAGGCTGATTCTTCGTGTATAAAATGAGCCTGCTCCTTTGACACGAGAGGTAACTTACAGGCAATAGCTACAAAATGTAAAAAAAACCTATTAATAATATTAATTATTATTAATAAAAACAACAATTTAAATTATAAACAACGAAGTATTTTCTTTATTTTTTAGTCTATCTTTTATCTTGGCTAAAAATAGTTCACAGTACCCCGTAGGTATTAAAGATGCTATTTTTTGGAGCAAGCGAAACGCTTTACCGCTGAAAATGTACATCGACGATGTTTAGATAAAAATGTAAATTACGTTATAAAATTCAATTTTATGACATGCTACTATTAATAAAAAGATATATTAATTTAATCCATGGTATCAGCGTAGAAGGTATTATACGTCAGTCTATTTGAAACCATCGCTGCGGATGCACGGGTCACAATTCTTTGCCTTTGCGCGCGAAAATTTAAGAAAAAGTTGACGTTGCAAAAAAATAAAAAACAAAGTAACGAGTTTCTGTGGTATAAGTTTATGACTATTACAAATTAATTTCCAACTCGCATTTTGGATTTTTAAAAAAGTTTCGTGTTTTCGAGAGCGAGAAGTTTTCGATTGCTGAATTCTGATTATTTGGTGAGTTTATTTTTAATCTGTAATTTCAAAACAACAAAGATTATTTTAAGTTTAACTAGCTGTTGTTAAAAATATGAATTATACTAGCTTTTGCCCAAGGCTTCATCTGTGTGGAGTTAGGTTTTAAAAAATTGCGCGGGAACTCTCTGTTTTTCCATTTTTTTTTAATAAAACAACCTATTTCACTCCCTCAACTATACCCATGCAAAGAACTACGTTGATCCGTTGCTGCGTTACTGTGATTGAAGACAAACTAAAAAATTGATTAATGATTAATGATATACCTACTGAATAATATTAATGATTGCATTGATAAAAATAGTAAAAACTCAAAAATTAAAAGGATTCCTTCTTTTTAAGTTACAGATAATAGAAGTTCATAAAAACTGTATGGGTTTTAAAAGTGTTTGGAAATTGAAATCATAACTCAATTGTTAGAACATTTCAGCCTCAATAAAACGAGTAGGTTTGAAGTAGTTTTTGGATTGGATTTCTTAAAAAAAACTGCTGTAGGCTGTGGCCTAAACACATATTATAGTGCGACACATTTGCATCGCTTTGTTTGAAGCTCCTCTCTCTTCCAAGTAAGTAGGAAGCTTGTGCTAGGCAATAATATAACGAGAGGGAATCGAACCGTTGACCTTTCAGTTTACAGTTCCTTAACTGTTGGGCTATTAAGGCTTCTAATGTTTAGTGTTTAATTGGTGCCAAAGAGACTTACAGACACACTTTAACTCAACTTCTCTTCACAATATTTAAAAAAAAATTATCTTAAAATAAAAATCGTTTTAAAAACATGTAATAGGTACATTTGATTGTGCTTAAGTCGATCGTTAGTTTCAACAAGGTCGAACTCACGGGAAAGTATTAGTTTATAATAATTACTAGTTGATGCCCACGACTTCATTCGCGTGGATATGTAATCTATTTTCTTTAATAGCCTTAAAGGGTAAACCAGTTGTTTCTCGCAGAAAAGCATAAACGACGCGCTAGGCCTAGCGCATAGAAAGTCCTTAGCGCACTGACAGTGATACCGTGACCAAACTTGAGATTAAGGGTGAGAACAAGCCAGAGATGCCTCACTACGATATCTTGCGGTCGCGGTTTATATCGCTACCTCGATGCCACCTCCATTTAAAACAAATGTATGAAAACAGACGAGCGCGAACATGCCGAAGGATACCTCACTGCGATACATCGCGGTACAGCGAGATATCTTCGACATCTTCGTGCTCGTCTGTTTGCATACATTTGTTTTAAATGGAGGTGGCATCGAGGTAGCGAGCTAAACCGCGACCGCGAGGTATCGCAGTGAGGCATCTCTGGCTTGTTATTACCCTAAGAAGTATGAACGTTATCGGCTACGTTCATCGATTATGCGTTTTTCCGCAACGTTTGTTGTGATTTTTTTTTTATTCGATGACAAAATAGTCCGTGACTGCGATCTCACCTGATGGTAAATGACGATACAGTCTAAGATGATTTGTCTACCTTTTAAGACAGCTAAACAACAAGCTATAATTTAAGAAAAATTAAATCAACTTCAATTATGATTACGCCTGTGCCGCCGCCGGAATCCAGCGGCTCCCTGCAACTCGAAAATAGAAAAGAGATACAGCTATCTAAATAAAACTTTTCTTATAATTTCCCTTGTATTCAGAGCCTCCCGTTACAGGATCGCCGTTCTAGCAGCTTGGGATCTCAACATGCATCGGTTGTAAGAGTTAATTGCCCCGCCCATTTCCACTTCAGCTTTGCCACTTGATAAGCTATGTTTCTAACTCTAGTTCTAGTGATTTGATCCCACAGGGATACTTCAGGCATAGCTCTTTCCATCGCCCGCTGAGTGACCCTGAGCCTTTTTATGAGTCCCATATTAAGCAACCGTGTTCCGGATTTATAAGTCATCACTGGCAACCGCTCTCAAAAATTATGGCCTTGATTTTGTACCTGTTTTGATAACCCGTATTGAAAACTACTGCCTAAAAACACGTACAAACACGTATCTTACTTTATTATTAATGCGAAAGTTTGTTTGTTCGTTGGTTTGTCCTTCAACCACGCTGCAACAGAGCTACGAATCGACGTAATTTTTTGCATGGGTATAGTTGAGGACCTAGTGAGTGCCGTAGTGATTTTTATCCCAGAAAATATAAAGTGTTTAAACAATTAATCTACGCGGACAAAGTTGCGGGCACCAGCTGGTATGCAATATCACTATCTTGTTGCAAATCCTCTGCTCACTCGTATCCTTATCAACTGTTTGAAACGTGCGACTATCACATCCATGAGATTATAGTCTCTTCGTTTATCTGCCCCTTTATTTGATCGATATAAAATTTGGAGATATTATAATGTGCAAGCCTTATTGGTGCTGAAATGAATTTTCGTATCACTGTCGAGTTTTCACTTGGTTAGTTCCCACCAGAGAGATGTCGTATTTCTAGAGAAGATCTTTCGAAATACGACATGAATCTCAGTGGTGATGGAATCGTGAGTTTGTCATTTCATTAATTGGCACTGGGCCTGCTTTTATTCTGGCAGTAAATAATATAGCTATCTTTTTAGGGTTCCGTATCCAAAGGATGCCAACGGAACCCTACTGTCTACAATATCTCCCGCGCAGATGGCTAATCTCTGTGGAGGTTAGCCGCCGTGGCAGAATTCAATCGGGAACATTATGAACTGTGAAAAGCAGTGTTAATTACGTGATCCGTATATATACATAGATTCTGTATGCAATTATATGAGATGATTGCGTGGTGACGCTATTCATTTCCGTCGCAAACTAATTGCATCGTGAATTACAAATTGTGCGTATTAATTAATAGCTTGCTAGTTACAGATTAATAAGTAATAATAATATAATTAATAGGTACTAAATAAAGAGTCGACCAATCGCATCTAATTTGGATGTGTGCTTCGTCGTCTTAATCAGGATTAGGTATATAGGACCATATAACCATAACATATTATAATATATCAGATTGTAATATGTTTTAAGACTGATCTTTTCAGCGATCACAATAAAATCACGTATGGTTCGTGGCGCATATAGTATTTTATTTTATATATGATCATTGATCACGCATAATTTTTCGCAGAGTCGTCCGATTTTTATGGTTCTTGTTTTAATAGCTAGGGTCTACCTTGAAGTTTGTCCCATTTAAATTTGAAAAATTCCATTTCCAGACAAAAAGCTATCTCGCAGCCATGCTTAAAAATACAGCTCGTTGTTAAACAATCTGCTATGCTTAAAAAAATAAAGCTCGTAGTTATGCTTTTAAAAAAGCTTGTAGCCAACTCAAAATTAATTACTTACATTAGTTTAGGAGCTTAGTTAGTAAGACTAAAATACTTATTTATTATTTTTTTTTTTAGTAGCTTCTGTGGTCGGTTCAATTTTATGTAAAAGGAATTATTACATCTCATCAGCTCTGCCAGGTTAAGTGATAAATGGTCTTTACCACTTAAAGCGATTGTTAACGACCCTATATGACCTCTAGCTATAAGGGGGCGATTAATTAATCACATAAGATGAGATTGATTACCTGTCTAGTCTACAATTAAGATGTTTGTAATGAAATCCTAGGCTAAGTTATTCTGTCTCAGCAAACACGCTCTTAAGCTTCGTACGTAAATATTCAATTACACTGTCTCAGTATAAGATAGAGCCGGGTACATTAAGACTTTTCCTAAGTGCCAAAGGTTCGAGCTCCAATGAATAATTAATAATTATAATTATTATTCAAATTTAATCTAAATTATTTATTTCGTGTAGCTCAACTTGCGACTATTTGAACGAGCGAAGCGAGTTCTCTGAGTCAACTAGGGCGCTTGCCTACTAGACAGAGAAGTGTCCGTCTAAATGTCTGTCAGAGCCCTATAACTTCTGAATTACTGAATATTAGAACGTGAAACTTGGTTGAAAATACAGTTATATCCTGTACTTGAACAACAAATACTAAAATTAGATAAATGTTATAAAGAAACGAAATTATTTAATTTTAATGGTGAAGCTAATAGCTTCACTATAATGCTAATAGATGGCGCTGTGTCAGTAAAACAGTTTTATGTCAACTAATATTTTTTTTATTGCGTCTAATGTTAAAAGTTAATTATTACAATATATAATTAAAACTTTTGGGAATTATGGGATATCGCGAGGTCTCAGTTCGGGGCGAACCACTAGTTTATGACAAGTCAAGAGACTATACCACCGGTTCGGAAAGTAGATAATGCTTCAAAAGCTTCAAAAGTGTTAATATGTAGCTTAATTGATATAATTATTTCACTATCTTGTACGCAGCTGAAAAGCCAATCGGCTGTGCTTCAGCTGCGTGCTAAGTTAGAACTTATTCTTCCAAAAAGGAGGAGATTATCAATTCGGCCGGTATCTTTTTTTTATATGTATGGTCGCGGACAGAAAATGTTTATCAGTTTTCAAAGTAGATTCTATATCACATTGCGTGCAGTAAGGTCTATAATGCCATAGAATATCGAAAGCATATCGACTGTCAGGCATAGACGTGTGCATTTAATTATCAATCTTACGGTGGTAAACATTTTCTGACCGCTACCGCATGCCCACCGATACATGCCCATACTCCGGGATTTCTGGCCCGATTCGCTTGATTTTTTTTAATCGACAGAAAGCTTGCGAGATGGTCTCATAATTTTTTTTTTTAAAAGTTCCCTACCAAACAATATTGTGAGCAATTAAATCTACATCGAGAATAAACATCATTACGGATTTTAGGTAAAATTTTATGCAATCGTTTGATAATAATTATGCTAATGGGCTGTATATTATGATAACGCTTATGCAAATATACTAATAATGCCAAACATATAATCCGGTCTTAATATTTCAAAATGTTAATTAATTCATAAAGGCCAATCTATAGCTTTTTAAAAAATAATTAAGACTATCAGCAGTTCAAAAAAACAAATTCTGCCTGGAGAGACATGGCGAAAGTGATACAAAATTCAACAGAATAGAATAGAATAATTTTTTTTTTTCAGGTTTTTCAGTTTTTTTCGATTCAGTTACATTGATATAATGTAAAAAAAATTACACCATCTGCTGAATGCATAGCTTGCTCTATTGCTGGAACCTAGATGATTTATTACGGCGATAGTTTACATACTCGGGATAGATAAGTAATTTACTTTTTTAAAGCGGAAAATCAAAGTGTCTACGGGATTTCAACAAACATTAAGCCAAGTATAGTGAAACTAAATAATCAAGGTATATATAAGACGCATAAAAGAGTTTAATTACAATGCAAATGACTTAGAAACTACAATTCTGCAGCAACAAGTTCAGGATAGTTTCAGTATAAAAAATGACACTTCATCGCAAAAGTTCGATGCGAAAGGTGTTTAGAAGTTGATAGATAGAGTTTCTCACTCCACAAACTACAAGAAATTCAAAGTTTGAAAGTGTCGCGTTAAAGAATACAGAAGTTTGAACGGCCTCGTCCAAGAAAATCTTTTTAAGACAAAGATATCAGGTTAGGTTACTAGTAGATAATAGTAAATTCAATGAATATTTGAGTCATTCCTTATCATTAGCATCTCAACTCGTCGCCGGCCCACTAAAGGGCACAAGTCTGGGCAATGAGAAATGTTTAGGCCACAGTCCATACGTTGGCTAAGTGCGGATTGGAGAACATTATGTAGAAAACTCAAGCATGTTTTCTGACAACGTTTTCCTTCACTGTACAGCAATTGATATATCGCTGCTTCAGAACCAAAGAGCCACATCTCAAAATTAATTTTTTTTTCACGAGAACAGATTGAAATTTTTTTTTTATTTTTTTTTGCTTTTTTGGCTCTCCAACTTACAATGTATGAAAATGCTAAAAGGGCGTACGCGTAAATTATTGTGATTTAAAAACCGATTTTGACGAATGTTTTCGCGTTATGGCCCTATTTTTGAAATAAAAGTGAATTTGGAAAATTTTGAGATGTGGCCCTTTAGTTCTGAAGCAGCGATATAATAATTGATTAAAACGCTTATAACTCCAAAAAGTTAGAGCTGCGTGCCGGTAATTTGTTTAATTCATTTAGCTTTAGTGACAAAATAAATTAGAAAATGCAAGTGAAAAATCAATAGGAGCGCGGTGAGCGTATAAAATATTTCACTAATTTGGCAATAAATCGTACCTACTTTGATTCCTGCCATAACCAATGTTGTATATACTTAGTGATGTATATTATTTTGAGGTATACATATAATATATGATATATTCCGTTTATTTTTCCTTTTATTATTTTTAAAATAGTTATAGGTACTTACAGTTATTGTTTAGTTACAAATTTGACTTCTATCATTTAGAATTTCGATTACAAAATACCACACGTTCAATAGATTAGGTTATCGGTATTTTAACTATTTGGATTACTAACCGAAATTCCAATAAAATCTATCCGAAATATTGAAGGAATGTTTCATTTACAACACGTTACTAGAAGTGCCATATTAACCCTAAAGGAGATGGCCCATCTCCAATACATTGTTTGCCCCAGAAAAAAAGTTTATGCGTCACGATAAAAGTTTTACCTTTGGGTTGGTTTTCCTGTGTAAATTACAAATAAATAGTATTTTTGACCCTAGATAGTGGGGTTATTGCGTATTGAGTACCCTAACATCTCACTAAAAATACCTACCGAAAAGGTTGTGTTAGTGAATATACCCACCTCCATAGGAGAAATCCATGCCAGCAAAAGATCACGCAGTGGTGAGTCTAATCCAAGCACTCTTCGAGATATTATGTGAGGATTATCGAAAGTTATGGTACAGTTAACACAACGATTATGAAACGCCATTGCCGCCCAGCCGAGATATCACAACACAACAAGAGTCAAAATCTCTAATTCACGTTTCACTCACGAATGTTCCGATGCAAACTTACAAGCACTGCGGAGCATCAACTTGACGCAGACTTGAAGAATTATTACTCAAAGCCGAGTAAAATCACATAAGCGCAAACATGCAACTCAACGAAGTTCCTTGTATAGGCACAGATTAAGATTGTTGTATAGGGATTTTCGTCCCGATCCGATACTTAATATGTAGATCGATACAATGGTAAACGATTCAGTTGCTAATTGTATCGATACAATATCATTCGGACGGTTTGGTGGAATGATACCTACCCTACACATTGTACAAAAAAATCGTGCCAAAAATATAGTTCGATCACCGTCAGTTCACTGACAAACGTTAAAGATTTAAAATAATAACATAACCTAAAAGTAGTATCGTCATTTTATTTGAGATGCAGACCACACCGCATGTGGCCAGTTTTTTTAGTGAACTCGTATCTGCATGTTGATTCGAATTGATACTTTTCTTCCGATACCAAGTAAGACTCGAAAGTAGTGATTCGATACCAAAAGTACTCGGTATCGAAACAAAAGTATCGAGTACTTGCTTGTATTGTATCGAATCATCACTAGCTGTAAATAAAATGGCAGTAAACAATAACAGGAAATGAAAATACTTATTTTTAGAATGATTTTAAAACCCCGCTAGTTCGTAGGTTTCTATTTATGTCTTTCAAAATAATAATTGAAAAGTAATTTTATTAGATTTATATAGTTAGGTCTCTTGGTATTTTTCAATTTACAAACTTGAAACGACTCTGGGGCAATTTTGGGACATCTCCTTTCTGATTTCGAATGGTGAAATTACAACGTGGAAATTACACGTCAATTTAAATGCCGATATGATCTAAATAGAGCGTGGATTAATGTTCTTTTATTATATGTCTATTGAATTTCTGATTACGTTGTCGGCCAAGGTTGCTAGTGATCAGCATTTTTATGTGTTACGTGACCCATAAATTATCGACTACTTTTAACGCACCTTAGAATAGATTAGAATAGAATAATTTTTTATTCAAATAAACTTTTGCAATGTGCCTTCGGATCTTCAAGTGAATCTACTACTGATTCAAAATGCCGTAGATATTGTTGCTGTATTTCTCTATATCTATCTTCATAATAAAAAGAGGTAGTGTTGTTTGAAGTCGGTTTTGTAAAAATAATTTTTACGTTTATATTATTTTACTGTGGCAAGATTTCTTACGAGGATTTCGAATTGTTTCACATATTGTTTTACATCCGTTTCATGCCGCATAAAAAAATATGTAAAATAACAATTCTGTGCTTTGGTAGGACAATGAGTAAGGCTGTTATTGTTCATTTACTTCTGGCTTATTTAAGGGGTCGGCATTCTAGAGTCCCAGAAAATTTATTTAATAACTAGCTGGCGCCCGCGAATTCGTCCGCGTAGAATTAGATTTTAAAATCCCGCAGGAACACTTTATATTTTCCGGGATAAAAATCTATACCAAAAAATCACCTCGATCCGTTGCTCCGTTAGGGCGTGATGGACAAACAAACAAACAAACACACTTTCGCATTTATAATATTATAATTAGGATATATTTTTTTGTCAGACTGCAAACGGGAAGAGTATCTCAATATTGGGGCATTAGTTCTTCTTTTATGTAAGTACACCAATTTCTGTGACCGGCGTAAAAGAACACCATTTGGCCGATAAAAATTTAAAAAATTACGCTTAAAGTTTCTTTTTACTTGAATTTTTTTAATGTAGTAATATAAAAGTAGTATGTAGTATTAGTAGCTTATTAAATAATATTATAATTCACTTAAATTGTGAATTATAATATTATATTGATAAGCTTATGTATTATAAGCTTATCAATATAATTGAAACACTTCGGCTCTCCTCTTCAGAATTTATTTCCCGAATGTTCGAATTCAAATTCTCGCAGAATTTTGACTTAGTTAAGAGCCAAAGCATGGTCTGCAGGAAATGAAACAAAATATAATTTTGAATTTGAATTTGTTCGATTTGAACCGAGCATCGGTAGAGTTGCCGGTAGAATAACCATTATAATCGTAAAATCCCGGTAAAATTCCTATGATTCCTGAAAATCGGTATAAATTCGAGAATAGTGGAACAAGTACGTCTGTAGAGTGATCGCGCAGGTTAACGGAGTTAAGCCATCCATTTCAATGATTGCGAAATTCGCAATTAGGCACAATCACATAAACTTACGTAATGCTGGGGTGTTGCATTTAATACAGCTAATGGACTGTGCAGTTTACACGCGCCGACATACGTTTTATAGCTCTGTAAATATTGTTTAAAAATGTTTTAGCAGCAAACGAGGTTTTGTCTCGAGGGCTTTAATAAAATAGTGCAAATTATTGTTGAAATTAGTTTTGTTCGAATTTTATTGTTCAGATATAAAACTAGGTACTTCTTCTTCTTTTTCAACTTATAGACGTCCACCGCTGGACATAAGTCTCTTGCATGGACCTCCACAGATCTCGGTCTTGCGCCGCCAGAATCCAGCGACTCCCTGCGACTCGTTTGATGTCGTCGGTCCACTTAGTGCGGGGTCTGCCAACACTGCGCTTCCCGGTGCGGGGTCGCCACTCCAGCACCTTGGTACCCCATCGACTAGGTACTTATAGAAAATTTTAAGTTAAACGATCACATATAGCTAACAATACCTATAGGTAAATTATACAAATCACGCAAGTCATCAATATGCAAAAGTTATCTATGCGTATTTTCCAAAAAAAAAAAATTTTTACCTAAGTAATTTTCCACAACACGCAATTTTAAAACCTAATATGAGACAGGTGTTTTGGGACGATATTAGTGACGACATGTGACTATCGACTGTGTGTGTGTGTGTGTGTGTGTGTGTGTGTGTGTGTGTGTGTGTGTGTGTGTGTGTGTGTGTGTGTGTGTGTGTGTGTGTGTGTGTGTGTGTGTGTGTGTGTGTGTGTGTGTGTGTGTGTGTGTGTTACTCTTTCGAGCCATAACGAATGAACCGATTGGGCTGAAAAGAATTGAAAAACTCATACTCAGGTTTAACAAATAGGCTACATTTTATCCCGGAAAATTTATCCACGCGGACGGAGACGCGGGTATCATCTAGTTTTCCGATTAAACCAAGTTCATAGTAGGATCAAACAAGCAGCGCGCTGAATATTTGATTAGCGTTTGGCTCAGCATATTAGCTGTGTATCTCGCCGATTCTCGCCGCCAGTATTAATATCTCGTTATCTCGCTAATCCCACCAAGACACATCACCACGAACGGGGAATCAATGGAATTAGTGACGACACTATAATATAAGCTTATCTATTAAAAGGGCCTCCACGCGGCGCCTATACACGGTGAAATTTCATTGGTTGTACTCCCTGAAAGAGGTGAATGTGCTCATGAAACTGAACAACTTTCCCCAAGGAACATAGGTCGAAATATGAAAAAAAAAATTTGGACCTCCCATAGTAAATCAATCAGCTGATCGTCAAGTTTGTATGGAGGGTCCAAATTTTTTTTTCATATTT
The DNA here is from genome assembly GCA_038048805.1 of Hipparchia sbordonii. Classification (NCBI taxonomy): domain Eukaryota; kingdom Metazoa; phylum Arthropoda; class Insecta; order Lepidoptera; family Nymphalidae; genus Hipparchia; species Hipparchia sbordonii. The sequence continues at coordinate 2,737,982 of JBBIWI010000007.1, forward strand.
TGACCTATGTTCTCTGGGGAAAGTTGTTCAGTTTCATGAGCACATTCACCTCTTTCAGGGAGTACAACCATTAAAATTTCAACCGGTATTATACAAATTATTCAATGTATGTAACAAACAAACACACTTTCGCATATAACCCATAACCTTCCCTCTTATGAACCCCTAAGATATCTACAACCAATGATACGCTATCAGTGACAAGCAGTAACAGTAAAACGCAAATATTATCAAGTTCATTGTTTATGTACAAGACCGTGTAGATAGACGTAGCATAGAGTAAGTTACATATCTACCTGTGGTAGGCATAAATTCAGTGTCAGTTGCATGTCAGGCATTTTTTTTTTAGCTATTGCATAGCTTCTATCGCGGGCCTTGAGCGTGGAGACCGGATCCAGAAATTCTGTAACGAAAATAACCTGACACCCCACGGACACGGACTCCTCTCACCGCTAGATGGCGTTGATAAAAAATGCCTTGCAATAGCTTTACCGCGGCAGTCCCCGAGTGCCACACGTCTTTTTTTTTTATTATTCTCTTTATGTCAGGCATTAAAACTTAAATTACTGTTAAAGGCTCGCACACCAAAAGATATAACATGGTGGGTGATGTAAGTCTACTAATGCCCCTACTCCACCTGCGCCGTAACGCGTAAATTAACACGATAATAAAGGCATTACGCAGATGGGGCCAATATTTTACTGCGTTAAATGTGTAATATTACTAATGACGTTAGATGCTAAGCGCTAATCCATTTGAGCGCAGCCGTTAACACTAACATTAATGTAGATGGAGCAGTAGTATAACAAAAAGAATGGACCGCTGTAACGAAAATACATATTAAACGATTCGCGCACACTTCCAAGTCTTCAATACGTTAATAATAATCTACCAATGGCCACTCAGAATACCTAATTACGATAAAAATCGGCCTAGGGCTTATAGCTGCCCAGTCAGTAGGTATAATTTTAATGAAAATCAATCTACGGTTGCTACTTCTAACCTTTGATTAATAAGCATGATAGTTCAAAAACTTGACCGATAACATTTTTTCTAAAAATTACTTTAATTCATTAATTAACTGGGCAATTAAAGTCTCCAAACGATAAGAAGACGCGCAATAAAATGATAGCTTTATTAAGTATACCTAATTGGAACTTCTTCACTATGTTAAACGAAAATGTAGATTTGAAGTATTTGAGAAAATTAAAAAAGATTGCCCAATATCGTCCCATATTTTTGCATATTTTACTTGAATGCGTAATTTTAATATTGCTTTATAAGTTAAGCCATCGAACTATTAGATCAGAAGTTTCTAATAAAATTCCGCTCCAAACGTTGACTCAAAACAAGCAATGAATGTGTCACTGCCAATACCAAGACAGACAAAAATTAAAAAACAAAAAATTAAGTTTAAGTAATTTTTTTTGTACTGGCACTGATTGTTACGTTTTTGACTACTTCCATGTTTTTGATGGATAATGTGATGAATTATTATTTATTACTAGATGATGCCCGCAACTTCGTTCGCGTGGATTAAGGTTTAATTTCCGCGGGAACTCTTTGATTTCCTGGGATAAAATGTAGCCTATGTTTTAATCCAGGGTATGAGCCCCATTCCAAATTTTAACCAAATCCGTCCAGTAGCTTTTGCGTGAAAGAGTAACAAACATACACACACTCACACACACATATACAAACTTTCGCCTTTATAATATCAGTATGATGACACCGTTTCACTTTTAATAATTTTCTGCGAGCTCGTCGTACTCGATACCGCGTAGTCGGCCTTTGAAGGCTTACTAAAAACGGCTTATCATGGCGTCGACTACGAGTATTGGGCTCCTAAGCGTTATAGTTCGATGGGTTACCAACAAGAACAAGCACACTCAGAGAAGCTTAATCCTATTAATCTATATATATAAAAATGAATCCCTATTTCCTTGGTCATCGCATCACGCGTGAACGGCTGGACCGATTTCGCTAATTCTTTTTTTGTTGTGTTTGTTATTGTCAGGAGAAGGTTCTTATAAAAGAAAAAATTAAGAAAATTGCGCGAAAAATTAGAAAATTTAAGAAAACTTAACCACCATATTAAATTATTTCTAATGTAACCGCTTTTACAATTCAAACTTTTTTGATGTAACCTTATGGCGTTTGACATAACCTTGACAGAATGCGTGCTGCCAATTTAATCAAAGAGGATGTAAAAAAACTGAATATTGTTTAATTTTAGTTAATTATACCATTTAGAAATCAATATTCATAGTTAAGACAGGACAACGTCTGTCGGGTCCGCTAGTTAATAATAATAATTAATATTAATTAATTATTAATAATAATAATTAATATTAATTAATAATTAATTTAATAATATTATAAATGCGAAAGTTTGGATGGATGTATATGGATGTTTGTTACTCAACCACGCTGCAACGACTAAACCGATTTGGCTGGCAGAGTTAGATTTTAGACTGGAATAGCACATTGGCTATTCCCGCGGGACTTCAAAAAAACCTCAATCCACGCGTACGAAGTCACGGGTATCAGCTAGTGTTTACATAAGGAAAAAATTCACTCTCAAGTCATCGCTCTGCAAGTAATTATATGTATGAATGGCGGCTCATAACAACAATTAGTTAATGATAATAAATAATTAACGATTTATTTTCCATAATACTGTGCATAATGAATTTCTTTGTGTGACAATAAGTTTATTAACTCTTTGTTAAATTATCTCTCTCTATATGAATAAATTGATAATATTGTGTTAATTTCTTATTACCTACTAAGGGTGTTTTTACAAAGAAGCACGTTCCGGTAAATGCAAGAAAGAAAGAAACATTTATTTTATAAATAAATCTTCAATAAATACCGATAAGTTTCTTTATATGAAAGCACATTATTTAATTAATCGGTACAGGTAAGTACTGTTTAACTTTAATTGAAATGCCCTTCCGGCTTCCGTTTTTCCAACTATGAAAAAAAAAATGTAGATGTCTTTAAATCAAGAGTGAATAGGCATCTTCTAGACAAGCGCGCACCATCTTAGGCTGCATCTTCACTTACCGTCAGGTGAGATCGCAGTCAAGCGCTAGTCTATATATTATTAAAAAAAAAAATGGCCCGGCTTCTTTATAAAAGCGCCCTTAAATAAGAAGAATCTACATTCTACAATAACTGGGTACAAGAGTCTTTAGTAGGTACGTACGAATTGAAGGGTTTGGGGTTCAAAAGTTCAGTCAAAAGAATCAAAATATTATTACGTATTTTAATTTTGAATAAAATAAATAATAATGCAAAATATTTTATAAATAAGCACTACATCAAAAATATTGATCTCACATATTTTGTGATAATATTATGTTATGATAAACTATCGTGAGCGAGATAAAAGCCAAACAGTCGTCAACTTTGTCAATGACACAAATCTTAGCATTTACAGTATGACCTTGCTTTATTTATTAACCGACATCCAAAAAAGAAGGAGGTTCTCAATACGTCGGAATCTTTTTTATTTTTTATGTTTGTTCCCCGATTAATATGTACTCGAAGACGCCTGGACCGATTTGGAAAATTCTATTTTTGTTTGAAAGGGTATACTTTCCAGGTGGCTCCGTTGTCATCAGGTCAGGATCTGATGATGAGATCCTGGAGAAATCGAGGGAACGCGACTTCGCCACGTAGTGAAGTTTTCAAAAAGTCCCGTGGGAAACCTTTGTTTTATCCGGGTTAAAAAATAGCGTATGTCACTCTTCAAGACCTCAGTCTGTTGCTATGTGATTGAAGAGCTAACCAACTAACAAACACATTTTTGGACTCACAGACTGTTTGATTGATTGACTGATCTATCAACACACAGCTTAAATCACTGGGCGAATCGGGCTAAAAGGCATACAGATAGCTATTATGACGTAGCCATCCGCTAAGAAAAGATTTTTGAAAATTCGACCCCTGAGGGGGCAAATATGAGTTTGAAAAATCGAACTTAACATGAGTGAAGCAGTGGGAATAAGCTAGTAGGTAATATAGTACGCAAATCGAATTAATGACATCAAGAAGGCGCCCAAATCTTTATTAGAAGTTAAATCCTCAATTTAAAATCTGTAGAGCTGTGACCTTAATCAGTTGTTACTTTATTAGGATCATGAATTATTCCCTTACAAATTAAAATCTCACTTTTAATATCGAAAAAGCAGTCGACCCTCAAAAGGCATATTGAATTCATTGCCTTAGAACATTCCTTGATATCAATCGATCGAGCAACGCGCCAATGAGCAATCAAAGTTTAATCGCTCGAACTTGACCCTAACTGATTTCGTGATTCTGATTGTTTGGAACTCTACCTAAACAAAGATAACTATGTCATGGTACTAAAGCGTGCAATGACACGCAAAATGGCATCACGTCATGAGTACCTATATGTACAACTGGGCAAAGAAAGTTTCATACAAACAGATAATAATGTCCTGCCGACCGAATCCGGCCACGGCGTCCAACCTCATATTGCGGAGGTATTATAGTGGACAAGTGAATGCGCAAACTCAGGTGCACTCTCTATTCCCTCACTCTCATAGTCCGATGATACGGAAAATTTGATACGACCGGAGGGAGATCAGGGACCGACGCCTTTACGTGCTCTCCGAGGCACGGGGGTGCCTCACCACCAGCTGTCTAACTCCGGGCTAGTACTGAGAATTTCTAAACAGATAAACCCAATACATTTTTGGCTCGACCCGGGAATCAAACTCGGGACCTCGTCATCCGCAGTCGAACTTGCTAAGCACTAACTACAAACTAACAAATAGTACCTACTCTTAAAGGATGCACTTGGATGCAAGTCCACTCACGGTTTGACGTCACGCACGCGCTTTTAGTGGACAAACCACTGCGGCGGCGGGATATCTTATATTATAGTTTTAAAAAATCTATTCTATATCTATATATCACATCACATCACACTAATATTATAAAGCTGAAAGTTTGTATGTGTGTGTGTGTGTGTGTGTGTATGTTTGTTACTCTTTCACGCAAAAACTACTGGACCGATTTGGCTGAAATTTAAAATGGAGATAGATTATACCTTGGATTAAAACATAGGCTACTTTTTATCCCGGAAAATCAAAGAGTTCCCGCGGGATTTTAAAAACTAAATTCACGCGGACGAAGTCGCGGGCATCAGCTAGTATAATAAAATTGTAGAAAAGTGGTGTCTGTACAATGGAAATATATTAAAAAAAAGTAGCAGGGGTTGTTATTATATCGATGCCGAACCCGAAATTGTAATTAAATTTTTTTTGTCTGTTTGTCTGTTTGTCTGTGTGTTTGTGCACGCTAATATCAGAAACGGCTTATTCGATTTAAATACGGTTTTCACTAATATATTGTAGTGAGCTTCACTTAACATTTAGTGTTTATTTCATGTCAATCGGTTCATAAATAAAAAAATTATGTCAATTTAAAGAATCACGGCGAACATTTTTAACGTACAGAGTACGTACTACACGCCTCGCGCCTGAGCGTCGACGGTATATGTAATTCAAAATATGCTGCCTGAAAAGTCACTATTCCACGCGAACGAAGTCGCGGGCACAGCTAGTAGGTAAATAAATATTTGGCTTAATTCCTCTTATGACAACCCTATCGAATAAGTTACCTAGTATAATTTTTGCACGTGTGAGGTATTGCGCGCGTTGACGTACAAGGACGCCAGTCCTGCTTGTTGTCAATCAGTAATATTTGCGAGTGGGCCTGCTTTTACTCTGATTTTTGACAGACGGAGTAAGAACAGGATTTCTGATTACATCGCTATCTTTATCACGAGACGCAACTCGTGCGGTAATGATCTAATGTTACAAGAGTAATTAATTCCCGCGGGAACACTCTTATTTCCTCTCATGTAACTTTAATCTAAATATATAAAAGGTAAAGGTGACTGACTGACTGACTGACTGACTGATCTATCAACGCACAGCTCTAACCACTGGACCGATCGAGCTGAAATTTGGCATACAGGTAGCTGTTATGACGTAGGCATCCGCTAAGGATTTTGGAAAATTTCAACCCCAAGAGGGTTAAATAGGGGGTTAAAGTTTGTATGAAAGTCCGTCATTTTTCAACTTTGTATCTAGGCTTTCGAATAAAAATGCGGGATTTTAAAACTAAATCCACGCGTACGATGTCGCGGGCATCAGCTAGTTCTCTTATAAAAAGTAGCCTATGTGTTATTCCAGACTAGAATCTATCTCTGTGGCAAATTTCAGACAAATCGGTTCAGTCGTTGCGGCGTGATTAAGTAACAAACACCCATCCATCCTTCTCTACATCCAAACTTTCGCATTTATATTTGTAGGAAGATGGATTCAGAATAGTGTAATATTAAGGTTGCACTGTATTTTAGTATATTTTTTATATTGGGTTATGTGATGTTTATGTTGCTTTGTCGCTGTTCAGTTATTTATTCACGAGATAATTTCAATCAATAAAACTGGCATGTTAATAACAGTTTTCATTTATAAAAGGAATACCTTATAACAACATCTTAATCGATTTAATATATATTTTTTATTATAAATAAAGAATAGCCAAGCTGAACTTGCCTTATATTCTCCTCTCCCCTCCAAATAAGCGAAAAGCTTGTGCTAGGAGTGGGTACGACAATAGTGCAACGGGTAAGGCTCGAACCTGCGATCTTTCAGTTTTTAGTCCGCACTTACCGTTGGGCTATTGAGGCTTCACAATAATAATTATGACTTGGAATAAAAAATTATAGGACGGATGGATATCAATCATTCTTCATTGCAATTCAACAAAGGAAACTTACAAAGTTAAATTATATTTCAAAGACACGGACGGCCAAACAATGGAGTAAAACTGCAAAACTGTAGAGGAGTAGAGTTTCATTAATAATTAAATAGAACGAACATGGAAGGGGCAGACAAAAGGCAACTGAAGTTACTCCGGTGTTCTTTAATATTATAGATTGATTGATCGACTGAGGTAACTACGTATACGAATGAATAAATTAAGTGCCAGTTGCACCATTTCAGAGAAACGTTTAAACATAGAGTAAGGAAGGTATGCCTCTTTATAGTGTGGTTTAACTAAGGAATAAGCTTGACGTTCTAACGGTTTTTAGGATTCTGTACCCAAAGGGTGCCAACGGGACCCTATTACTAAACCGCCAAGAGTCATGAGCATTTTAACATCAAACGAGATTCAGGCGGCGCAAGACCGAGACCTGTGGGAGTCCATGCGAGAGACCTATGTCTGGAAGTGAAAGAAGAAGAAGAGCATTTTGAGCAATTAAATATCTCTTGCTTTGACGATGGAGGAAAAGATCGTGAATAAACCTGCATCCTTGAGAGTTCTAATCTCAGAGGTGTATGAAGACTTTCAATCCATACTTTATTTATTTTATTTATTTATTTGGACAACCAAAATTGTTACATTTCTTAAAGTACTTAAAAAATTACACGGAAACATAATTAAAATGCACAACTATTGACGGTGTCACAACATTTGCCAAAAAAAATAATTAAACAATAAAGAAAGCGTAATACAAAAAAGCACAAGAAATTAAAAGTTTACACTGTCAAAACAAAACATAAAAAAAATAAAATATGAAACTTAAGCTAACTAGGGAACTAAATTACAATTAAAGGTTAGATGTAGGTCATCTATCTCGTATTATAAAAGTCTTAGGGCTTGTTTTTTGAACTTCGGTAATGTATGTCTAAATATGTCTATATCTGTACTGATGGAATTGTATGTTTTGGATAATCTGGATATTGTAGAAAATTGTTTTAAATTTGTTCTAGCTATGGGTAGGTGGACATAGGGTAAAGATGCCGAATATGAGATACCATTTACATATTCGGCCATAAAAAATAAATTATTGCACTAATGACAATGAAAATTATTTATATTCGATAAGTATTTAATGAAGTTTATCCTTGAAAGACCGTTTAGTGCTAGGTATAATAGATTTTTTGCTATATCAGATAATATTAGAAAAGTCAGAAATTACGTCTCAGGGAAATGGTCTCCTATTATGAGATACCAAGGGTTTTTAATATGAGATAGTATAGATTCAGAGAAAAAGGAAAGAAATCAATTCAAAAAACTTTTTATTGGCGATATTTATTAATCTACAACATCGTACTACTAAATAAAAAGGTTTTAGTAACAACTTAATAATATATTATCATGTGCTTGTGCCAAGTGCTTGATGTTCTCAGATGTAGATGTAACCCATAAAATCGTTAGTCCAACTTTACAATATTTTTCTATTTTTGCTTCTAAATAGTCAGAAAAAGCTGGAGGTCATCCCATGAACCTTGACAAATACTTCTGCATTAGCATCTTTTTTGACATAACGTTCTAGGATACTCTTAAGAACATCGAAAGTTTTGACGCTATTAGGTAACATATATGTTTGCTTCGCACTGCACTCACGGCCCGTATTATGGCATCGTGGTCTTAGGACTTCTTTGATCGACGGCATCTAGAAAAAGAGGTTTTTAAATAGGCGTATTTCTATACATCCTAATATGAGATATCTCATTTAAGGAGCCCCCACGTGTCTCATATTAGGAAAACATCCAAATTTAAAAACTAGGCTGCCTATTATTTCTTGACGAAGAAAATACAACTAAACTGCAAATGCATTGTAAAATTAATCATATAACTGATACAATGACTGTAAATTTAAATCATTTAGTGTGACTATAAAGTTGTAACATACCTCGTTAATATTTGGTGTCAAAAATCGGGTTTTGTGGTTTCGTAAAAATCCGCACGTACACAACCTGACTTCACCTCGAACTGGGAAGCACCAACACATGTTTCGGTCTGTTGCCACGCGGCTTCTGGTGACAGTATCGCCAAATAGCTGCGGCGATTAGTTTCGCCAAAACCTAACTATCTCATATTTGGCAACTATCTCATATTCGGCATCCTTACCCTATATAGGGTGGGAACAAGCCAAGGATGCCTCACTGCGATACCTTGCGGTCGCGGTTTAGCTCGCTACCTCGATGCCACCTCCATTTAAAACAAATGTATGCAAACAGACGAGCGCGAACATGCCGAGAAACATCGATGTGAACCGCGATGTATCGCAGTGAGGTATCCTTCGGCATGTTCCCACCCTTAGTGTAGGCTATATTGCACCATTATGAGCAACAAAAGTTTTTGGTAAACTCTAGTCTTAAAGTCTAGGACTCTTCCCATCTCATCTCAACAAAAAATTGCTGATCCTACCCTTTCTTACTGATATAAAAATGTGGAAAGTTGTTTTTTTGCTTGTCCTTAAATCACGCCGCTACACAGCTAGTAGGTACGGATCAACGTAATCTATATATATAAAATTGAAAGTCCTGACTGACTGACTGACTGACTGAGATATCAACGCACAGCCTAAACTACTGAAGTTAGAAACTTGAAATTACAGTTGGTTCCTTTATGATAGGCGCACACTAAGGAAGGGTTTTTGAAAATTCAACCCCTAAGGGGGTAAAATAGGGGTTTGGAAAATCGAACTTAATGTGATCAAAGCCGCGAGCAAAAGCTAGTTTTTTGTATATAGTTATGACCCGCAGTGACATATTATACATAGGTATGTACGTTTTTATCTCTCCACGGCTAATGTACTTTACGCAGCACAATGAAAGTTTTAAACAACAACAGGAAAATAACAAAAAATAATAATAAAATAGATTGACAAAGCTCAACTTAATAAATTAATTGTTCCAGAAAATACCCGGCACAGTTAGTCATCAACGGAATTTTATGTAGTTAATTCAAATATTTTCCGTACAAAATTGTTTGAAACCGCAGGCGAAAAAGGTTTAAATTAATGTACCCTATTTTCATAATTAAACTGCCCCGTTGGTCTAATGGTAATCATGTTCGACTGAAAACTGACCGACTGATTGTAGATGACGAGGTCCCGGGTTTGATTCCTAGGTCGGGCCAGTAAATATATTGGGATTTGCTGCAGTGTCATCCCGTGCCTCGGGGAGCACGTAAAGCTGTCGGTCTTGCGCCTAATCTCTTCGGTCGTGTCAGATTTCAGTCCCGTACATAAAAAGCGGAGATAGCCTATAGGGGTAAGCGTCAAGATGACTGACCAAAGTGACCAATCAGCGTCAAATTTTTCCAGCATTTAGTACCTATTTAGTACTATTTAATACCTTTGTTTAAATATTTAGTACCTCAATAGTAACAGAGAAATTTAATTTACTAAGTGGTCAGCCATCTTGACGTCAAGATGACTGACCACTTTTGAGTTTCCCCATAAGGGCTTAGTATTGTGCATATGTTTCTGCACTATAATTTAGTACCTATTTGGTACCTACACATATATTTTTTCCAGAATTTTTTGACAAAAAATAAAGATTTTATGAATAGATCAAGTTTTTCTATACAAATAACACTATGAAGTATGCAATGAGAACAAAGGGAAAAACTGCCAAGTTTTCACTACAGATGTCGCTCGTAATGCTCAGCCATGAATAAACGTACATAATTATAAGAAACTAGTTGATGCCCGCGACTTCGCTCGCGTGGATTTAGTTTTTAAAATCCCGCGGCAACTCTTTAATTTACCAGTATAAAATACTTTTTATACTGGTAAATTAAAGTAAATCGGGAGAGTGACATAGGCTACTGCCTATGTCACTCTCCCGATCCTCAACTATAACCATGCAAAAATTATCACGTCAATCCGTAGCTTTGATGCGGCGTGATTGAAGGACAAACCAACATACAGCAGATTGGCAGACTTCACACACTTTTGAGAACATTATGAGGAACGCTCAGACAGGCAGATTGCCCTTATATGTTTTTCTTCACCGCTGAAGCAAGACGCACATAACTCCGAGAAGTTATAAGTGGCGATTGGGATTGGAACCTCGAACCTCCCTGCCTGCCATACACAATTATAAGTAATTATGTACGTTTATTCATGGCTGAGCATTACGAGCGACATCTGTAGTGAAAACTGGGCAGTTTTTCCCTTTGTTCTCATTGCATACTTCATAGTGTTATTTGTATAGAAAAACTTGATCTATTCATAAAATCTTTATTTTTTGTCAAAAAATTCTGGAAAAAACATATGTGTAGGTACCAAATAGGTACTAAATTATAGTGCAGAAACATATGCACAATACTAAGCCCTTATGGGGAAACTCAAAAGTGGTCAGTCATCTTGACGTCAAGATGGCTGACCACTTAGTAAATTAAATTTCTCTGTTACTATTGAGGTACCAAATATTTAAACAAAGGTATTAAATAGTACTAAATAGGTACTAAATGCTGGAAAAATTTGACGCTGATCGGTCACTTTGGTCAGTCATCTTGACGCTTACCCTTTTTGGGGGGTTGGTAGTTCGATCCAAGGCTCTCCCTGAATTTTTGGACTTTTATGCAATTAAACATTGCTATCGAGCGCCTTGCTAGGACAAAGTGGAGGGCACCAGAAGGAGGTCACCCATGCGACAGACCGACAAAATAAAGTCTGCTGCTGGCCGCCCATTGCACGAGTGTACCAGAATATCAGCCAGTAGGGAGATGTGGCAAATAATATCTGTCGCTAAAAACTTCATGATAACGACGACCGCTCTGCCAAGAGTGTCACGAAGTAGAAGAATCATTTGCTTAGACAATGAAGGAAAACATCGTGAGGGAACTTGTATACCAGAGCGATCTCCATAATGTTCGTGTGAAATATGCCGACGCGCACTTCGCTTGTTGTGGGGTGTAGGTACATACCTACTTACAGAGGCGGCTCTAGCCCATGTAGCGCCCGTGTGCAATCAATATCTTGGCGCCCTCTAGTAGACGCGCGGCCAAAATGGAATTCTTACGATACAAGAATACCGTTTGACTTACAGTTATATTTTCACCAGCGAAAGGGAATTCAGGTGTAAAAAATGGTGCAATTTTAAATGATGTCGGGAAGCAAGCAAGCGCGGCTCGGCGCGGAGCCCCCTACAACCCTGCGCCCGTGTGCGTTGCACACCCTGCACCATAGGTAAAGCCGGCACTGCGTACTTACTACGTCTTATATTGTTCTAATTCGATAGGAGACCCGTACCCAGTACTGGACCGACAGTGGCTTGAAATGAATGAAATAAATCCACAAAAATGAAATCTTGGGCATCAGGCATATTGAGATGAATGACATAAATCCACCTAGACTCTAAAAGAAATCGCGGGCATCTTGGAGAAACAAAGGTTCTCATAAAAATAGCATAAAGTAAAACGAAAGTAAAACGTCGAAACCTTATACTGATCAAAGGCATGAATAGCTGGAGGGCATTTGATTTCAATAAACAACACCTAAATAAAATAATGAAAATATTTACCTACCTATTTTCATTCATATTTTCACCTTTAAGTCCAATACACAATTTGCGAAGTGTTTACCAAATTGGTTGGTAGAGATTTATTTTTGGTACATTTTAAGAGATAGGTCACTGCGGTCAAACAGATGCTTTGCGTCCTACGTTTATAAATAAACCTTAACCTAAAAGCTATTCTTATGAAAATTTACTTAATATTATAAATGCGAAAGTTGGTTTGTCCTTCAAAAGCAACCGATTGACAAGATTTTTGCATGATTATTGTTAAGGAACCGGAGAGTGACGTAAGCTACTTTGTATTAACAAAATTTTCCAAAGTGTGTTTGTTGGTTTTTCTTTCAATCACGCACTAAAAGCAACCAATTGACGTGATTTTTTGCTTTAGTTAAGAAACCGGAGAGTGACTTAGGTTATTTTATTTACTTATTTTTATTTTTATTTTTTATGTACATATAAAAATTTACAAGATAACATATTACTACTACTATTTTTCTGGAAAAACAAAGGTTTTCTGCAGGATTTTATAAAACCTAGCCGTTGAATATACAGACAAAAAGTTATAAATATGTACAAAAAAACTCAATTTTTAAACGACCTTATATCTATGAAACACGAAACGTCTGACCCGCTTTTAAAATAGCTTTTAAACTGTCTCCTTATCTGTTTTTATATACGGCAGTAAAACGTTTAATAGAGCTAACTTGAAAGCGTGTCCATTTAAAAGGACAATCTGGACTGAAACATAAGTTCTTAAGCGACAGCATAACGAAAACATGGTGAATAGGTTATACTAATGCATATAATGAAATAACATAATTTATACATAAAAATTCTTTTTACAAAACCGACTTCAAACGCCACTACAAAGTATATCAATTGTGCCTATAAAATTTGAAGAGTTCCCTCTGTTTCTCCAGGATCCATCCCATAATCAGATCCTGACCTGATGACAATAGGACCACCTGGAAAGTATACCCTTTCAAACAAAAAAAAGAGTTTTCCAAATCGGCCTACGCGTCTTCGAGTAATCGGGGAACATACATAAAAAACAGATTCCGACGAATTGAGAAACTCCTCCTTTTTTGGAAGTCCCGAAAAACCCCACATCTCAGAAATGATGGATACCAATATTTTAATTTTTGAGCTTGTGGTGTATCGCGAATAACGAATGCCGATACCTACACTCGCAGTAGGTATGGCACGTCTCAAGCACTGGTTTAGAGGTATTTAGGCCGAGTACTGTCAACTTTTGATAAACAGCTGATTGCTGCGGGAATTCTCTTATTTCCCGGGATAAAAAGTAGCCTATTTCCTATTCCAGCCAAATCGGTTCAGTCGTTGCGACGTGATTGAGTAACAAACATACAAACTCTCGCATTTATAAAAATTAAATAGGATAATATAATATAATAGGATAAAGGCTTATCAATCTTCCCAACAAGAATTACCTACTAACTTTTTTATTTTTATAATTGCTTCGCTTTCAATCGCTGTAAGTTACCTTGATGTGCTTAACGATAAGGTTTTTTTAATAAACATTTAATAAAGTTCCGTAATAAGTCAAAACGGTACAAGAAATAATTGAGAAAAGTTGGCATTTTTATGAAAACTCTGGAAAAATAAAATACAGGGAATTTTCTCGGCCCAAGTTTTTGCACAAAGTAATAACTTTGCGTCCCTTTTATTTTAGAAATGGCAACCGTCCCTGATGACTGTTGTTTGTGAATTTACGGGAATGTCGCGGTTCGTTTGGGAAGTTACAAGATATGTCTCATTACTAGAGGATCAAACTTCTCTAATACATTCCAACTTCTAATACATTTTAATATTTTCAGTTATAACTAACTTAACCTAAACTTTAAATAATATCCGTTTCTGTCGAAGATGGATGGGAGAAAGGCATTGGAAAAGCGGAATATAATATTTTATTATGACGATGTTCGCTTCACATTTGATTCTATATAATTTTTGTTTATCTTCATATAGGCCCTGGAAATAGATCTATAACAAGTTTAAATAATTTATTTTCCATATTTTTAATACGTCACATATAATAAGGGACGATAATAGTGCTAATATTGACAATATGTACAAAAAGAAGTATTGGCTGAATTTCAATAGGTGGATTCTTGAGAGTGCAGCAGTAAATTTCTACTTTGCAGCTTTAAAATAAAATTGATGTGACAAACAAATAGACAGTCAAACGTAATGCACAAAACTATTAGGATTCCTTGTTTTCCTAAAACCCTAAAATATACCGACCGATGTCCATGAAAACCAATCTACTCCCTGATTCTGTAACTCAGTGCCTATCCAAAAATGAAAGCCACTGACATATATTTTTTTATCCATTGAAGGTTTACTATGAAATAGTAAATAACATTTCTCTTCAAACCTTCAATGGATAAAAAATGCCTATTGTCTGTGATAGGTACTGAGTTACAGAATCAGCCCCCTGTTTCGGGCAATTTTGCGGAACGTTTTACGCTCTAGTAACCACATCTCCCTGGTGGAGTTACGGCTTTTTACCCTCCGTGGGAGAACACGTTTTGCCATTAGTTCCGACTGTCTAACATCTCCGATCGTTATCGTTTGTTACAAATTATGTGGACATTTTCTTTATACGAGTGATCCTTGCTTTATTTAATGAGAAACCAAAAAAAAAACGAGAGGCCTAATGCTAATAAATAAATATTTTGTAGTCTAATCTATATATATAAAATTCAAAGTCCTGACTGACTGACTGAGATATCAACGCACAGCCTAAACTACTGAAGTTAGAAATTTGAAATTTTTACAGTTGGTTCCTTTTATGACGTAGGCGCACACTAAGAAAGGATTATTGGAAATTCCACCCCTAAAGGGTTTAAATAGGGGATGGAAGTTTATATGAAACTCCGTCATTTTTCAAGCTGTTTCCATCAAAGTTGGTATTTGAGCTTTCAGTTAAAAATAAAAAAGTACGTGTGTCACAGTTTTTGAAAATTCCACCCCAAAATCTAATTCCACGCGGACGAAGTCGCGGGGGCAAAAGCTAGTCTTTAATTTAAAATAGGTACTTAACACTACCTAACAGCAAATTTTTACTTATTTTGAAGACCCTATATTTAATAATAATAACTAGTTGATGCCCGCGGCTTCGCTCGCGTGGATTTAGTTTTTAAAAATCCCGCGGAATCTCTTTGATTTTATGTCATTCTCCCATTCCTCAACTAGACCCATGCAAAAAATCACGTCGATCCGTTGCTTTGTTGCGACGTGATTGAAGGACGAACCAACAAACAAACACACTTTCAGGTAAGGATATCGCTCAGATTTTTTTTAACATGGGTTACATTCCAAATTATACAGCTTTTAGCTTAGGTAGGTTGAGATGTTACCTAGTTCTAAGATATCTTTTAGGGCGTTGCTGCTTTAATACTCAACGGGCATTACAGTTAGAAAATATACTTTTGTTTATTCTTAAATTCGAACAAAATAATGAAATCCCTTGTGGTAGGATAAAAGAGGCGGCGAAGATACTCGTAAATCTAATCAATTAGAAAATATCTTGGGACATGATATACTTTCTTATTCTTATAAAAACTTAATAAACAATATAATTATTCCCCCGCGTTTATTGAATATGTAAGAAATTATTCTAAATTGTTTAGAAATGTATGCATACAAGCAAAGTCACTTCACATAAAACAAAAAATTGTCAATTCTGATAATAAAATTAAAACAGCATGGGACATCATTAGCGATGAAACGAATAAACATAAGGTGCATAATAATAATAAATTGGAGCTTAAAATTGATAATCATGTAATTAACTCCGATATAGAAGTTGTAAATACATTTGAGAACTTTTTCAAAAATATTCCAATTACCACAACCAGTTCTCTAAATTCCTCGCCGGCAGAAGCCTATCGTCTTCTAAGAAGCAATGTCTCTGAGTGCAATAAGTTATTTAGGTTTGAACACGTTACCCCATATGACATAGTCAAAACATTTAAATCTTTACAAAATAAGAAAACAGCAGATCTATGGGGGATATCAGTTAAAATAATTCATAATGTAATTGATATTATTGCGCCGTATCTTGCTTTAATTTTTAATAAATCAGTAGATTCTGGATCTTTTCCAGATCTTATGAAATGTAGTAAGCTAATACCGCTTTTTAAATCGGGCAGCAAAAGTGACCCGAATAACTACAGGCCAATTTCAATTTTGCCAACTCTCAGCAAGATATTCGAAAAAATAATGCTCAACCAACTGCTTTTACACTTTAATTTAAATAAACTCCTACACACTGAGCAGTATGGTTTTACAAAGGGTCGATCAACAACCGATGCAGCCGCAAGGCTATTACAACACATATTCGATGCGTGGGAGAACTCACAGAATGCCATTGGTATTTTCTGTGATTTGTCAAAGGCATTCGACTGCGTTGATCACGAGACTCTTTTGCTTAAACTGAGCCACTATGGCATTAAAGATTTTGCACTTAGTCTCATTGCGTCTTATCTCAGCAACCGAGTCCAAAGAGTATGTGTCAATGATGTAAAATCATCCGGATCAGCCTCAGTAATGGGTGTACCCCAGGGTTCTATTCTAGGTCCATTCATGTTTTTGGTCTACATAAATGATTTACCACATTTTGTCCAAAATACTTGCGATATTGTACTATTTGCTGATGATACGTCTTTAATTTTTAAAGTCGATAGGATGAAAGACAATTTTGACGATGTAAATAATGCATTATCTCAAGTTTCTGAATGGTTTACGGCAAATAATCTCCTTTTAAATGCTAAAAAAACAAAGTGTGTTGAGTTTTTATTACCTAACACGAGAACTGTCAGTAAAAATTTAAAAATAAATAATGAACCTTTGAAAACTGAGGACTCCACGGTGTTTTTGGGGTTAACCCTGGATTCAAAGCTACAATGGGGCACCCATATAGCAACGCTTGCTGGCAAACTTAGCTCTGCTGCTTACGCTGTTAGGAAGATTCGACAGTTGACTGACATAGAAACTGCAAAAATTGTTTATTTTGCATATTTCCATAGTATTATGTCATACGGAATCTTACTATGGGGTAAGGCAGCCGATATTGGAAAAATTTTTGTTTTGCAGAAGAGGGCAATCCGCGCAATCTATAATTTGAGGCCGCGGGATTCCCTTCGAGAAAGATTTAAAGAGATAGGCATTCTTACAGTAGCTTCGCAATATATTTATAACAACATAATGTTTGTCAGACAAAACATTTTGAGTTACAAAAAAAAGAGTGATTTGTCCGATAGACCAAGTAGAGGTCCAAATAGGCTCATGTTTCCTGGGCTGCGCCTCAAGAGGGTCCAAAAGACATTTGTGAGAATGGGCGTGACGTTTTACAATAAAATTCCACAGTCAATCTTAGACTTGCCTCTACACAAGTTTAAGAAATCAATTAAATCTGCTCTCATGAAAAAAGCATATTATACAATTGAAGACTATGTAAATGATAAAAAAGCGTGGATATAATTCGCTCCAGTGATTCATAAGACAGTAATAACTATCCTGTGTAACATGATTTTATTGTATTCTGTTCCACGGTGTTTCCACTTTATTTGTCTCAGTCATGTCTTAAAATTAGTAGTTTAATATTAGTATTCAATTCGATGCCTTAACATGGGTAGCCTAAGTATGTCATGCTCTCTTTAAAGTTTCTGTGGTGGTGTCGTGTGGTGCGGGTTGTTACGTTCCCTCAAATATGGTTGAGCGAAGCAATGGCTGGATCATGCGTCATGCTCGTGAACGGGTGCCACCAACGGGAATGGGTCTGCTTTTGCCTGCCTGTGTTAACATGTATTGAATTGTATTTATTTGTATTTGTATTGTATTTATTTTTACTTGTATTGCACTCAGGAAAATTCATCGTGGAAGCACTGAATACATAGCATAGTTTCAATAACAATTGTAAATTTTTATTTTTTTTGAAAAGAGCAACCGCCGAGTTTCTTGCTGGCTCTTCTCGGCAGGAAAGGCATTCCGAACCAGTGGTAGATTCATTGACGATTCAAAAGTGCTTGTAAAAGTTTATTTGAATAAAAAATATTTCTATTTCTATTTCTATTTCTATTTCTAATAATGTTTGATTTCTCTGAGGAAATTGTTCTTGCATTTGCTCAATCATGGAAAAATTTAAATTGGATTAGAGCTTTTATAGCGAAGCTTTAATCAAGTCCTTCAGGATCCCTTTACTGAATTCCAAGTATCTAACGTGATTTACACTACAACTTTAGAAAATGGTTGTGAGCCACAGAACTATACATTAAAGCTTCAAAATTGAAAAGTAGAGGATTCGATCCTCACTTCTAACACAAGCTTTTGGATTTGGCTGAAATTTGGAATGGAGACAGCTCATACCCAGGATTAACACAGCCTACATTATTTTTTATTCCAGAAAATTAAAGAGATCCCGCGAGAATTAAAAAAACCTTAATATACACAGACGAAGTCGCGGGCATGATCTACATAACAAATAAACCACGTCTACATTTTGTAAGTGAGCATTTAGTTTTCTACCACCAACACCTGTGAATGAACGAATGATCTGGAAATCCACGGCATTATCCCAAGAAAATCTCTAATATTGTGGTTGACCCTTATCAGTGAGAAGACGACTAAAGGTCGTAGCCCATTTACACGACACCGCTCCTACCCAACCAAAGTATGAGCATTCAAATATGGACTTAATATCGTGCTCTGGAGGTGCACTTTACAGTAACAACACTAAATAGAAAACAGCGTGCGGTACCGTTACCGTACCGCGGTGTTGTTACTGTAAAGTGCACCTCCAGAGCACGATATTAAGTCCATATTTGAATGCTCATACTTTGGTTGGGTAGGAGCGGTGTCGTGTAAATGGGCTACGACCTTTAGGGCTAGCTTAGGGCCAATTTCACCAAATTAAAATAAGTCTTATACGAGCGTAGATTCGATATTTTGACAGATTGTCAATACAACAACTGTTTTTCATCAAATATAGCTAAGAACACTACCGACTGTTTCACCTTTCAAACAAAATCAGAATCGGTTCATCCGTTTAAGAGCTGCGATGCCACAGACACACACACACACTCGGTATCACCTTGTTTACGATTCAGTTTGATCTGTAAAATGTATTTATCGCTAAATAAACGATATATTGCCAAAGCTATAAGTGCCTGCCAAATATGAGTAAGGATAACAAGAAAGTACGTCAATACAAGTAGGTACTTATAAGTATGTTACAGGTAATTTTTCTCTACCCATGCCAGGATTTTACGTGGTCAGATAATTTTGGTAAAAACTTACTAATGATTCCTATTCGCAAATAATTTTTCTTTTCACAAGAAACATTCATTCAATACGAATACAAACGACGTACAAATTGGTTGCGATAGCTTATAATATGCCTAAAAATAAACTAATATTTGGTAAAAAAATAAGTTTTTAATAGAGCTTCAATAAGTTGGACGTTAATAAGAATAGAAGTACTACCTTACCAACTTTAAACAATGTGCTGATGTTAATTGACTGCCTAGTAAAGCAGGCTTTTAAATGAGTGTATATGCCCTTAAATGAGCTAAAAAGGTATTTTGCTAAGTCAAATATTGTTCAGTGAACAATTCGGGAACTTTTTATTATGATATTTTTATTTTTTGACTTGATCTTTTTAACAGGCCGTTCTACTTATTATTTTGAAGTTCTAAACTCTTAAGAATTATGAACGGCCATAATTCTTTATTCATGTCCTACAAGAGATCATTAACACATAATGTCATTAGTGTTGTTTGCTCAACAAACGAGACATTACTAATTGTCACTCACAGGAATTAATATGAGGTGAAATTATTTATGAAGACAGGGCCATTAATTCTTCCGATTATATTATAGTTTACGCATTTATGCAGATAATGGCAATATATCATGTCGTATATATATACTGCATTAATCAATAATTTGGAAGTTTTGGAACCCAAACGAAACAGATTTTTTTTCCAGAAATACAGAGCGTCGCGTTAAAAATATATTTGTAGGTACAAGACTTCTATTTTGTCAACCAATAAAGGGTCACAGTTGGAAATAATCCTTTGTCATCTAGACGGTCTTTATAAATCACTAGAAGCCCGCGCCGACTTCGTCCGGGTTGAAAATTAAATATTTGTTCTTGTGAGCTTCTTATAGGAGACTATTGTCAATAAGATCACCACAGGAACCACACGGATATCCCGCACCGATACCCGCCACCGTGCCCCGCCGCGCCAGCCGGCACCATTTTATTATTTTGTCGCGCGGAGATATTAATTTTCCGATAACTCCTAAGATATTTATTTAAATTGTATAGTGTAAAGGGCAAATATGTTCTAAATTAAATACTTACGATAATAAACATATTTATTTAGATATAGATTGACATCACATTGGTTAAAGAAGCTTCGAAAATAATTCATTATTTTTAATCAAAATTTGAAAGATAGAAATGGTTACTGTAAGTTATCCTTAGAATATAGACATATGCTATAGACATATGCTTTTTTTTAGAACTCTTTAAGAGTAACAATTCACCCATACATCATTTTCATCCAATAACAGTATATGACCCAGCGCACGCCTTGAAAACGTTTAAGAGTCAAAAAAAATTCCGACTTCTTTATCAAATTTGCACACAATATCTAGCCATAATACATTTATTAACATAATTATAGTCTATAACCATCTGGAATAATGTACCTTTGAAATGGTAAAATAATTATTGTAATAGGTGCGGTGGTTCCAAAGTTTGCTCCGGACATACATACAAACTCACAAAATTCGCGCTCTCTCTTTATTATAATAGTATAGATTAGTTAGTGGTATTCTCTAAAAAGTATTGCATCAGTGTAATGATCGCAATGACCTATGACTCGCTGCATCAATGCATTTTAACCTAAAGCAGGAGAGTCTCAATCAGAGGTCATTGCGATCGTTACACTGATGCAATCAATTTTAGAAAATACCACTACAAAGTAATTGCTTATTTAATAATGACAGACGTTTTGCGCCTTCAAGAAACTTACGTTCATAGTTAAAATTATTATCTTAAATTTTCATAATTTTTCCACACACATTTTTGAGAAGACACATAATTGTATAATTTAATGTAAAAGTTATTTAAAACGAAACGACCTCTAACGTGTAAAATTCAATAAACGGAATTCATCCTCTAATTTTCCAACCTTAGAGGTAAAATATTTGCTTCAAAATTAATGGGACTACCCTCGAGAAAAATTCATTAAAAGGAATCATTAAAATCGGTACACAACCAGTGAAGATATCGAGTAACATACATTCAAAAGGAAAAATATACAGTAGAATAATTGAGAACCTTCCTTGTTTTTTGAGTCGTTTAAAAAGATAAGTATCCAAGTGTGTTTTCTTGTGCTTTGTCAAGGCTTTGTCAGACGCTGCCACAAACGGAAGTCAGAAAAGTAAATAGAAAGGACAGGCTGTGTCGAGAGGCACGTTTTAACTTTTGAAGTCGTAGAAACTTGGAAGTTGTGCACGGTTTTGCTATTAGCATAGTGAATTTGCACCAACTTCAACTTAACATATACTTACATGCTTTAGCCATATTTTTTACTCGCTTTGGCCCTCGTTTTTTTTTTTTAAATCCTTTTTTTTATTTTTTTATAATGTACTAGCTTTTACCCGCCATTATTAAAAGAAATAATTGGTGGTGATTCCTATAAAAAAGTGAACAACGGTTTTCCCTATTTTAATTTTTAAACCAACCCTGTATTAGATCGAATAAAACAAAAAATTAAATTAAAGTCGGTCAAGCCCTTTTTTAGCAAAGCTAACGAACACAAATTGATTTTTATCAAATACATATATTTAAATACAGATTATATATAAACACTAGCTTTTGTTTGCTTTGCTCACGTTAAGTTCGATTTTTCAAACCCCTATTTTAACCCCTTAGGGGTTGAATTTTCAAAAATCCTTCCTTAGTGTGCGCCTACGTCATAAAAGGAACTAACTGTAAAAATTTCAAGTTACCAACTTCAGTAGTTTAGGCTGTGCGTTGATATCTCAGTCAGGACTTTGAATTTTATATATATAGATATGTGTTTGATTTTATATATACATATAAGGATATTCCTACCTCCTCGCATCCTTTTCCCTTGTCTCGTGTCACTGGTAGAAATGCGTATTCCTTATCCGCCATTATTCTTGTTTTTTCTAGTAGAATGTATTTCTTTTTCTTTTTTATATAAACTCCATTACATTTTCAGAAAATTTCTTTAACAGCAACCCACGAATAAAATATTGTGATTGCAATTTTTCTTAGTGGAGAGACGCTTTGTGATTCAATCTCCAAATTGAAGGTTGCGCCATAGGTCAATTTCACAGGGGATTGAATTCTGTCTCAATAATAAGTGAAATGGCTTCTAAGTGGCTTCTAAATGACGTCTTTGTGTACTACGGTAGGTACATTATATCAACCGAAACCTTAAATCACTAATGAGTTCACTTTCTTAAATTATTCCATACTTAAGTATATATTTTTTTATTCTATGACAAGATAGTCCTTGATTGCGATCTAACCTGATGGTAAGTGACGATGCGGTCTAAGATCGTAGCGAGCTAACTTGGAAGGGGTATGGCAGTGTACATTCGACCCATACACCTAATCTGTTTCTACACGCCATCGTGCCGGAACGCTAAATCACTTGGTGGCACGTCTTTGACGATAGGCTGGTGAGTGGTGACTAGTCACGGCCAAAGCCTCCCACCAGACAGAGACAATTCAGAAATTATAAATTCCCAATTTGCCCCCGGCGGGAATCGAACCTGAGACCTCCCAATTATAAAACCACAGCACTCACTATTGCGCCAGGGAGGTCATCAAAAGTGCTCAAAATGACGTGACCTTTTGTACCCATAATATTATAGGCAAACGTGTTCATGTTTATTACAGTAACAAAGTTATCTACGTTGTCAGATTCATGTTAGTGACTTGATAAACAAGCCATATAACAACATTACATCATGGTAATTGGTTTTGACCTCACCCACCCAATAAATTAATTAATGTCATACGCTGTTTCAGTAATTGTACTATAACTAAATATGATAGACATGATTAGAAATAATATAAACGTAAAAAATATTTTTACAAAACCGACTTCAAATACCACTACAAAGTATATCAATTTTGCCTATAAAATTTGAAGAGTTCCCTCGATTTCTCCAGGATCCCATCATCACATCCTGACCTGATGACAATGGGACCACCTGGGAAGTATACCCTTTCAAACAAAAAAAGAATTTTTCAAATCGGGGAACATACTTACATAAAAAATCCGACGAATTTAGAACCTCCTCCTTTGGAAGTCGGTTAAAAATGCTAGAAATTAATAGCAATGAAATTCGAAATAATTTGAGTATTTTTTTTTATTTTATACCCTTTCTAAATGCACAAGTATATTTGCTTGTTTGTTTGTCCATTATTGACGCAGCAATAGATCGACGTGATTTTTTGTTTGGGCATACTTGAGGACTTGACTTTCCAAGTCCCATGCATTTTATGGATACCTTTTATCCCGGGTAAACAGAGGGTTCCCGTGTGGTTTTAAAAAACTAACTCTACGCGGAGCAGACGCAATTTCAGGCAAAAGCTAGTTCAAAATATTAAGTATGAATTGAAAAATAATACCCATACAGATACGATAGACGCTATAAATAGGTCTAGAAACTAGACCAAAATGAAATCTTTTAGACGATCAACGAAGAATATAACCAGCAGAATACAAATACGGTGTCCGAAAGATCAGAGCAAAAATATTCATTGAAATATAAAATAGCGGAATACATGAATGTGACAGGCTCGCCTGAATATTATCATTTTCATTTCAATTTTGAAACTGAATTTTCGCTTCGATATCCGTGAGTACCTTATTGACTTTGGTTTATATCGTTTATTTTTATTATGAAGGTAGATCTGACAGTAGGGATTACCCAAACTAATTTTCAAAATTAATTTGTTCTACATACATAACGTAGCCTACCTAAGTAGTTATTTAAAAACTTATATGTATTTTTAACTTTGGATAGACTAAGACTCTTACGTACATTCTCTAAACCTGAATACTCGCATCAACACAGCGCAAAAAAATTAAATACTAGCTGATGCTCGCGCCTTCGTTCGCTTGGATTTAGTTTTTATCAATCCCGTGGGAATTCTCGAATTTCCGGGATACAAAGTATAAGTAGCCTACGTGACCTACGTCACTCTCCTCGTCTTCAACTACATCTATGCAAAAAATCAACGACCTGTAGCTTTGTTACGGCATGATTGACAGACAAACAAACACACTTTCTCATATAAAATATTATTAGGGAAAGGGCTGCGTTTGCTTTTTATATTTCTAGCATGGCTGCGTATCGCGAAACATAAAAAGCACGTACCTAAACTTTTTCTTTAGTTTAATGAATAAAAATTAATACAAATCTATCTAAAAATTATAAAACTAAATATAGCTCTGCTTTTCACACCACAATGCGAAAAGTGGCATCAGTCTTAACCCTTCAAGAAAAAGTATACGATAAGCCATAATATGTAAATCATGTACATAATGTGACAAACACAGGCAATAGGCAGATATTTTTCCATTCTCGACGCCTGCCGCTTCGTATTCATAGCATCAGCAAAAATATTGATTTCAGTGCAAAATAAACCTTATTCCTGAATAGATAAAGACGTTCAAGATGTACGTAAGTTTGTGATCCGTGCCACAGTAGATGTGCTTTGTTGGAATCGTTTGTTGTCAGTTTACATGACGTGAAAGTCTGTTACATTGCTGTATAAAGTTGCATTATTTATTATTCTGAATATGGGAAGCCTAGATCATTATGCATTCTCATACAAAATGTAATGGAAGAAGTGAAATGCTTAAGGTCTCTGCAATATTTTTTTTATTCATGATAAGAGAGCCCTTTATCTCTTGAAGGTAAGTGACTATGCAGCCTAAGATGGTAGCAGGCTAGCTTGGAAGGAGGCATGGTCTTACCTAAAAAAAGCGAATATAGGTACATTTTTCTTTAAATTTTCTTACCAGTAAAAATCTCCTGATAGTTAGTGACGATGCAGTCTTAGATGGTGACGGGCTAGCAACAATACATTTTTCTTTAAATTTTCAGACTAATAAATAAGGTTCAGTACTTTAAAAATTGAAGCAGACATAGACAAGCATAGGTTTTCCCACTATAAATAGGTTCGCAATCGTAATCGGTTTTTTTTTTCTCATGGACAATTTTGAAGATCGTTAGCATATTATCTATCTAGCACTTTATTGATCGATGATTGGATGTGAAGCGTTAATCGTGCGAATAAGTTTAATTGGATGAACAAACAAACAAACCGTCTCTTGTGCTAACAGTAAACAGACGCTGTTGATCTGC
This sequence comes from Hipparchia sbordonii, assembly GCA_038048805.1. NCBI lineage: Eukaryota > Metazoa > Arthropoda > Insecta > Lepidoptera > Nymphalidae > Hipparchia > Hipparchia sbordonii. The sequence goes on from JBBIWI010000007.1 coordinate 2,763,802, forward strand.
GTATTTTAAATCATGCTACACGAATTATGTAAATCAAATATTGATCTCTAAAATGCGGCAATCTTACCGTTGAACCTATAGAGTAGATACTCAAGAAATATTTCCTCAATTTCCTTCCTCACGGTGTTTTGTCTGTCAATCAGTCATTCAATCAATCACGGTAGTGTGATGTAATCATTTTTAGAGAATCGACACACTGATTTACGTTTTGTAAGTTCAATTCTCAGATAGGTATAACTTTTAAAAACTAGGTCTTGATTCGCCTTTCTTCTCTACTTTGTCTGTGGAGTGAACATTCATTAATTCTTATTTTGTTTTAAAATATTTGGATTTGATCACAGCTCTTTAAGAATAGAATGGTTGAACAATTCTTAAAAAATAAAAACTAATGGAAGAGTTTAATGTTTATTTTAAGTGTATATTCAACTCTAGCTTGAATAGAAATTCAATAAGTCTTAAATATTAGGTATACCTATATCGAAGGCATTGACCGCTAACTTATCGTAAGCGAAATTTTTAACTAAAAGTTTTTTATTAAAACTATATTTTAAACTATAAAGAACTACGGCACGTCGACGTTTCCCGTGAATATTTTAACATAATATTAATTTCAAATATATGTTACTTTCCTAGGAAATGTCGACGTGTAGTTCTTTAAGTAGTTCTTTATAGTTTAAAATATCGTTTGTAATAAAAAACTCAATTTAGGTAAAAATGTCGCTTTCAATAAGTCGGCGGTCGTGGCTTTAAATATTATTTATCTTTGTTTTAGGTAACTAACTGTTTGCCTCACTTTCCAATTCTCATTATTTTATAGAGGACTTTTGAAGGTGACCTTTATGTCATCTGGTCATACCAAACAATTATAATTCTACTTCAATAAAAAATATTTTCAGTATTGCGTCTTAAATTAGTATATTGTTCTGTTGTAGTTTTATTTAAATATTTTTTTATATATGAATAGCGGGCAAATGAGCTGGCGGGTCACCTGATGTAAAGTGATTACCGCCGCCCATGAACACTTGTAGTACCAGAGGCACCACCAATGCGTTGCCGGTTGTAGTTCTATTAAATTATCATACTTTTACTATCTGTGTAATTTAATAATGATCCTAATCGTAGCGAAAAAATTCTAAGTCTATGATCCTAAGAGTAAAAACATGCCAAAGATGCCTCACTGCGATACCTCGCGGTCGCGGTTTAGCTCGCTACCTTGATGTCACCTCCATGTAAAACAAATGTATGCAAACAGACGAGCGCGAACATGTCGAAGATACCTCGCTGTACCGCGATGTATCGCAGTGAGGTATCCTTCGACATGTTCGCGCTTATCTGTTTGCATACATTTGTTTTACATGGAGGTGACATCGAGGTAGCGAGCTAAACCGCGACCGCTAGGTATCGCAGTGAGGCATCTTTGGTATGTTTTTACCCTAATATTAGCACCATTTACCTACCACTGGCACTAAGTAAGTACAGCGCAGACATTGCACTCTACGTTCGCGTATTTCCCTTATCACCGAATTAAATCTAAAAGCTTCAAAACGTTTTAATCTCGGAACCTCGTGACATTCGTACCATTTCGACTATACGTGACTATCTTATCTCGGAAAACGTTTTTATGTATATCGAGCTAATGCATTCAACTCTGAGTGCCGTGTCCTACTTCATGATGTATTGGCAACAGAACTGATGGTTTTTATCTTTAAACGCTTTTTGGCATGACTACTTGAAGTTCAGTAAGTTACCTACTCTTGCCTAATGGCTCTGAAGAAGTTTCGCAGAAGTGACTTAACTATTTGATTTATAGATTTGCCATTAGGTACACAAATTGTAAACGAATGTTAATTACAAACTTGGAAAACGGCACTCCGCATTCCGATGCCCACAAGATCTTTCCTTACTATCCTTACTATAATAATTTGTCCGAACCGATGGTAGAGGCATGACGTGTCATAAGATTAAGAGCTACAAGTTGGCCTACATGAAATAAATAATTTCGCGAAAAGCGACTAAAAGTCGCAAATACAATGATTGGCACTGCGAAAAGCATCGTGCCTGCTATGGCCCTTACCAGAAAGAATTCAAACTCATTTATTATTCTTATTTGTCTATGGTTGATGGTTCTTGCGTGTGCATCGGTCCGTAAAATTAAAAATTTGGTATTCGATATTGGATCCACCCACTTTGGAACTTCCGATGTATGCTCTGTTTTAAGTGATTTAAATATTCATGAATTCCATTATCAGCTTATGCAAGCAGTGATTTATCCCATTCAGGGGGTTGCCGGTTCGACCCTGGGCACGCACCTCTGAAATTTCGGAGTTATGTTATAGAATAAGCATATACCCAATGGGTATTACCCATTGCAGTGAAGCATCAGTCAGTTTAGTATTCAAATAAACTTCAACATATCTTTTGAATCGTCAATCGATCACGAACCTATTATCTACTGAATCGAATCTATCAAAAAAATAGAGGCAGTTTACAAAACTATTACCGTAGTAAATCTTTATTTTGCTACCTCGTTTCGCCAAAAAGATATAATAGACAACAACAAAGAGTTGTAATATCACAGGAGCAGCTAACATAGTAATAAGACGTCCAAATGCCTTTGAAACCTCAATATCCCAACGGTTTAAACCTAAATAAACTAAATAACCCTAAATGAGTACAGTTGAGGACCTGAAGAGTGACATAGATTACTTTTATCCCGGAAAATCAAAGATTTCCCGCGGTATTTTAAAAATTAAATCCACTTGGATGAAGTCGAAGCTAGTCTATACTCTTATAATAAAGAGAGAGCGCGAATTTTGTGAGTTTGTATGTATGTCCGGAGCAAACTTTGGAACCATAGCACCTGTTTCAAAAATTCTTTCACCATTTCAAAGGTACATTATTCCAGATGGTTATAGGCTATATATTATTCAGATAACTGTATTATGGCTAGATATTATGTGCAAATTTGTTAAAGAAGTCGGAATTTTTTTTGACTCTTAAACGTTATCAAGGCGTGCGCTGGGTCATATACTGTTATTGCATAAAAATGATGTGTGGATGAACTGTTCCTCTCAAAGAGTTCTAAAAAAAAGTCCGCGACAGCATATGTCTATTTTCTAAGGCTTACTTACAGTAACCATTTCTATCTTTCAAATTTTGATTAAAAATAATGGATTATTTTCGATGCTTTTTTAACCAATGTGATGTCAATGTATATCTAAATAAATATGTTTATTATCTTAAATATTTAATTTACAATATATTTGCCCTTTATACTATACAATTTCAATTAATATCTTAGGAGTTATCGGGAAATAAATGTTTCGCGCGACAAAATAATAAAATGGTGCCGGCCGGCGCGGCGGGTGCACGGTAGCGGTTACCGACGCGGGAGATTCCTATGGTTCCTATGGTGATCTTATTAGTAATCGTCTCCTATAAGAAGCGCTGTACGATCAGTCCCGTAATAGTACATTATGGTACAAGTGTCAAAGTTGGTGATTACCGCTGAGGCGCTATTGAGACCCGAGCCGTAAGGTGAGGGTCTTAAGGTAGCCGAGGACGGTAATCATCAATATACACGTGTATCATACGATGTTTTTCAACACACTTGTGAAGAAAATAATACTAAAATAGTACATTAAGGTACAAAACAGTGAAAACGAGTTGTGAAATTTTTTTCGCAATGGCGGGAAAAATTAATGTTGTTATTTGTTCGCCCTCTTGAGATGCTCTTGAGGGCAGGCAAAGATCGACGACCATACAGCCTATTCAGATGTTTATTTGATTTAATCAGTTTTCCGGAATGCGCGCGCACCTTTAATGGCCATAGACTAAAAGAATGAGGTTTCTTTTTTTTTTGGCTTTTCTCTTATAGCCACAATGGGGAAAACAAAATGGGGAATTTCCAGTTTTCTTTATTACAGAAAAAACAAAAGTTATATTTGAGTGACAGTTTTATTTATTAAACACGTACAAGTTGAAATTATCTATCTAAATATGAAGTTGTATGAAATGAGCAAGCAATAGGTATCTTGGCAATAGGTAGGATTTTTTTTGTAATGGAAACTTTTTTAAGAACAAAGCAACTCAACCAATAAAATTTAAAAAAAAAAATCTATAACTCACATTGTGAATAATGGTAATAAAAAGTCACAGTTTGAGTTAAAGGTGTCATTGTGTGCCTAATTGCGGTGAACCGGGAGCCATTTTATGAGCAAGTGTGTTGAAAAAATAAATATTATATTTAATTTTTCAACCTAGACGAAGTCGGGGGGCGGGTCTCTAGTTTATTATAAAGTTAATACGTAACTGAATATCTCTTGTAAACCTACACTTCGAACTAATACACAGGTAGAGGTAGACTCTATTTAAATTAATATAAAAAGGAGACCGTAGACTAGAAATTATGATAATGATAATAAAATAATCATCTCTTTAGTGGCCTTGTTATAATATTCCGTAAGAATTTAATACATGGTTTCTATCGATAGCTAGGTTTAAGCCATTTTGCGGGATATTATGTACCTACATTGCACAATGCACACTCTAGAAACATGACATCTCTCGGGGAACCGTATATAAATCGTATTGATACGTTCGTGACAAGCGCAGGAATTTTCTGATATTTACCCGGGACCGCTACAAGCTAAAGATTTATAGGAAAACCCTATCATATCGCGTTCATTCCGAAATAGACTCAGTTTTATAGACTCTAAGGTTGTATATTGTATCAATATTTACGGGTACCTATGTTGAGTACACATGCAACGGTATCTGTATTTCAGTGCTCTATTTTGAACAGCCTTTGGTCGATCGTTCGATGTTGCGTTATTGGTGTGGAAATGACTTATAAAGTGACAAAAATTTAGAGCAGTTTATCCCATAGAGAGTGATTTAGATAGAGGGTTTTAGATAAAAACTGTTGGGTACTGTTACCCGGGGGATAACTGTAGTAACTGTCTCGTTGGTTTAGTGGTTTCTACATTCGACGGCGTATGAGAAGGTCCCGAGTTTGATTCCCGGTTTGGGCCAAAAATGTATTAGGTTTTTCTGTCAATAAATTCTCATTACTAAGCCTGCATAGCTAGCATGGGCAGGAGATAAAAATTTTATCCCCCGATTTTATCCACTGACAGGGGATAAAATTATCTTTTCCCTATGCTAAAGCATGGCGACAGAGGAGAAGGCGATGTATATTCCTTTAAGTATATCCACTGAGTGGTATTTCCACCCCTGTGACCATGCTCGACGGATGGATAAAACTAAGCGAGGGAATAAACATTTTATCCTTTTCCCGGGGATAAAATTTCTCCCGCCTATGCTAGCCTTGCTGGACAGGATATAGGCGGTATGTCACCCCCGTGCCTTGAAGAGCACGTAAAATTTTCAATCCTGCTCCTGATGCTCTGAGAGTTTTGTCGGATTTCCGACCCATAGGACTAGAAGAGTGAGAGAACGGCAGGTGCACACACAATATACATGTGTTTGCGCATACATTTGTGCACTATAATATCTCCCGCGCACATGGCTAAGTTCTGTGGAGATTGGCCGCCGTGGCCGGATTCGGTCGAGAGGTCATTAATATAATTTAATGAATAGCTCTGAGTGAGGCAGTAGGTAAATCCAATTTCTTTTACAAAAGAGCTTGATTTTATTGGTAACAATCTTATGAATTTCTATTCACAAAATTTCTATTAATTGGCATGCTATTCTACCCAACTTGCTACCTTCAGCACATTTTTGTAACAATTTACCATTACAAGAAGATTGCAAGTAATTCGGTACGCGAGGATTATCCCCAATTCAACGTTCTCTAATAAAAACTTATACCTGCGTAGTTTCTATTCAATTTGCAAGAATACGTGTAGATTGGGTCGTATCAGAACTCCCAGCGAAAATGGGACGATAGCTTTATCTTCTAAAGTTGGTTGCACACTTACAACACAACCGTACGTCTTGCATTCGTGGACCTTTCCGTGAGAGTTGTAAAGACCGCTCGAATACACCGCAACGGATTTTTAATATTACATGCCTCCAAGTCACTTTCACTCAAAGTCTTCAGTGATTACTATCTTATATTATGTAAAGATCCTATACAAATTCGACCAATACAGCCATTACGTATGACGTGTTGGTATATATCTTCTTCAAACAGCTAACGCTGGCCCATGTTATGTTATTCATATAATATATTTATGTCATCTCTCAATAATCTGATTAATCTGCTGGAAACATCTGCACCAAACCGCTTCAGTCGAATAAAACTTATCTCCACTCTACTGAAGCTAAAAAAACGGAGGCGCAAAGTTTTTTGCAATGAGTTGCATTTGCACGTGCGGTGCGTTCGGCGGTATTGAGCAATATGCGAACACCTTTAAAAAATATTTTACTACCATAAGCTTTGAGTGTCAGGAGTGCCATCTCACCTGATGGAAAGCCATTATGAGGCCGTAAAAGAAATAAGGTTGCCTATTTTATAGTAGACTTAAGGTCATTCTTTTGAAGGAACATAAAATTCAATGTCTCTAAAACACGATTTCACCAAACTTTTTTACTTTACCAGGAAGAAAATTTAAGCTCTTATATAAACCTAATTTTTAACCGGCTTCCAAAAAAGGAAGAGGTTCTCAATTCGTCGGAATCTTTTTTTATTTTTATTTTTTATTTATGTTCCCCGATTATTCAAAGACGAGTGAACCGATTTGGATTCTTTTTTTGTTTGAAAGGGTATAATAGGAACAAATGATATACCTACTTTGTAGTGGCGTTTGAAGTCGCCTTAGTAAAAAAAAAAAAATTTACATTTCTATTATTCCTGGAATATTACGTACTATTTATTACCTACTTCATATTAAAATAAGTTAAAACATTTTCACGGCCTAAATTGACATAAACTACTTTTCTTCCCGGGTAATCACGGGATCTCATCAATCCTAAGGTATTTCGACAAATCTTAAATACAAGCGGACAAAGTCCCAGGCGTCAGCTCGTTGAATAAAATATCCGAGGAAACTTTGTATTGATAGTGCAAGCAAAATTAGTTTCCCTTTAGCCGTGGTTTCGTCAATTAAGCTATTCCACACAGGTTTTGCAGGATAGTTTAAGCTGAAACTCGATTTACGTCGGATGAATATATTATGCAGTATGCTATCCGGTTCACCCATTGAGTTATATCTACCAAATGGAGCAACAGACCTCAAAGTTCAGACATCGATCGACTTAAAAGTGTCCCACATCCTTAGTATGTATAATATTGAAATTAAATATTATTGAAAATAAATGAATTTTAAAATGAATTTGAATTTATTATATATGCAAAATTGTTTGTTTGTTGGTGTGTTCTTCAATCACGTAGCAACGGTGCAAGGTTCGAAGTGATTTTTATCGGTATAATTGAGGGCCTGGAAAGTGACATGGGCTACCTTTTATCTCGAAAAATCAAAGAGTTCCCGCGGGATTTTCTTCAAAAACTAAATACACGCAGATTTAGTCGCGGGCATCAACAAGTAAATAATAAACAGAACCATAAAGTAAGCCCCCCTACCGAGCCCCCACCAAAATCTTAGCGGTCTGCGTCGTAACCTATTGTACAAACAAAAGTTAGCTTTAATGAGTGGATTTGACACCAGCATTGTGCAACGACACATAAAATATTATTCTATACAACTTCAATGTTATTTGATTTTTAAAAGAGCCAACGCTCCAGCGTTGGCTCTTGCCGGTTCTTCTCGGTAGGCATTCTGAACCAATGTTAGAGTCACTTCACGATTTAAAAATACTTTGTAAAACTTAATAAACTCGAACATACGTTCCCGTACTACTTAGGTACGTGTGTATCGTATATGTATGTATCATACACTATATACTACTTAAGTGTAATTTGCTTTGACGCAGTTTTCCATTGTGAAGCGATACAGCCCACAGTAGATGTAATTTGAGCTAGTCTTTTGTGAAGCACTTTAAGAGGAATAATGTAGGCATGTAACCAATAAACACCTTAAGTAAACATTTTTCTCTTTTTGATCGACCAAAAAAGGAGGAGATTCGCAATTCGTAATTTTTTTGAACGAGCGAAGCGAGTTCTCGGAGTCAACTAGGGCGCTTGCCTACTAGACAGAGAAGTGTGTCCGTCTAAATGTCTGTCAGAGCCCTATAACTTCTGAATTACTGAATATTAGAACGTGAAACTTGGTTGAAAATTCAGTTATATCCTGTACTTGAACAACAAATACTAAAATTAGATAAATGTTATAAAGAAACGAAATTATTTAATTTTAATGCGCTTCACAATAATGCTAATAGATGGCGCTGTATCAGTAAAACAGTTTTATATCAACTATTATTTTTTTTATTGCGTCTAATGTTAAAAGTTAATTATTACAATATATAATTAAAACTTTTGGGAATTATAGGATATCGCGAGGTCTCAGTTCGGGGCGAACCACTATAGTCTGATTTTTAATTCGGTGGAATTCTGACAGCTGTCATTTTGTAAATAGAGCGAGTTGTTTGTATGAAAAACAGTATTACCACCTGTAGTTCGATTTTACCCCGAACTATCTGTCAGGCATTTGTCATATTATATCTATGTGCAGCAATTGATTTTTATTTTTATAAGTTTTTTATTATCTTTTTTGTAGGATTTTTTTAATCTCTGGTAACATTAAGATACGTCAGAATTCCACGCAATTAAAAATCAGACTATAGTTTTAAATTTTTATGTATGTTCCCCGATTACTCGAAGACGCCTGAATCGATTTTTAAAATTCTTTTTTTGTTTGAAAGGGTATACTTCCCAGGTAGTCTCATTGTCATCATGTCAAGATCTGACGATGAAATCTTGGAGAAATCGAGGGACGTCTTCAAATTTTATAGGCCCAATTGATATCGTTTGAAGTCGATTTTGTAAAAAGATTTTTTACGTTTATATTTTACTGTTTCACTTTTTCATTATCTTACGTTGCATCATAGAATAATTTATGAGTATAAACATCGGGTGTGCCTATTTAAGCAAGTTATGTCGATGCAATTTTGTGGGAATTCTGTCTTCTCTAATGATAATTATTATCAACTCTCTGGGTCCACGCTCTTCCGGGGTGAACTCATTTAACTTTTCTGTGGTATTTACTATGTAATATATTGTACCAACTACATTTAGAGTTCAACTTCGGTGTTGTAACGGGAATGCATGAGTTATTCTTATTAAGAGCGTGTGTAATGGTAAATCTTCAGGTGCAGATTTGATTTTTACAGCAGTAGATCAAGTTTTAACTATCCGAAAAAAAGAACAGGCAAAACTTCCACCATATTTCCAAAGGACGATAATGAGTAGTAACATAAAATAATGAAAATTCGACAAAATAAGATCGCGAAGTTAGGTCTAATTTTTTAACAAATTGCATTTATTTTCAATTTGGTGCATATTACAGAGCCAAAATCTAAATATATAAAAGGAAAAGGTGACTGACTGACTGATTGACTGACTGACTGACTAATCTATCAACGCACAGCTCAAACCACTGGAAGGATCGGTTTGAAATTTGGCATACAGATAGCTATTATGACGAAGGCATCCGCTAAGAAAGGATTTTTGAAAATGCAACCCCTAAGGGGGTAAAATAGGGGTCTGAAAAATCGAATTTAACGTGAGTGAAGCCGCGGGCAAAAGCTATTTATATATAGCTTTTTATATAAAATTCCTACACATATCACTAAGAGACGATACAGCCATTTAAAAAAAATGATTATTTTACGAGTTATTAAAACACATGATGTATTGGCGCTTACTACACTCCTATTCCGCGCAATACGCTAGCATCTGTTGCGTTTCACACGAGGTTTCAGGTATGTTTTATTTCATCTTTTAGTCACAATTGCTCAGGTGGAATCTGATTTATTTCTGACATTCTGCGCAGTCTTAACGTTACACACTATTTTTATTTTTTCAGGTTATATCTGTGCTTATTTTCGTGAAGATCAATGCCGAAAAAATATAACTGAGAGGTAGACGAAGTCTTTTCGTATTCATTTATATCAATTACTAACTGATGCCCGCGACTCCGTACGCGTGGATTAAGGGTTTTGAGGGTTTTATATTCCCGCGGGAACTCTTCAACTTTCTGAGATAAAATGTAGCGTATGTGTTAATCCTGGATATGAAAATTCAGCCAAATCGGTTCATTCGTAGTGGCGTGAAGGAGTAACAAACATCCATCCATTCACACAAATTTATTTAGTAAGATTCAAAAATAGAGATATATGTACATAGATTCTAAGCTACGGAGGTCGAATTGACTTTCGAACTTACTCCTTTTAGCATCCAGTACTTACCTAAGCTTTTACTTTATGAGTTCAAAACAATGGAACTTAACCAACGGGACAACCTCATCAGAAAAGCACATTCATTAGTAATTCTCTTAAGACAACTGGCGACATTAAAACTAAAAGCCCTGGACCGTTGTCATCTCGAAATTCCCCGACTATTTGTGCTAGTACCGTTTCTCACCCGAGCTTATCGTAGAAAATATTTTTTTGTATGTACGCGGTATGTATGTATTTTTTTGTAGCGGACAGAAAATGTTTACCACCTTAAGATTCATAATTACATGCACATTGCACACGTCTATGCCTGACAGTCGATATGCTTTCGATATTCTATGGCGTTTTAGACTTTACTGCACGCAATGTAATATAGAATCTACTTTGAAAACTGATAAACATTTTCTGTCCGCGACCATACCTACAAATTACTGGCACAGTAGTGAGCGCTGTTGTCTTACAACTGAGAGGTCTCGGGTTCGATTCCCGGCGGGGACAAATTGGGAATTTATAATTTCTGAATTGTCTCTGGTCTGGTCTGGTGGGAGGCTTTGGCCGTGGCTAGTTACCACCCTACCGTCAAAAACCTACCGTCAAGCGATTAACGACCGCCGGCACGATGGCGTGTAGAAACCGATTAGGGGTATGGGTTGAATTACACTGTCATACCCCTTCCAAGTTAGCCTGCTACCATCTTAGACTGCATCGTCACTTACCATCACGTGAGATCGCAGTCAAGGACTATCTTGTCCTTGAATAAAAAAAAAGCTTATCGTAGAAAATGTTTTTTTTGTGTGTACCTACGGGTAATGCATTCACCACTGAGTGCTCTGCCCTACTTCATGACTGTTGAAAAGTTACGAACAACAGTACTGAAGTTTTTGTCGTTCAACACTTTCTGTTATTTCTGAAATGAAACTGAAAATGAAGTGAAATAAAAATATACTTTTATTGTACACCTTTCTTTTTAACCAAAAAAGAGGGGTGTTATAGTTTGACGAGTGTATCTATGTGCTTGTCTGTTCCCTCGTATCTCCCCAACGAATGAACCGATTTTGATGTGTTTTTTAGTTTGAAAGTTGAAGTGATCGTGATTTTTGATGTGATCGTGATCGTGGTTCTTAGTTATCCTTACTAATATTATAAATGCGAAAGTGTGTTTGTTTGTTGGTTTGACCTTCAATAACGCTGCAACAAAGCTACGGATCGGCGTGATTTTTTGCATGGGTATAGTTGAGGACCATTTATCTCAGAAAATCCAAGAGTTCCCGCGGGATTTTAAAAATTAAATCCAAGTAAACGAAGTCGCGGGAACCAGCTTGTAATTTATAAAGTTCAGACGTTTGAAGATCAGCATTTCCTATTTAATTAAAGGAACTTCTTACAGGTGCGATTGATTTGTACTGTTACTTTGGATTCTTTTCCCCTCTCTCTCCCACTGTCTTTATCTACGAGTATATCTATATATATAAAATTCAAAGTCCTGACTGACTGATTGACTGACTGAGATATCAACGCACAGCCTAAACTACTGAAGTTAGAAACTTGAAATTTTTACAGTTGGTTCCTTTTATGACGTAGGCGCACACTAAGAAAGGATTATTGGAAATTCCACCCCTAAGGGGTTTAAATAGGGGATGGAAGTTTATATGAAAGTCCGTCATTTTTCAAGCTGTTTCCATCAAAGTTGGTACTAGAGCTTACAGTTAAAAATAAAGAAGTACGTGTGTCACAGTTTTTGAAAATTCCACCCCAATACCTAATTCCACGCGGACGAAATCGCGGGGGCATAAGCTAGTTCTGTATACGATTCAAAATAATATTACAAGAGAGTTGCATATAAAAATTTGGTACTCCTTAAAATGAATCACATAATTTCCCTGACTACGGATTCACATAACAAAAGAGCTAACGGCTGGGTATCTTTATAGCCGATTAATCCGAGCCTCGTAAATCTCCACTTATACAGATTAGCCGCTCTTATCAGCTCTGTAATTTGAGCAATATGGTGCAATACGACCGGAAATATTATACCCTTTTCGAAAATATATCGAAGCTTTGTCAAACTGCTTGTGACATTTATGGGAAAAAATATATATGCGATGAATTCAGAACCTCCTCTTCTTTTCCTCGGTTGAAAAATGTAGGTATGTATATACTAAAACTAGCTTTTGCTCGCGGCTTTGCTCACGTTAAGTTAATTTTTCAAACCCCTATTTTACCCCCTTAGGGGTTGAATTTTCAAAAATCCTTCCTTAGTGTGCGCCTACGTCATAAAAGGAACCAACTGTAAAAATTTCAAGTTTCTAACTTCAGTAGTTTAGGCTGTGCGTTGATATCTCAGTCAGTCAGTCAGTCAGTCAGTCAGGACTTTGAATTTTATATATATAAATGGAGCGTTTTGTTACGCTCCTTTACTTAGATACTTATGCTGAAATCTATAAACCGTTCTCTGACTTAGCTCGGACTTACGATAGTTAAAACGAGACCCAAATATGCCTTGTCTCGTTTCAACTATGTCTTGAGTATGAGCAGAGTGAGAGTGTGGTATATAGATTTCAGCCTTAAGTTAATCTCATAACAGTTTTTTTAACGAGCCCCGAAGGTTTTGCATTTATCTGGATGCAAATCGCACTGGTGTAATTTGTTTGCAACTTTCCGCACTAATAGGTTAAACTTAACTTTCCAACACGTTTACTACCCTTGAAAGTGCATTTTTAGAGCAAGTTTGTATTAAATTTTACGAGTTTAAAAATGTTGAGACATTGATACTTTTTTTAAAATTTTTATTGAAAATAGCGAGTTTTGAAACTGCGGATATTCAATTTGTAGACTGTTTTCAATAGTTAATAACCGTAAAAAAATTCAGAACTCAGATTCTTTGTTTAGTTTGTGAATTCTTTGTTTGTACACTCAACGTGTATAAGTAAAGTAAACAATTTTGCACGAAGCGTAGTAGGTACATTTATATTATAGTTATAGTAACAGCTAGCTAATAACTGATAATGGATGGGTCACTTAGTGCATCGGATGATAATACATTTATGTAAGGCTAAAAGATAATTAATTGTGCCTTAATTGGGCTTTAACCCCTATAAATAATTGTGAATTATCATGTTCCTACGATGTTTTATGCCACTTGAATAATGGTTGGCACTATTTTCAGTCGTTTTTTATGATAATTATTATTTTTTGACTGCTTAGGAGCTACGATTGTCCTTATACTGGATGTTTTTCTTTTCCTCTTTCGTAAAAACCATGTAAACTATTGTGGGGATACGCCAGACAATTTCTAAGATTAATATTAAAACTTAGTAATTTACTTAACTTTTTTAGTCAAAAAAGACGTGGGGCACTCGGGGACTGCCGCGGTAAAGCTATTGCATAGCAATTTTTATCAACGCCATCTAGCGGCTCACCGTAGAAGAGTCCCGTGTCAGGTTATTTTCGTTACGGAATTTCTGGATTCGGTCTCCACGCTGGCCCGCGATAGAAGCTATGCAATAGCTTAAAAATGGGATGAAGTTTTTTGTCCAACCTAAAACAATTATTATTTTATTTGTTGAAAATCTTCAACATTTTTTTTTATTAAGGCCCTCCGTAAACAAGGCTACGAAAATCTTCGATACCCGATGATTTTGGTTTCTAAGCGTCTACCGCAATACAAATTCACAGTGTGCGGACGTCTATCATCGGGTATCGGAGATTTGCGTAGAGTTGTGTACGAAGGGCCTTAGTTGTACTTTTAACTATTTGTTTGACAGAAGAGACTACATTATAGATGATTATAATATATACCAAAGACTAACTCGTAGTGAATTTGACGTGGACATGAAAGTGATACGGACTCAAAAGATTTTTATTGAAATTCTTAAGCTCGTATAACTTTGAAACTACTCGTACATATTTTTACGTAACTCTTGCAAAATACAGACTTTAAACTTATTACTTTCTAGAGCGTGTCTACAAACTACCTTTTTGGGTATTATTCAAATTAGATTCAAACTGCTCTTAAGTCGGCCTATATGACGCTATAAAAGGTTGTCTAGTTTTTAGGTGCTAGCTATAAAAATAACTGACATTTAATGCTCGGCTGACCCAAAGTTTATTGGAGGTTCTACTCACTTCTACTAGATATATTATGGAGAACCAGCGATGGATTAAGTTGATGAATATATTAATAATATTTTATTTTCTTTGTTTCAGATTCTTTTGACCTACCAAAAGGACATAATATGATGTACCAGTTATGAGAACATACAATGTCGTGACTTTACTGTACTAAGAAAAATTTACGACTATATTCAGAAACAGTATGATAACCTGTGAATCTTTACAAATAAGAAAGAAGAATCATAAAAAGTACCAACCTCACAACCATGATAACATCAATAACAAACCTAAACGGTTTATGATGGTAAACTAATTTGAATTAACAAATTATGCAGGACGCATGGTCATCAAGCGAATTTTTATACAATGACAATCTTACATTCGAGAATATTACCGAACACGATAATGATACAGTTCCTAATCTGATCGAAGATAAAGCGGTCCAAGCGGCGTTCTGTACGGCGTACACAATCATTTTCGTAGTAGGAATCTTTGGCAACGCCCTTGTTTGCTATGCGGTAATCAGAAACCGAGCCATGCAAACTGTCACTAATCTATTTATCACGAACTTGGCCTTGTCTGATATATTGCTGTGTGTATTTGCAGTCCCATTTACTCCTCTTTACACTTTCCTAGGCAAATGGGTCTTTGGCGGCTTGCTGTGCCATATAATGCCCTATGCTCAAGGCTGCAGCGTCTATATTTCCACTTTAACGCTCACATCGATCGCTATCGATAGATTCTTTGTCATAATATACCCATTCAAGCCTCGAATGAAAATAAAGACGTGCATCGGACTCATTATTCTCATTTGGGTGTTTTCCTTGTCTGTTACATTTCCTTACGGCTATTACATGGCCCTTCAAGATATATTTTGTGCCGAGGAATGGCCGTCGGACCAATTCCGTAAAGCCTTTGGGGCTGTGACAACTATTATGCAGTTTGTTTTGCCGTTCATAGTAATGGCATTCTGTTATACTTGTGTCAGTATAAAGTTGAATGATCGCCTAAAAACCAGACCAGGAAGTAAGAATAGTAAAAAAGAAGACGCAGAGAGAGAAAGAAAAAGAAGAACGAACAGAATGCTAATAGCAATGGTTGCGATATTTGGTCTGTCGTGGTTGCCATTGAATTTGATTAACATAAGCAGTGACTTTTACTCTTTGGCTGAAGACTGGAAGTACTATATGGTTATGTTCTTCGTTGCACATTTTATAGCGATGTCTTCCACTTGTTATAATCCCTTTCTGTATGCATGGCTCAACGAGAATTTCCGCAAAGAATTCAAACAAATTCTCCCATGTTTAGGAGCATTCGTCACAAAGAAGTCTAAGAGGAATTTCAACCAGTCTGAGAGGACAGGGATGTATCGTTCAGAAAAGACGTGCAACGGAAACGACACTATTCAAGAGTCGCTGTTGACATCCACTGTAACTAAGCCCACTGTTAGGTATAAAATAGAATTTAATGAAAAACTAAAAGTTTACGAAAACGATGCCGAGAATATAAGTCCTGATGAGAAACCCGAGGACAATCCTAGTCCAAATGAAGACTGCGTTAAAATGTATATGTTTGTAGATAAATCTGTGGTTTCCTCGGATAAGGAGCCAATTGTATCGGCACTCTAATTATGTGGTAAGTAAACTAGCCTATATGTTTTACTTATGAAAATCGTAAACGTCACTAGAATATATTATATTCCTATTGTGTGTAAATATAGTATAATTTTTTTAAGCTATTGCATAGCTTCTATCGCGGGCCAGCGTGGAGACCGAATCCAGAAATTCCGTAACGAAAATAACCTGACACGGGACTCCTCTACGGTGAGACGCTAGGTGGCGCATTTTTTATCTACGACATCTAGCGATGAGCCGCTAGATGGCGTTGATAAAAAATGCTATGCAATAGCTTTACCGTGGCAGTCCCCGAGTGCCACACGTCTTTTTTTTTATTATTATTTTAACCGACTTCAAAAAAAAGAGGAGGTTCTCAATTCGACGCGTATTTTTTTATCATCTTAAAAAATGTTTTAATATTAAAGTTGACAATAAGAATGGACTAAATTCAAATATTTGTTCTTGCAATTAAGTTGATTGAATTATAATATCCTTTTCAATAAAAGGAACACATAACATAATAAGTACAGAAAAAAAAAACAAACATAAAAATAATGATGATGAAAGGCAAAAAAAAGGTTGTGTCCACCCATTAGGGAAACCCCGGAAAAAATATAAAAAATCGCTCTCATGCCACCAACAATAAAGACAATAAATAACTCTTTGTAAAACTGGTTCATATAACTCACATCGTTCCCTGTATCCAACAGAGTAATTTAAAATAATGTGCCCAAATCGTCATCCAACATTTGAAAGCAACCTCTGTCTTTAAGGCAGTAACTCAGTAATGTAGCAATTTCCGTTTTGAGGGAGTTTTAATACTCCTCATTTGTGAACCGCAACATATTTAATAAATGATTCTCATCATCAACTTTGAAATATACTCATATTAACGTCGGGCTTAAGAATATACACGAACTGACTCTAATACGCAAATATTATAGTTATCCTGAAATGGGATAAAAAGTGGCTAAAAGCGATTACTCATTCAAAAAACTCCATCACACAAAACTCAAGCAAAAATATTATATTCTTCTCGTAAATAACAGTAAGTACAAAAAATACAAAAATCTTTTCATTTTATTAATATTATGAATGCGAAAGTTTGGATGTATGTATGGATGGATGGATAGCTATTTGTTACTCAATCAAGCCGCGTCGACTGAACCGATTTTGCTGAAATTCGGCACAGAGATAGCATACACATAAACTACTTTTTATCCCAGAAAATAAGAGAGTTCCCTCAGGAATTAAAAAAGCTTAATCCACGCGAATGAACTCGCGGGCATCAAATAGTTAGCTCATAATTTCACGCTTAACTACGGAGTTACCAAAGTTTATACGAAACATTTGTGTATTAAGATAGAGCTGAAAAGATTACTTTGAAAAAATATATTTTCAACTTGTAAATAAAAACACTGAAGTGCATTCTCTAACACAAAATCACGTTATACTAAAGAGAGCGCCCTTAGTGAACTTAGCGGAATAATTTTATATAATGTACTCTAGTGTTTAAATAATTTGTAGGAAACTTGTGTATATTAAGATAGAGCTGAAAAAGTTACGTTGAAAAAATATATTTTCAACTTGTAAATAAAAAGACTAAAAACTGCATTCTCTAACACAAAATCACGTTTCACTAAAGAGAGCGCCCTTAATGAACTTAGCAGAATAATTTGATATAATGTACTCTAGTGTTTATCAACACGTTAGAAAGTAACTTCGTCATCAAGCTTTTAGTTCTCTTACCGCCGGTGACATAGTAACTTCCATTTTAATTGTGTTTAATGGGTAAAGGGTTGTGTAATGGTTCTAATTAGGGCGTACTTGAGTGGGAATGTGCCCATCATATGTTACGAGTTTTACGGTGAAAGTTGCTTTTTTGGGTCAAAATATGAAAAGGCAGTGATAGCTTAGTGGTTAGGATTGCGGTCTCCCATTCGAGAGGTCGCGTGTTCGACCTCTGATTTTTTTAAGTTAGGTGTTTTTAAGCGATTAAATGTCACATACTTGAAAGAAAACAGCACGTGGAAAGGTCTCAAAAGTATGCGAAGTCTGCGAATCTGCCTTAGACCAGCATGGTCTAAGGCAGATTCGCAGACTCTGCCTTAGAGCAGATGGTGGACTATCCTACTAATATTATAAACGCGAAAGTTTGTAAGTATAGATGGATGGATGGATGGATGTTTGTTACTCTTTTACGTGGACTACTGAACCGATTTGGCTGGAATTTGGCATAGAGATAGATTATAGTGTGGAATAACACATAGGCTACTTTTTATCCCGGAAAATAAGAGATTTCTACAATCTAGCTGCGCTCAGTAGTTAGCCGTTGATGGGTTGCTGATAAAGGTAATGATGAAGCAAAATACAGTTTAATACTATTTATTTTGAGTTCAATGTTTATTGCTGCACTGATAAGGCGACTGTGATGCGACGACGACACGATAAATCGTATGTCCGCATTGCAGTGGCGATAAATTTTAATTAACAAAAATGTTTTCAATGGTAATTTCAACGTAAAAATTCTTTGTACAAAACAGACTTCAAACGCCACTACAAAATATATCGATTGTGCCTATTTTGAAGATATCCCTCGCTTTCTCCGGAATCCCATCATCAGATCCTGACCTGATGACAATGGAACCACCTGGGAAGTATGTACCCTTTCAAATAAAAAAATAATTTTCCAAATCGGTCCATGCGTCTTCGAGTAATCGGGAACATACATAAAAAATAATATAGGTATTAAAAAAAAAGATTCCGACGAATTGAGAACCTCTCCTTTTTGAAAGTCGGTTAAAAATTAATGGAATCGTAGTTATTAAATCTACACTGGCGAAAATGCAAGGGAATGTTGTTGGAAAATATACTTAATCCTACTCGTAAATGTATTTTCATACAAATGGCTTCTGAGAAAAGCACATTCCATATTATACTACTCCAACACTCGAACCTATCTTAGATAGATCGTAAATCTCGAGCCATACCGCATACCAACTCTCTTATTTTAACGACCGCCATAATAATATGTAAAATATTAATCCGTTATAGTATTATAATGGATAATGGATAAATAATTGCTCAAGTACGTAAGGAAAGTTTATACAGCCGTCACTGTTGAAGCATATCACATCACACTAATATTATAAAGGCGAAAGGTAGTAATTAGCTAGGTATATTGGACTAGAATAACTGTAAAATATTTATATTTTTTACAATTATTCTAGTCCAATATACCTACCTAATTATAATTAGCTGGAGTCCATGTTCGATTGATTGCGTTGATAATGTCTTGTGTGAACCCCGTCGTTTGGTTTGCTGGTGTGGCGGCGAATTTAAATTAGCGCGCCGGCAACAAACAATTATTATTATAATTATGATCAAACGAACTTACAAATGAAGTTCGATCTTCTTCTTCTTCTTCTTTTCTTTGATGAATGGCTTTTTCCAGTGCCAAGCCAGCACAATGCACTTCGCCAATGTCAAGTAGTTTGAAAGAGGCACAAAAGAGATTGGCCGGTGAAAAAGTGCCGGTTTTTATTAATCTGTAATAGAAGGGGTTAGAATAATAAAATTATTGTTAGTCACAAACACGATAACACACAAAAAAAAAAATTCCCAAGGAATGAAATCCATGTAAAAATTATAATTTAAGTTTGTTAATTTTAAAAAACTTACATAAATACTTAACATAGGGAGTAAAAACTAACATTAACACACATGAAACGTTTAAGGGACGGGAAACTTTTAAAGGAAGGACATCATATAATTTATAGGGGAGTTTGGGACAGGAGAATAGTATGTGAGAGACTGATCCTTGATTGTCCAATACAAGTGTCAAAGCTTGGAGTCAAGAATGGATAATTATTAACGCAATCATCTTTAACCTTCTACGAAAGTTTACAACTATACTGAAACTAAAGAATATTGATATTGGTAGTATGAAATATAGCCTATGTCACCCGGACCATTAACGAATCGATTGATGCCTCATTCATCAAAATTGACTCAGTACGCGCTACGCCGTAGCGCCTAAAGTACTGAGCTTAATAAAATTAAGTAAATAGTCATTGCATAAATAAATTTTATTTATTTTATTTTTATTTATTTATTTTTTATGTATATTATACATATATAAGAATTTACAAGACAACATATATATTAGAAGAAGTAGACATAGGTGAAGCTTATCTCTAAAAAAAGAAATTTCTTCCAGCTTCCCTTGAAAGTGAGTAAGGTGAAATTTTAAAGTGGTACCTATAGGTCAAAAATGTACATCACTACATATACTATAATACCTACTATATAATATAAATAAATAATAAACAACATAAACACGAAGATACGTAAATACATATGAATACATAAATTCATATAATACATAAATAATATAATACATACCTACATAAATATACATAGATTAGTAAACTCATAACCCTTCCTTTTAGCTTTGAAGTAGTCGAGTAAATATTACAACAAAATAATACAGAAATTAGGATGATAACAGAAATAATAATTGTTTTATTTATGTTGAGTGTAAAAACAGAGCCTTTGGGCTTGCGGTGTTATGCTTTGTCGGTTCAAATTTCGTGAAAGTTAACGACCCTTCTAAAATTTACATAATAATTTCCGTAATTATTCATAACGTCTCTTATTTTTGGATCCACCATTTATCAGTGGCAAGCAGGTTACATTTTATAACATTAACCGAGTTTCGTCGTCGTTTGTACAAGCAAACTTTATAAGCTCCATTCCCCAGACATACGTGACGATTCCCTAGCCATTTTCCGGAGTTTGGTCCACTTACTAGTAACATTAAGTGAGCTAATAGTTTGTACTTAGAAACTATTTCCTAAGTATGCATTATTAACGAAATTTTTCCTTTCCTGCATGTTACTAGTTTAATCACATATTTATAGTTAAACAATAAGTATTGTTTTATCATTTTCATAAGTATATATTGCTAAATTTTTCTTGTTTTTTTTTTTTAATTACCTTTCCTGCATGTTACTAGTTTAATAACATATTTATAGTTGAACAATAAGTATTGTTTTATTTAAGTTTTTAATGATTTATTTAAATTTATAAGCTTTTGGTAAACCAAATAAAAAGCACAATCGCGACTAATTATCTCATCTGGTGACAAAAGGCCTGGCTAAATTTTGCGCAAAGGATCAGTCAGCCAGAAGCAGGAGTTTGACGGAGATTAGAGGGTTTCTCAGTTCGTTTCGTGTTTATTTACTTTTAACAACATTACCAGATACCATGAATTATTTATTAATCAAAGTTACGAAATTGATATTTCTTATTACACTTACCTAATCTAATCATGAGGTAATTATTAATAATTACTGATTTAAATAATCACCACACATTTATCACATTTACCGTAACATATACATAGACAACCGCTTGCAATCTCGCCAGATGATAAGTGAAAATGGAGCGCGATTCCCTAGAAGATGCCTATTTATCTACTCCTGATTTACTTAATGAGCAATCTACAGCCCTAGCCATATTAAAAACACTAGTAGGGCGCGTGGGTGCGCGGCTCGCTAAAGCGAACCGCGGTTTTTCTGGCCACCAAGTAGATCTTCGGATCTTGATTATCTTTTTCTAAAAAACCACTCTTCTATCTTTTATACTCTCTGAGATAGATACCGTCGAAATTTGTATGGCCGCCATCTTGAATCGGCCATTTTGAATTTTTTTCAGCTCCCTGCCAATTGGATGAGGTTTCGAGTGATTTTTTATTGGGCACCCTCAACCTATCTTCAATACACTGAGCGTGCTCCTTACCCGTCTCCGAAATCCTCAATCATCAACTCTCTCCATATTTTTCATCCAAATGAATTTTTGTCCTCTATACGAAACCATTAGCGGAAAGGAACGTATCAAAGTCTTGCACACATTTTATATGAAAAAAAAAATCCGCCATCTTGAATTTTTTTCTATTCATCACGTAGACCATCGGGTCCTGATTATCTTTTTCCGAGAAACCACTCTTCCATCATTCATAGTCTCCGAGATAGACATCGACGAAATTTGTATGGCCGCCATCTTGAATCCACCATTTTGGATTTTTTTTCGGCTCTCTGCCAATTGGATGAGGTTTTAAGTGACTTTTGTTCGAATACCCTCCACTTATCTTCGATATCCTGGCCGTGCTCCTCACCAGTCTCCGAAATCCTCAACCATCAGCTCTCTCCATATTTTTCCTCCAAATTAATTTTTATCCTCTCTACGAAACCATCAGAAGTTTTGAAAAGGAACCATATAAAGTCTGGCATATATTTTGTATGGAAAAAATTTAATTCCGCCATCTTGAATTTTTTTTCTGTTCATCAAGTAGACCTTTGGCTCTTGATCATCTTTTGCCAAATATCAACTCTTCTAACTCTTATACTCTCCGAGATAGACGCCGATGAAATTTGTATGGCCGCCATCTTGAATCCGCCATTTTGGAGTTTTTTATCGGCTCTTTGCCAATTGGATGAGGTTTCGAGTGACATTTGGTTGAACACCCCCCACCTATCTTCGATACTCTGGCCGGTGCTCCTCACCCGTCTCCGAAATCTTCAATCATCAGCTCTCTCCATATTTTTCTTCCGAATGAATTTTTGTCCTCTATACGAAACCATGAGTGAAAAAAAATTTTTTCATACAAAATTTTACAGGAGAGGTGATCAATGAGTCAGTGAGTGAGTGAGTGAATCAGCACGAGTAGCTATATATATATTAATGTTGTCTCTTTCTACATTCGCTCACGCTAAAGCAGGGGCTCCCAAAGCTTTTTTTACCGCACGTCAAATCCTTTCAGAAGAGAAGCGTGATATAAGAACTTCGGGAAACCCTGTTTTAGCGTGAGCGATCACAGAAAGAGACGACACATTTGTAATATGGCTAGGGCGACAGATTTAGTAACGTTCTAACCGCTAAGGCTGAAATCTATAGACCGCACTCTCACTCAGCTCCGACTCAAGACAGAGTTAAAACGAGTCAGATTTATGTCAGCTATAGCATAGCTCAGCGAGTCGCGAAACTGAAGTGGAAATGGGCGGGGCACATAGTTCGAAGAGCTGATAGTCGATGGGGTCCCAAGGTGCTGGAGTGGCGACCCCGCACCGGGAAGCGCAGTGTTGGCAGACCCGCCACTAGGTGGACCGACGACATCAAACGAGTCGCAGGGAGTCGCTGGATTCAGGCGGCGCAAGACCGAGGTCTGTGGAGGTCCATGCAAGAGACTTATGTCCAGCAGTGGACGTCCATAAGTTGAAGAAGAAGAAGAAGAAGATTTATGTCAGAGCATATTTGTGTCTCGTTTTAACCTCTATCTTGAGTCTGAGCTGAGTCAGAGCGCGCTCTATAGATCTCAGCATAAGAGTGTGAGCCGGTTATTTCGCTCGCGAGTGTAGTAATAAAGGAGTCAGCATTCGCCACTGACTTCACACCATTAGCGTCAGCACACTAAAATGAGTCATAACTTTTAACACCCAATAAAATATCGATCGTACAAATACGGCCGAGGAATATATGAGTCCACACTAGGGTTGCCAGATTTTTTTTCAGCCTATAAGGGACAAATGGTTAAATCGGTAAAAAATACGGGATTTCAGTTTTTTACCCGAGACAAATAAAAAATAATTATTTAGTGTCATTTTTTTGATATTTTTCCGAGGATCGAGTCATTTATATTCGTTTTAACATATCTGCAAAAATCAATAAGTGCAGTTGGTAATCGTAATTATAAACGGTCATCAACTCGCTTTTTACGAATGTTGCGTATGTGAGTACTTGGATCGATTTCATAATGAAAAACAACACAGCAGTACAGTTCAAATACGGGACATACGCCGGGACATTTTAAATTATGCCTAAAATACGGGATGTCCCGGGCAATACGGGACGTCTGGCAACGCTAGTTCACATAAAAATGAGTTTATTTTTAAAACACATGCCACCGTGGCAGTTATGGTCTCGCCTTCGGATAGATGTAACGTAAAACACTTATGAGCTTTTGTAGAAACCGATTAGGGATATGGGTTGAATGTACACTGTCATACCGCTTCCACGTTAGCCCGCTACCATCTTAGACTGCATCGTCACTTACCATCAGGTGAGATAGCAGTCAAGGATAATCTTGTCATCGAATAAATAAAAAAAGAACTACAATATTATGAATGCTGCGAATTCAGACTCGTAGAGTAATTTTTTTGATTCCCGCGGGAAATCTTAATTTTCCGGGATAAATATATCCAGCGTGTTTATTCGAATTGTACCCAATATATAATTATGTAGTATACTACATAAGCTATCTCCATTCCCTAAATAGGTTCACGTATTGAGGCGTGAAGGAGTATAGTCATCGAAATATCCAAACTTCACATTATGTTATAACTAGTTGTAAAGATATTATTTTAAGATAATCACACTAACATTATAAAGGCGAAAATTTGTATGTATGTGTGTGTGTGTATGTCTATGTTTGTCATTCCTTCACGCCATAACAAATGAACTGATTTGACTGAAGTTTGGAATGAAGATAGCTCACATCTAGGATTAACACATAGGCTACATCTTATCCCGGAGAATGAAAAAGTCCCCGCGGGAATTGAAAATCCTTAATCCACGCGGACGAAGCCGCGGGAATCGTCTAGTAAAAAAAAAAACAAAAAGTATAAAAATCTACGTGTGCGTGCTATGCCGCATTTAAATAAACACGACTCAACGCTCAGGTTGAATAATGCTCAGGAAGCGAGGACGTAACATGGACGTCATGTGACGTCATGCGCCCGTTTTTCCGTCCGCAGAGCGGCGCGTTTAAGCTTATAACTTTTTAGTTTAAAACTAATTCATTAATTAATGATTTTTTCGTACGTTTTTAATGTTTTTTAACTCGTGTCATAAGAGCTACAAGTTAGCCTACATGAAATAAATTAATTTGAATTTGAATTTGTAAACAGTGGACAATAACTTATTGTTCACGAATACTTTTTGACTACCAACAACATAATTTATTATTATCTAACTAGTAACCTATGAAGAAACTGAGAAGCTTCTGCAATTTATTTCTATTTAGAATTTAAAAAGGTGACTCAATACATGCAAACACATGCTCGCGCTCACACGCACACACACACACATACTCGCACTCGTACACACACACATTCACACTCAAGACACACTACTCAAACGTTTTATATACTTTTTTGTTTGTGTTGTATGAATAAATGATATATTTTTTTAAGCTATTGCATAGCTTCTATCGCGGGCCTTGAGCGTGGAGAAAATAACCTGACACGGGACTCCTCTCACCGCTAGATGGCGTTGATAAAAAATGCTATGCAATAGCTTTACCGCGGCAGTCCCCGAGTGCCACACGTCTTTTTTTATTTTATTTATCTACTTTATTGGTCAAGGAGTAGGTATTATTGTAAATATGAAACTGGCAGTTATAATTTTATCTAACTGAACTTTTCTTTGTTGCAGGTACCAGGCGCCACTGCTTCAGTCAAAATAGGGTTAAACATATTATAACTTAAACAGCTTTAAGAGGATTGTTTATTGTACAAAATATGAAAATGTTAAATCATTCAAAAAATACTTTTTAAATTGTAAATGTTATTAGAAGGTCATGCCATTTTTGTAATTTTCAATAGTACAATTTAAATTGAAAAAAGTTGTAATATAATTGTATATTACGTAATTTTAAAACTATTGTGTAAATAAATTAAAGAAAAGCATTTACGTCAATAATGTTCCTTAGAACTTTGAGCCCATTGTCGAAATTGCTTTTCTCGTAAAACTTTAAATTGAAAAATTAAATATAATTTGTGTAAAATTATTTTAGCCCAAGAGATAGTGTAAATGTGTAGTGTAAAATCGCTTGCGGTGTAACTATAACGTCAATGGGTGGGAAACTTGTGCAATTCGCTGTCATTAATTTAATAAATTGTACCAAAGATCTACTTAGTTTTCTTTTAAAGTGGAAGCATACTTATAATCCGACCCTAGCCTAAGCTACGCTAGTAGGCTAGTACGTTACGCCGCCGCCTACGAGTATTGAGTCTTTTCTTCTCATTATAAAATCTGTAGAGTAAGATTTAATTCGATTGATCGTAATCGCGCCTATACTATGACAGTAGCGTCAAAGTATAATGAACCTTAAAAGTATTGAATTAAAGTCACAAATTCAGTACAACCGATTTTAGTTTGGAGCGTATCCAGATACGTAAAAGTCTAAAAATGCATCCACGAAATGGAGCTTTAATGTAATGTAATAATCATGTTTCATTTTACTTTGACTTTTGACAAACTATAAATAAACCAAATAAGCACACTTTCGCATGAATAATATTCGAGAAATACCTAAGTTAGTACCTACGTACTTGGCATGCGTGATGCAAAGCGATGTCATTGGTAATGAAGCGGTTTTGGTTAGTTCACGAAGCATATTAAACTAATTAGTGTCAATTATTATGATAGATAATCACACTAATATTACAAAGGCGAAAGTTTGTATGTGTGTGAGTGTGTATGTTTGTTACTCTTTCACGCTACAACGAATGAACCGATTTGACTGAAATTTGGAATGGAGATAGCTCATACCCAGGATTAACACATTTAAGCTACATATTTTTATACAGAAAAATTAAAGAGTTCCCGCAGAAATCAAAAAAACCTTAATCCCCACGGAAACTGAAGTGGAAATGGGCGGGACACATAGTTCGAAGAGTTGTTGGTCGATGGGGTTCCAAGGTGCTGGAGTGGCGACCCCGCACCGGGAAGCGCAGTGTTGGCAGACCTCCCACTAGATGGAACGACCACATCAAACGAGTCGCAGGAACCCGCTGGATTCAGGTGGCGCAAGATCCGAGGCCTGTGGGAGTCCTTACAAGAGACCTTTGTCCAGCAGTGGACGTCTATCGGTCGATAAAGAAGAAGACTGCCACTACAATTTATCGCGTCTTTTTCGCATCGCAATCGCCTGATCAAAGTGACACTGGCCTAAATAGCCACCTGAAATCTCCTCTTATAACGACCGCTTTTCACCAGGGGCGGATCTACTTAAAGGCTTTTTGGGCTGCAGCCCAGGGCCCCGCGAATACAGAGGGCCCCCAACTGAACTGGGGGTCTACTCTAATTCAACGAAAAACGAAATATCAATCGAAATTTCGCGTATTTCCTACCACGGTTCGTTTTCGTTCCGCAACTTCGTTCGAACGAAAATGTTTGACGTTTAGATTTTCTAAACCTTCTCTAATTCATAAATGTTGCGAACGAAAATATGAATTTGTGTATTTAACATATATTACATTACATATACCTACATCACTACAGAACACAGTTTCTTGTAAAAATGGCAATTAGTTGAGTAATTAGGTAGGGCCCCTAAGCAGTATTAGCCCAGGGCCCCACAAATTCAAGATCCGCCCCTGCTTTTCACCGCTACTCGAGTATTGCTGACACCATTTCCCCAAAGGAAAAATGCAGCATGAAAAGGTTTGAATTACTTTCATCAAGGAAATGAATACTTTCGATCGAAAGAAGGAAAGAGCTGAATAACTTTTGAAATACAATGATTATGGAAAGGAAATTGAAAGAATTTTTGGAAAGCTATATATACCAAAATGATTGATTAGTAGAACAGTGTAATTGTATTAAAAGGTATAATCGGTTTTAGCTTAAAGCAAGACAATTTTTTCTATACAGCAATAGAATGTATGCTATCTATAATGGGTATTTGACAGTTTTCAAAATGTAGATGACATATGTAAGAATAACATTTGTGAAAACAGAAAATAAATCGGTCAAAAAACAAATAAATTATTTACTGTGACTGTATCCGTCTCTTTCTAAAACGAAATTTTGTATGGAGCTACTGAATCGTGACGTCACGTTGCAATAGCGCTCTCTTTTTCTAACAGGGTACTTAAAAGCTCTGTATATTCGAGACTAGTTAAGATAAAACTACATTGTGTTATAATATTAAAAACCTTTATTCGACTGTCTGAAAAAAGGAGTATATTGTTTTCAGCTTAGGAAAAAATAATTTTAAAGCAGTGAGTCTATCAAAAGATAGGTAGTATTTTAATATATGACAAAAATTTAAAATTTTCAGGACCTAAATAATTCTTTGTTAAGACATATTAATACATACAAAAAAACGAAGTCTTTTTAATAATTCCTAGTGCCCTAGAGACCTTTTTTAATCTTTTAAGAGAGAATAGGTATTGCGAAACTTACCTTCTTCAAAAATAATGTCACCTTGGGAGTGTCCAGCCATGAGTATAATGATGTTTTGCGTTTATTTTTGTTTTCTTTGCACTTTTCCTTATACCCGTACTATTTTAGTGAGGCTTTGACATCGTAAAAAGATTGACAACAACAGGCCTTGCCAAAAATACGAGTAAGCATGGAGAAAAAACAATAAAGCAAGAAATTATAATGTTTTTGTTCCCAAAACTGTCGTAAACTTAGGGTTGTGTGGGTCTGTAATACGCTTTACCAACCTTACAAAAATTAAAATCTGAAACCGTTTGCTGAATAGGTAGGTTGGATGAATGGTGCCTGTTTCATGCCTTTTTAGGGTTCCGTAGCCAAATGGCAAAAAACGGAACCCTTATAGATTCGTCATGTCTGTCTGTCTGTCTGTCTGTCTGTCCGTCCGTATGTCACAGCCACTTTTTTCCGAAACTATAAGAACTATACTGTTGAAACTTGGTAAGTAGATGTATTCTGTGAACCGCATTAAGATTTCCACACAAGAATAGAAAAAAAACAATAAATTTTGGGGTTCCCCATACTTAGAACTGAAACTCAAAAATTTTTTTTTCAGTAAACCCATTCGTGTGGGGTATTGGTCTTTTGCCTGCAACTTCGCTCACATTGTTCGATTTTTCAAAACTCTATTTTACCCCTTTAGGGGTTGAATTTTCAAAGATTCTTTCTTAGTGGATACCGTAATAGTTGGACGTCGTAATAGTTGTCTGGCCGATCAGTCCAGTGGTTTGAGCTGTGCGTTGATACTTGATATATCACTATATCAGTAGGTATTCAATACTCAGCTAGATCATTACTACGTACGACGTAAGTGTAATATTACTTAAATCCTCTTTTTAAAAATCATAGACATTTTGTTATAAAAAAATAAAACAGTGCTGTCTGCTAAATTCACATTCACCAAACGCGCGAGCTGTTAAACTCGCGAAGTTAAAATACCTAGTCGTTAAGTTTCTGAAATTATCCAATTTTCTGGGCAATTTTAACTTTTCTTTCCGTGAGAAGCTTTCACGTTGAAATCGGCGAAGTACCAAGGGAAACAGGGATTAATTTTTATATAAATAAATAAATAAAAATTATTAAATTGCGCTCGTAATGACGCTTAATCTGTATGAGCATTAACTATTAGTATAAAAGAATTATTGATGTTCCTATCGAAAATTAGTATACCTATATATTTAGGAAACTAGATGATTCCCGCGACTTCGTTCAGCGAGAACTCTCTTATGTAGCCTATGTGTTATTACAGTCTGTAATCTATCTATGTGCTAAATTTCAGCTAAATCGGTTCAGGCGTTGCGGCGTGATTGAGTAACAAACATACATCCAAACTTTCGCATTTATAATATTAATAATAGGATAATAGGACAGCTTTTTTACCATATCGTTAAATTATAACGACTAAGCCTCAATATCTAGCTCACTCACCGTATTGGTAGTAACCAAAAAAGGCGCGTCAAATTACGTCATAAAAGACGCGAAATTACAAAGCGTTTTCGAAATCGCAGACGCTGTAAATTCTCAAAGAGGAATCCCTCTTTCAATGGCTTTGACTCGTAAAATTATAACGAGATTTCTAATGGTGGAAAATTCATTTGACTAAAGGTTAGGGCTAACGCTCACCGGTGGACAGGGCGGCACACGATTTGCAGTTTATTTATTAACCAGCTGATGGCCGCGACTTCCGCGTTCGTCCGCGTTTTTAATAATCTCGTAGGAACTCCTTGATTGTGCGTAATAAAAAGTAGCCTTCGGTTCGGCTCGGTTCGGTTCTCATCAGGCGACTGTCCTCGGCCACCGACTTGCCCAATCGCATTTCCCACCCGCGCAAATCTTCCTTCTTATTCGGCTTCTGAGGCTGAAATCTATAGACCGCACTCTCCCTCAGCTCAGACTCATGACAGTTAAAACGAGACAGATTTATGTCAGAGCTATTTGTGTCTCGTTTTTACCTCTATCTTGAGTCTGAGCTGAGTCATGCTTTATAGATCTCATTAGACTAGCTAAATATTAAAACGGCTTGATCAGTTTGAATTATTTTCTAGTTTTGTTATGTTAAAAAAATATAAGGGAACCCGAAAGAACAGCTGAAAAATCTAAGAAATCAAAGTTGGTAAGTATGGGACTCACCACGGATTACTTTTAATAGATGGCGGAAGCGAGACCTCAGCTAAAGTTAGTTAAATAAATTAATTAAATATTGTAATGTCAATCATGACGTGTTGATTCATAATATTATGCGAATTTGGACACTATATGCTTTCATTGGATTTGATTGGTGTAGGGTAATACCTATTCAAATGAGAATTAAAATTGGTTTTCAAGGAACGCATTTGGGACAGGCCTCTTAAGCCACGCAAAATAAGAGGTACAGTCTGGCAAAGCTCGCAGCCGTAAGATCCGTAATAAGTGCGCATAAAATTATGTCGTAAAAGATGTGTAATTACAGAGCGTAGATACACGAAATAGAAGACGCTGAGAATTGTGAAAGACTGATCTTCTATGCTAAGCTTTGACCCGGAAAATTATAGGAACGACGAGGGAATTCATTAACTAAGAGCGGCCTTACACTTGTCAGAAGCGTATACCTAACGTGCAATGCAAATAGAACAGTATATTTTAAGCTATTGCATAGCTTTTATCACGGGCCAGCGTGGAGACCGAATCCAGAAATTCCGTAACGAAAATAACCTGACACGGGACTCCTCTACGGTGAGCCTCTAGATGGCGCATTTTTTATCAACGCCATCTAGCGGTGAGCCGCTAGATGGCCTTGATAAAAAATGCTATGCAATAGCTTTACCGCGGCAGTCCCCGAGTGCCACACGTCTTTTTTTTTAAATATTAAACTAATTGATACCCGCGACTTCGCTCGCGCGGTAATCCAACCCAACCTTAAAGCCGAATTAACACTGCGAAATTAATGGCATGAAATTAGTTTCATGAACGTTATGAAACTAATTTCATGGCATTAATTTCGCAGTGTAAATTCGGCTTTATAGTTAACTATTAACGTTGGGTTGGATTGTTGGGTAACTAACATCAAAAAATAAACTAACTTTAAATCATCCGAAATAATTCTATTCAATTTGATTTATGAACCAAACACAAATTTTTCTCAATTAAGAAACTGAGCTAAAAGCTTTAATATAATATTAAAGCTTTAAAATAAGATTTTAGGTCTCTTACTTAAATATTATGTAGAACAAAGAAAACAACTCTCGAGTTTATTGCCGCTTGGAATCAGTATTCCATGAAACGGTGCTATTCATTACCAATTCAAGACCTTTGAGAATTCAAAACATGCTTGTGTAAAAGCCTATTTGGAGAAAATACGAATACCAGTGAAAGAAAAATACCTTGGTTACTAAGGATAAAATATTCTACGGACGGATGTATAAAAATTACAGTGAAAGTGTAAAAAAGATGCAGCTATGCAATAATATAATATTAAGTAAGAGTGTTGACTGGGTCTCGTCTCTACAAATTATTCCTTTTTTAGGGTTCCGTACGAAAATTACAAGGAACCCTTAAACCCTTATCAACCCTTTCTTTTGAACCACATACGAACTAGAGAAGTATTAAATCATAAATCACAAATTAACCCTTAAGTCATAGCATACATCGAGTAGGTACGTATATTCTCTTACTCTATAGTGTAATAAATAAAGTACGTTCTGAATCCGAACATCTCACTTCCAACTTACTAATTATACCCAAGTCGGAACTTCCTAATTAGTGACATCTGCAAATAGTTTCTAGTTCCGTGTGATCAACTTCAGAAACTTGAACAGTTTAACGTATGTCGGACTTGTCGACTGACTAGGGATGTTGCTAATCGAATCAGCTGCCTTAGCCATATTACAAACGTGTCTGTCTTATCTATTCTCTTTCCATGATCGTTAACACTGCTGTAGAACAAGGGTCCCAAAGTTTTTTTTTTATCACGCTTTCCTATTGAAAGGATAAGACGTGTGATAATAAACTTTGTTTATTTTGACATGGTTACCAATTCTATACCTACAAGGAAAAACATCGTACATATATAAAATTAATATGTATTAATAATTAATGTGTATGTTGTATGTACCCAAATCTAATACAAACTACGCCCGAAATTCGATCATACCGCGCTTAACTCAAACATACAATACTCAGAACTCGCATCTTGACATATTTTACCTATCTAAACCTCTTTTTAAAAAAGGAATCGTTAGTTTACATCGCACAAAAAAGACACAAACAAACACACACACAATCACTAACACACGCACCCACAGACGCGCACACGCATCCACGTGAACACACATTGTGAATATTCTAATTGTTTTTATTTTTACTCTCAATTCTGAAAACTACTCTTAATCAACAATCATACTGTATTACGAATTCTCTGTTAAACTTTATATATATATTTTAAATTCAAATAATTTAATCATTTTTAGCTTTATTTAAGGACTATAATAATCTTGTAAAATTGTGTTGTAAACGCTGTTGATTACCAATAAATAAATAAATAATTCATATGATTGTAATTCAAAATCGCTAAAAAGTGAGGTTACGATGTTTTTCCTTGCAGGTGACGAATTATTCTTTTTCCAACATGGCTAACGCTAAAGCTCAAAGGGGTTGGGCAGACCCAACTAAACTGTGGGGATTTAGGAACTGTCGATTGTGAATTGAAGAAGCGCACGAAGTCGCGGGCGTCCGCTAGTTATTAATATTATAAATGCGAAAGTTTGTTACTCAATCACGCCGCAACGACTAAACCGATTTGACTGAAATTTGGCACAGTGATAGATTATAATCAGGAATAACACATAGAATTTTATAATAGGCACTTTTATCTCAGAAAATAAGAGAGTTCCCGCGAGAATAAAAAGACGCTAATCCACGAAATCAACTAGTTCGCAATAAAAACTAGTCACGGCCTCACCAGACTAGAGACAATTCAGAAATCATAAATTTTGAAATTGAATCGTCGAGTATTGAAGACCCAAGATACAGCGTTTATTGCGCCAGGGAAATGTCATAAATGTCGGATTTTCAATAACGTTTCTTTTCCCATGGCAGATTAAGACACTTAATTTGTGTTAAGCGTGTTAAAATAGAGTTTACGAGCCTCTCGGATCGGGGCGGTCAGCTTAATTGCTCGTTATTGGATTACGATCACTGAAGCTACTGTGCAGTATCTAATTCACTACGAAGAAAGCTCCTTCGCCAAACAAACGTATAATTAAAAGATATACTCGGAGGTATACGTTACTTAAGTAATGCCTTTCTTTAACAGAAGCCTCAGTAGGTTTAGAGGTGGCAATTTGAAAAAGCTGCCTTTTCTTCTTCTCAATCGGTTACTCTTGACAGAAGTTGAAGTGGTTGCTGGGACGATGTGACGTCAACATTATTACTTTGTGAGTGAAGTTAGCTATTCGGGAGAGGGGAGGGGGGGCCTGGGCCACGCCTGAGAGTTCTTCATTATGTTCTAGAAGTCTGCCAATTTGCGAGGAGACCTGCGTTCCACCTGACCATGATGAAGAGTGAAGTTAGCGGAGGTATCTATGCGTGTGAGTATCTGATAATATCTAAGATTTGGTTACTACCTTAACCCTTTCTAGGGTTCCGTACCCAATGCCTGCCAACAGGACCCTATTGCTAAAGCCGCCGCTGTCCGTCCGTCCGTCTGTCTGTCAGCGAGCTATGTCTAACTGGTTTTTTTATTTTAACTATTTTAATATTAAATCCAGTTTCAGACCCCTAAAGACCTTTGCCCACACAGCGGTTTAAAGCGAACGGTTTGGAGCGTGTGAGTCGCGGTAAGACTAATTAAATAGGTAGCTCCCGCGACCTAATTTAAGTAGCCCCTTTACCTCAATTCAGACCTTCCGTGAGGTGCACTTAGATAAACTAACAAAGTAATTTGATCGTGCCCAAATCTACTCAATTAAGGTCGGTAGAGGCGCTAAATTAGTACGTACCTACTCACTATTTTGTAGGTACTAACTACTATTTTAATTCCAATACAAAAAAATTAAAGCGAGTTATTTCATGATTTCGATGATTTCTTTATCGAAATTCGATTCTCGGTGGGGGCAACTTGGGAATTTATAATTTCTTAATTATCTTTGGTATGTGTATCGTATAGTCTGGTGCTAGGCTTTGGCGGTGGCTAGTTACCTTACCGTCAAAGACGTGCCGTCAAGCGATTTAGCGTCCCGGCACAATGGCGTGTAGAAAGTAACCGATTAGGGGTATGGGTTGAATCTACACTGCCATGCCCCTTCCAAGTAAGCCCGCTACCATCTTAGACCATAGTTTCTATAGTGACACGTCTTTGACGGTTTTGTTAAACTGCTCAAATGTATAGTCAGAGTTTGCTTCGAGTCCAGAGCCAATGTTGAATAGTTCTGTATGAAGGGTACAAAGTTACCCTTCAGTATTGTCTCTGACTTTCTTTACACGTTGTATAAAATGGAAACCATTTCCGTTAGCACAAGTTGTCGTAAAGTAGAACCGATAAAACATCCGTAAAACTAACAGAAAAGTATCACACAATGTAATCTATACTATTATAATAAAGAGAGAGCGCGAATTTTGTGAGTTTGTATGTATGTCCGGAGCAAACTTTGGAACAACCGCACCTATTACAATAATTCTTTTACCATTTCAAAGGTACATTATTCCAGATGGTTATAGGCTATAATTATGTTAATAAATGTATTATGGCTAGATATTATGTGCAAATTTGTTAAAGAAGTCGGAAATTTTTTTGACTCTTAAACGTTTTCAAGGCGTGCGCTGGGTCATATACTGTTATTGGATGAAAATGATGTATGGGTGAATTGTTCCTCTTAAAGAGTTCTAAAAAAAAGTCCGCGATAGCATATATCTATATTCTAAGGATAACTTGCAGTAACCATTTCTATCTTTCAAATTTTGATTAAAAATAATGAATTATATTCGAAGCTTCTTTAACCGATGTGATGTTAATCTATATCTAAATAAATATGTTTATTATCGTAAGTATTTAATTTAGAACATATTTGCCCTTTACACTATACAATTTAAATAAATATATTAGGAGTTATCGGAAAATTAATATTTCCGCGCGACAAAATAAAAAAATGGTGCCGGCTGGCGCAGCGGGGCACGGTGGCGGGTATCGGTGCGGGATATTCGTGTGGTTCCTGTGGTGATCTTATTGACAATCGTGTCCTATAAGAAGCTCACAAGAACAAATATTTAATTTTCAACCCGGACGAAGTCGGCGCGGGCTGCTAGTAATATATAAAGTGTGAAACAAAGGATGGCACGGAACCTATACCTACGTTCCGTGATACTAGCTTTTACCTACGACTTCACTCACGTTAATTAAGTTTGATTTTTCAAACCCTTCTTTTACCCCTGTAGGGGTTGAATTTTTAAAAATCTTTTCTTAGCGGCTGTCTTAATGGCTATCTGTATGCCCAGCTT
Source organism: Hipparchia sbordonii (assembly GCA_038048805.1). NCBI lineage: Eukaryota > Metazoa > Arthropoda > Insecta > Lepidoptera > Nymphalidae > Hipparchia > Hipparchia sbordonii. Next base: position 2,799,606 of record JBBIWI010000007.1, read on the forward strand.
GACCCTTCCAGTGATTTGAGCTGTGCGTTGATAGATCAGTCAGGCAGTCAACACAACACGTTTTCCTTTTATATATTTATAAGATAAGATAAACTACAGTCCCCAAGGCTTAATAATACATTAAGAAATCAGTGTTTACGAGTAAATACAGGATATACCCAAAATGGGATCTCCCTATATAAACACCTTACACAAACACCTAAAGCTCTCCTCCCGTCCTATAATCCGGTGACCCTTTTAAGGATTTATTTTGTGATAAAATTGCCTGTACATATAATAATAGTAATGATTTTTTAAAACACTAGGTGGTAATATTATAAATGTGAAAATTTATTTGTTTGTTGGTTAGTCATTCAATCATGTCAAATCAGACATCTTTGAGAACATTATGGAACTTTCAGGAATGCAGAAACCCTTACGATGTTTTCCTTCAAAGCACCCCTAGCCATACATTTTATCGATAGTCGATCTGCTGACGTCACTCTGGCCCCATTACGGCTCTTGCGCCATCTGTGGATCTTGCAGATCTTAAGCTGAGTGCGATCCCTTAAAAGCCTAAGCAAAAACTATCTACGCTTAAAAGGTTTGTGAGCAGTCAATAGGAAAATACCATTTCAGTCAAATAAAAGTACGAACAATATACACTAACTTCACTTGAATGGTTTTAAGAATATTTTTTTTGTATCTTTTGTCGATCTTTTATTACATCTCTACTCTTCGCTGGCCTAATGGACACGGACCTTCTCTCAGAATGAAAAGGGTTTAGGCCAAGGTTAAGTGCGGATTGCCAGACTTCACACATCTTTACTGCAAATGCATGCATTGATGCATGGAAAACTGCAAGCGTGCAGTTTCATGATGTTTTCCTTCACTATCAAAGCAAGTGATATACCTATTTTAAAAATGAACATAAATCACTTACGCACGCACTCTGCAAAAGAGGTAAGGACTATGGAATTCGAACCCCTCGTAAAGATGGCGGAAATCTTAATCACTAGGTATCATAATATTTGTTCATTTTGTGATTTCAATACATATAGGTTGTTGCGGACAGGAGCTACGAACCAAGCGCGGCGTCGGTAGTGAATGGCGCTGATTGGTCAGCCGCGTAAGCCCCCGCCCCCGCTGCCCCCTCACCGCCCGCGATCACCGTATCTCCCACTCGTCACGGTCGTATACGCGTGCCGGGTGGGAGAATTGTATATAAACGCGCCCCTAGTCGGGTGCGCCAGTTGTTGTTCGCCTACAGTTACCGAAGAGAGAAGACGAAGCTGAACAAGAACTGCGATCCGAACCTGATCAAGAACCTGAACCTGAACATTGTGTTTTTGTATAGTGATTCAAGACCAAGCAATACAGTCCACTCACCTGATCTGAGGAGTTTCATTTTAAACCCCTCCCCAACATCTTTGGTCCTTCGAACCGGATCAAGAACCGACGTTTGAAGCCTCAAGATCCGAAATCTCAAGATTTCAAGAACCGAAGCTTCAAGATGGTCCGAACCAGGAGCCAGAACTCACAGCGTGAGGATGAACATTACGAGCACATTACGCCGCAAGAACCGACCCCCCGCGCGCTGAACCCTGCTCGTCCTGTTCAGCTACGCTTTGTGGAGCAAGCTCCGTCAACCAGTGCCGATCCGACTAGCCAAGAACTCATCATAGGAGCCCGAAGCGCTGTCGGAGAACAGCACCTCCATGATCGACCTCCCTCGCCGGCCCGATCAACCCGGTCGCAGCGATCAACGGCAAGCACGGCCGCCCGCATCAAACAGGCAGAATACGAAGCGTCTGAGCGATTGGCTGCGATTAAGATGCGTCAACTGCAAATCGAAGCCGAACTAGTGCAGAAGAAACTTGAAGCTGATCTAGCTGCTATCCAAGACGAAGATCAAGGGCTCGAGGAAGCAGTTAGTACGAACCTACGTACGGAAGATTGGTTGCGTCATGCCGATCCTTCACGAGGGGAGCCACCCTCGGACTTTCCTGCGCGAGAAACCCGAACCCCTCTCGCCGCAGCACCCCCTGTGAGACCTGTCGCAATCGCAACTGAGTCGCGACACGAACACCGTGACTACGAAGATCGCCGAGCCCGCTCTCCTACGCCAAGCCGTTCACAAAACCGCAGCGTTGATGCTTTGGTCGAATGCTTCGAACGCATGTGCCAGTATCGACCCCCGCCAAGATCATCTACTGAACTGCCAAGCTTCAGCGGATCTGAGAACGAGTGGTTACCCTTCAAGGAGCTATGCGAGACTCAACGAAACTCCACAAGTTCTCACCGATCGAGAACATACTACGACTGCGCAACGCTCTGAAAGGTCCAGCACGAGACGCAGTCGCTTCACTTCTATACACGGCCTGTGACCCTACGGAGATCATGGAAGCTCTAGAACAGAGTTTCGGCCGTCCAGAAGCCCTAATTGACAAGGCTTTAGAAGAAATTAAGCAGCTGCCTCGCTTGGGACCAACGACCACCGAACTAAATGTTTTCGCTGTCAAAGTGAGAAACATTGTAGCCACAATAACGAACATCGAGGGCCTCGAAGGATGTCTCCAGAACCGAATGCTCACCAGGGACATCGTGGAGAAGCTGCCACCTCACTTAAGAACAAGTTTCGCCAGATACGCTGCTGAGAACCGACGCCCGGGAGAGCCACATATCGTGATCCTATCACGCTTCTTGAACTATGAAGCGGCAATAGGCTTAGAGTTTACCTACTCCAAGCCCCCTGATCCAGCAGCAACATCGAACCCGAAGGAACCACGTCTGAGAACCACAAGAACTGAACCGCAGCCAACATGGAAGACCCAGGAAGCCAACGTGTTTTCTGCCAATGAAGAAGAAGAGCTGTGTCTGTGCTGTGAGGGTGATCATGATCCACCACAGTGCAGAAAAATACGTAACATGACTGTCGACGCACGCTGGGAATGGGCCAAAACGAACAAGATCTGCTTCAAGTGCCTGACAAAGAAGCACCGACGCGCAGCATGCAAGGCGAAGCAGTGCGGAATCGACGACTGCATCCATTCGCATCACCCATTGCTGCACGAACGCAGCCCTTCTAGCGAGGCATCTAGTACGGACACCGATGCCTCACAAGAAGAAACGGATGAGGTAGTGGCTTCTACATCTACGACCATGAAGACCGGTAGCAAAGTGATGTTGAAGGTGTGCCCGATCATCGTCACGAACTCTCACGGCGTAGAGATCCATACACACGCCTTACTGGACGAAGGCTCTACTGTCTCGCTAATCGAAGAAGACTTAGCGGACCAACTGAACCTCAAAGGACCCGTTCGAACTCTCAACATTCATGGCATCAGCTCTAACGAAAGAGAACAAAGCAGCAGAATCGTCCAACTCAGACTGCGAGGCAAGAACTCGAGAGCCTCGCATGTGATAAGAGCTAGAACCGTACGACGTTTCCATCTGCTACCTCAAACCATACCGCTAGAGCTCCTGCGGTACGAACATCTTCAAAGCCTGGACCCTACTGAGGTCTGTTACCAGCAAGCTCGACCGCGCTTGCTTATTGGCTCCGACAACTGGGAGCTCATCGTGTCGAAGCAGTTACTGACTGGAGGCCGCCACGAACCTGCGGCTTCACGAACCGAACTGGGATGGGTTATCCACGGATCTACACCAAGAGCCACGATCGCTAATGAGGAAGAACACGTCCTCCACTTAAGAGCCATAAAAGAGACAGAACCAGCTCGATCCGACGAACCAGGGGTTTTATTGCACCCCCATGAACAAGATACGGTAGAAGACACTTCAAAGCCAAAGATCAACACTCTGATCCAAAAAGAACACCGAACAAGTCTAGCGGAAGGATCAACACAAGAGCAACTCTCTCTCAATACGAGGGGAGTGCAAATCACCGACATTCCCTTAAGTACTGAAGCCTACACTGCAATAAGACCTCCGCGAGCCAGTAAGCCAGGATCAGAAAAATGTGATGGGACTCCAGAAGTTAATCACGAGAACTGTACGAACCACACACGTAGCGACCAGAAACTTACCACTCACTTTATTGAGAACCTTGGAAGATCCCCGAGCTCAATACATCGCTCCGAACAAGCAACAAGATCCTTGCGCAGAACCTATGGCACCTACAAGTCGGGTGGGATGAACTTATGCATACGGAAGTCGCCGACTTCAACGTCTGGCTACAGAACCATGGAAGAGATAAAAGGACTTCGACTTTCCCGCCACTACAATACAAGGGGAGCGCAATCCATAGACCTTCACATACACGAACCAGAACAACAAGGACTAAGGAGCTCGCTGTCCTCACGAAGAAGAGGATGCTACGCGGAAGCTGCGCAGAGGGGAGAAATGTTGCGGACAGGAGCTACGAACCAAGCGCGGCGTCGGTAGTGAATGGCGCTGATTGGTCAGCCGCGTAAGCCCCCGCCCCCGCTGCCCCCTCACCGCCCGCGATCACCGTATCTCCCACTCGTCACGGTCGTATACGCGTGCCGGGTGGGAGAATTGTATATAAACGCGCCCCTAGTCGGGTGCGCCAGTTGTTGTTCGCCTACAGTTACCGAAGAGAGAAGACGAAGCTGAACAAGAACTGCGATCCGAACCTGATCAAGAACCTGAACCTGAACATTGTGTTTTTGTATAGTGATTCAAGACCAAGCAATACAGTCCACTCACCTGATCTGAGGAGTTTCATTTTAAACCCCTCCCCAACATAGGTATTTCTTCGCTTTCGGTCGTAGGTTTTTATAATTTTGTTATGCTTTTATCTACTTAACGAGTCATAGCCTCGAAGTATAATTCATAATTCATAATTCATAATTCATAATTCATTTATTTGTGAATATGGTAGTAAAGATGTTACAAACGTCAGGCTCGCATATCCTACCACAGTGTGGTGTACAAATATTAGATACTAAATATAATATTGATAAATTCTAAAATATATAATAAAACATACAGATTTTATTTTAAATACAGTAGGTTACCTTAATTTATCCACAGTTTGTCAATAAACATTAATCGGGAGTTTACAGTTGGAAGATGCAATGAACTAGACATGTCATAATGAGGCCTCCTCGTCAAAATATTAAAATAAATACCTAATTATTGTTTTAAGAGACTACACAATTACACTTTTTTAAATGTCAATTTATTAAAAATCTACCGAATGTCAAAAAAAAACGTAAATATGCAGGTAGGTAGGTAGGTAGTCGGTCAAAATAATGTCAAAACAAAACAACACAATGTCATAAGCCATAACATGTCAGACTGAAGAATATCAATTAATAATCTATAGATTCGACTTGGTAATGTCTCAGATCCAAATTTGTTCATTAAGAAACTCATTAATCGAGTAATAAGATTTATTAATCAAAAATTCTTTTAATGATTTTTTAAAACTGATCATATTTGTTATCGTTTTAAAATCGTTAGACAACTTGTTATAAATATTGATCGCCAGGCAGAAAATGCTTTTTTGCATTTTTGCTGTTTTTGATGGTCGTACTCGTAGCCTAAAGGGATGCCTACTATTCTGTAGATTTTTAAATAATGAAAGATTATTATGAACAAAAATAGCCGTTTCATAGATAAAAAGAGAGGGAAAGGTCATAATTTGAAGCTCTTTGAAATGCGGTTTACAGCTGTCTGTCCAATGTAGATTTCTAATTGCTCTTATGCACTTTTTTTGGGCTTTAAAAACCCTTTCCCATTCAGTAGAATTTCCCCAAAACAAGATGCCATACTTAAGAGTGGATTCTACGTATCCAAAATAGGCTGTGCGCAGTGTGTGCAAGTTAGCTCTTTTATTAAGCTTGTATAGGGCATAGGAGAATTTACATAATTTTGTACACACGCTATCAACTTGTGGCTTCCAATTTAATTTTTACTATTCGAAGTAAAATCCCTATCTACATTTTTTAATATGCCTATTTACATATTTTTAGTTTTTGGTTTTTTTTTTGTATAAATGTTAGACAGGTGACTTACAAGACGTGAACTAACTTTTGGTATATTTTCGTAGAAAAATATCTTTCTTTCATTTTTATTTCTTCGAAGTTCATAAATATTAAAGCCGCTTTGATCGTACCGGGAAAATTTGACAGATATAAATATCCGTTCTGAAATAAATTGACTTTGATATTGAGCAACATTATACAAAGGAATCATATTAATTTATAACTACCTACGAGTTTGGAGCTCGAATAACAGCATGTTGACATTCGAACAGGTTCAAAAAGATGAATCTGAAAGATGAAGATTGTAATCTTCATACACACTACATTACATTACCATCCAGTTTCAACTTTCAACCCTTAGAGGGGTGGACTAGGGATTTAATTTCAAACATAACCCTTAAGGTGTCTACTCAAAGTATATTTCCTTCCAAGTTTCCTATTATCCTATTTTCCTATTTTATAATATCATAAATGCGAAAGTTTGGATGTATGGATGGATGGATTTTTGTTACTCGCAATCACGCCGCAACGACTGAACCGATTTGGTTAAAATTTGGCACACAAACAGATTATAGTCTGGAATAACACATAAGCTAAGCTTTTTATCCCGGAAAATAAGAGAGTTCCCGTGGGAATTAAAAAACCTTAATCATCAACTACCAATACATATTTACTTACCTACGTATGTAGCTATATTTTTTTTATAAAATTAAGTTGTGATTATGGTTATATTAACGCTAGACTAATTAATAAGAAGTATCTACGGAATTAACGATCGCCATTCGGTAGTGGCGGCTTTATGTGTTTTCCGAGCCTCGGAGGGACAGTAATGACTTAATTTACTATCCCTAAGGTCAGAGTCTGGATACGACCAGCGCAGCTGCCAACTTAGGAGAACTTACTTTAACTTCCACTCATTTGATTCGTAGATCCATAATATACCCCTAGGGCGCTATTGCACAGATCCGAACCAAATCCAAGGAATAACTAATGCTCCGAAGTAATCGGCTCGTACATTTTTGCTTCGAAGTATAAAATCTGTTTCTTTATGCTTTGTCCAAGCCTTTATTTTCTTTTTGGCAGATCACGCCTATAAATTACCGTTTTTTTGTTTTCGGAATAATGTACTAAAATAATGTCGTACTTTATTGACGTTTAGTGAAGTGCCCTGTGCATAACAAACAACCACAGACTAAAACACAGTTCTTGAAAGACGATTAATCATTCACAATTATGATAAAAATAATTTGACTTCGTGTAAGTATTGTTTCTGTAAATTTAATAAAAAAAAGGAAATAAAAATAGTAACTATGACTCCAATATTGAATATTTGCAAGGAATTAAGTTGAAATCTTGGAATTTAAGTTCTAACCAAGGGTAAAGAAATTTTTCTTTTCATTTTTTTTTTTGACGACTGCCTTAAAATGTAACTATGCACGCGTTAGTGAAGTGAGTTAACTTCAAAACGCGTGGTTAATAACGTCTAAACCAAGTTTAAATCAAGAGTTATGAGCAAATATACTTGGAAAATCACATACCTACCTACTTATTTATGTAACAAACTAGCTACGTAATTGGGTATACAAATGAAACAAGTAAAATTATTAAATACTAGCGGCTCGTCCTGGCTTCGCACGGCTGGACATTTATTTTTTAAACATTTTGGCATAAACGTACAGTAAATGCAGGGCAAGTGACATCAACGCGTAATTTTTAAAAACATTTCACTGAGCAATTTTATTAAACTCGTAATATGTTTCGAATGGAATGTCCGATTTTAATAAACTAAAAAGTAATTTACAGGTATTTAAACTGCCTTGCTTGAGAAATCATTTATTTAGGTAAGGATTAAGGCAAAGGTATAAATAACTTGATCTGATTTATAACTATACAATTTAAATTAATATCGGAGTTATCAGAAAATGAATATTTCCGCGTGATAAAATAATAAAATGGTGCCAGCCGGTGCGGCGGGGCACGGTGGCAGGTATCGGCGCGGAAGATTCCTGTGGTTCCTGTGGTGATCTTATTAACAATCGTTTCCTATAAGCTCTGTGCGATCGCAGCCCCGTAAAAACAAATATTTAATATTTCAACCCAGACGAAGTCGGGGCAGGTCGCTAGTTAAACATGTTTTGAAAGAAAACCTTAATTATTATTATTATCGATAAAGAACCCAAATCAACTTATTATTTTTTTCTGTTTGTCTGTTACCGCAAACATAATATGTCAAATTAATTTATCTAAGTGATTAAAAATATATAATAAAATATAAGTACGTTAAATCAAAATTAAAAAATATTTCATTAAATCGATTGAAAGTTCTTCTTAAATAAAATCGATTATTACTTCAAATCGAATCGGTAACGTGTGAAGGCGTCACTAAAGTCAAAATTTCTTGATCTGCCAAAAAGAAAATAAAGAATTGGACAATCTATAGGTGACTAAGTGCCAATTTTACCGACGAATAAATTGGACTGACACTTTTTGTACTGGAAGTCTGTGGAAATGTCCAATTTAATTTTGGTAAGTATAAATGTTTGGAATATTATTATTTTATCAAACGAACTTCTCAAGACGTACGATCGAAATTATTTGAATAGCGTCTATAGAAGATAATATCATTTATTTTAATCGGATTAAATGGTAGACCTATGTCTAGAATTCATTCAATGAATTTGTTGGAACAAATTGCCACAGATTATTTAGGTTATACATAGTTGGTATTGGAAACATATTGGATAGATATAGGTAGGTATATTTTTAGGATGTTTGCATAATATACAAGGAACAAGAAACTATGCTCTGCTAAAATCAAGCAAGCCTTACACGCCGACACATAAACCCCTAAAAAAAATTCACTCGACGCATATTTCACTCCGAATCGGAACATCTTCACAATAATAATGTTGACTCCAGAGGCGTAACTATACCGTTTGTGGCCCGTGGCAAATTCATCGGACGGGGCCCTCCCTCGCCCAATATAAAGAAGCTCACCCAATGAGATAGTATTTTTTATTTTTTCATAAATCACTACGTGAAGTAGGTACATACAAACGCAATTACAATTACTTGATTTTCTAATAACCTTTAATTCGGAGCGTATTGTATTTATGATTACATTACGGCACATAGTAGTCCATTCTTAGCACCTACAATAGCAACGTAAAACGACATTTTCGCGAGCGAAGCGAGCGCGAAATTTTTTATGATTACATTACGGCACTTAGTAGTCCATTCTTGGTACCTAGAATAGCAACATAAAAGTGACGTTTTCGCGAGCGAAGCGAGCGCGAAATTTTTTATGATTGCATTACGGTACTTAGTAGTTCATTCTTGGCACCTACAATAGCAACATAAAAGTGACATTTTCGCGAGCGAAGCGAGCGCGAAATTTTTTATGATTGCATTACGGTACTTAGTAGTTCATTCTTGGCACCTACAATAGCAATATAAAAGTGACATTTTCGCGAGCGAAGCGAGCGCGAAATTTTTTATGATTGCATTACGGTACTTAGTAGTTCATTCTTGGCACCTACAATAGCAACATAAAAGTGACATTTTCGCGAGCGAAGCTAGCGCGAAATTTTTTATGATTGCATTACGGCACTTAGTAGTCCATTCTTGGCACTTACAATAGCAACAGAAAAGTGACATTTTCACGAACGAAGTGAGTGCGAAATTTTTTATTCTGCACTGCGCCATATCTATTCCTGTACTTTTGGCGCTTGAGACCTTGCGTTTGTATGCGCCGGTTGGCCCTACCAACTATTTAGTAATTGTTATTGGGGTTATTTTAAAATGTGTTTGTGGACCTAATGACATTTAGGTATTACAAATATGTATCTTTTTAATTTCTGTAAGACATAAATAAAAATTTTGGCCCCAAATTCGCCGCCCCTAAAATCTGCTGCCCTAGGCTCCAGTCAAATCAGCCATTTGGTAAATCTACCACTGTGCGTAACCTTTCTTCTTGTCCCAAAGAGTTTAGTTTATATCAATTTTAATTTTGAAAATAATCGCTCGGCACTATAGTACGGTCGCCGAACAGAAAGAATTTCGTACAATGACCTCTTTGCCTACTGACAGTGGTTACAAACATTTTTCTATTAAGTACGGTTTATATAAAATATTTGAAGGAGAAAAAAAATTAGTAGCTTATTAAATAAATTATTTATTTTTAAACAGTTATTATAATCGAGTTATATTAACTTATTACATACAAATAAAAAAATGAAAATTCAAAAATCAAAGTCCGATTTCTCTGTATCGGAGTAACTACTTTCCGACGACGTCTCGCCTGTCACAGTTATAACGAAATAATGTACAGTTTTGTCTACATTATGATCTAGACTACCTGAATTCAATTCACAAGCAAACAGAAACAAACCTTAGGTTCGCAAGTAAAAGGTTTACAATCCACGAGGACGGCGGTCATTGCATTTGTGCGAGCGTGACGCATTATTTTAAAGCGGGAGTGACAGAGACAGGTAGTAACAGGTTAATGTACGAAATTCTTTCTGTTCCGCGACCGTACTATAGCCGTAGTCACAGGAATGGCTATAAATGTTATGATCATCTTGTGCTTCCGGCCCTCTCTGATCGGGGGCCCCTGCCGGCTGGGGCCCGTGGCATTTTGCCGTCATGCCACCCTATAGTTATGCCTCTGGTTGACTCTACAATACACAATCGCAAAAAAGAATCGCATTGTAGAGTCAACGTCTCCTGAAGATGCTCCGGTGTCAAAGTGAAACTTGTGTAGATTTAAGGTTTATTTAGCTTGCTCGATTGCTTCTTTTTCATGCGTTCCTAGTGACAGGGGGGCAAGCAATGCATAGCGAATGCTGCAAGGTTTACCGTAAACCGTTTTCCGGTTGGGGTATTACAGGAAAATAAGTAAATTATACCTTCGAACTAGCTTTTGCCTGCGACGTCGTCCGCGTGACTTAGGTTACTATTTTTCCGGGATAAAAGGTTACTTTCCTTGCCATCAAAAACACCCGTTCAATGCAAAATGTATGAGAAAATGAATTTTTTTTTTTTGTGAATTTTTCCGATATTTTATAGTTATTCTGCTATTCGGGACGGAGATAAGTAGGTACAACAAATCAAAAACTATGAAAATCGGTCCAGCTGTTCTAGACTTATAACTAGTTATAAGTGTTCGAACAAATCCGACTTTGTTAAAGAATTTAATATATCTTTCTATAATAGAATAATTATATTATAGAAAGATATATTAAAGATGATGCGACTCATGTAACATCGATCGAACATCACTGTACAAGTTCGTTTGATCACATATTATTTTTGTTTAACGTTGCTCTTTTTGGACCTCTAAGGCCAATTTTACCAACATCGAGTAACGTTTAATCCAAAATAAATTGCACGGTCCGAGAGATATTTTGATCTTCTATCTTTTGGTTTGATAGGTTATAACAGAATAAGTTTGTTGCTTTTTGAGTTGGTATTAGGTAATAGTCATTGGTGATTTCAATCCCATCTTTATACTGAGATCTATAGAGCGTGCTCTCACTAAACTCGGACTTAAGTTAGAATAGCAAGAAAAGGTTAGAATTATTTTGCTAATAGACGATGCCCGCGACTTCGTCCACGCGGATCAAGGTTTTTTAATTCCCTTGGGAACTCTGTAATTTTCCGGGATAAAATGTAGCCTATGTTAATCCTGGGTATGAGCTAATTTTATTCCAAATTTCAGCCAAATCGGTTCATTCGCTGTGGCGTGAAGGAGTAACAAACATACACACACACACACACACACACATACAAAATTTCGGCTTTATAATATTAGTGTGAATTAGTGTGATAGTGTGAAATATTAGTGTGATGTGATGTGATAGTGTGATAATCCGCTTACAGAAAAATCTGTATGGTCAAACATGCAGTTACAAGCTAAGCACCGCTTACCTCCCCAACCAAGCAAGAAAGCCAAGTTCCCCAGCAAGCAATGCCACCACCACTCACATACACCACCGCACAAGACTTTAATACTACTCACTAAAGTTAGAATTACAACATATAAATATGCTCTGACATAAATCTGTCTCGTTTTAACTCTACCTTGAGTTTGAGCAGAGCGAGAGTGCGGTCTATAGATTTCAGCCCTAAAATTAACATAAGGTTTTTGAAGGTCCCACAAATAAATATTTCGCTATTGGCTACAGCAAACTTTATATTCGTAAAGTTTGTTAAAGATATTCGAGTGTTTGAGCTAATAGATTAAACATGAACTCTTAATTGGATTTAGGTGATTTATTCCCAAAGAGAGTCAAATTACTAGAGCATGCAATGTCGTCAAACCAGTCATGCTTTTTACCATTTAGAAAAATAGCACTGGATTTCTTATTCTTCTGACGTCATGACGTTGTTTTATGGACATAAATTGTTTATTTTTTTCAGGCGAACACTTAAAACGATCTCTATTTTAATAATATTTCTATTTTTATGATAGGTACAATTTTTTTGTATTGGAGCATCTGTGTATAAGGTCGGTTTTCATAGATAAAAACCATGCTCATAAAATCAGGTAGATTTTATTATTTGCAAAATTATAATAACATTGAAAACGGCAAATAAACCTCATCATTACTTTAAAACTGGCCTTAAATTGTCGCAAACGCAAGCCTTATTATACAAAAAAAATGTTTTCTTCTCCAGTAAGACACCTCAATGATTATTCCATTACGCAGTTCAAACCCACATCTACTAAATAAATTACAAAGTTAATGTTCGAGAGACCCTTGTCTTCCGCACGACTGTTTGACAGCAGATAGGTGACTGGCTTTGTCATAACATGACATCTCTATAAATATTAATTATTTTAACAGACTTCAGAAATGCGGTGGTCCATAGCGGAACCAGAGGTGCCAACATAACTCATTATCGTAGCAATTCTTCAAGCTACACCGCGTAGGTCGTATATTAAACCCTCAATAGCCCAACGGTTAAATGATGCGTGCTGACAACTGAAAGGTCGACGGTTCAATCCCCACCCGATGCACTATTGTCGTAAGTGAATGTCAAGTTCAGTATAACTAATATTCTTAATTTTTTTTAGAATAGGATCCCAAAGTATTTGACGATCTGAACGCCGCATCGGGAACGCGTCGTTGGCAAACCCCACGCAGCTTTCCAATTAGTTTCCAAACTAATTGGAAAACGCTGGCAACTGTTGGATACGAGCGGCACAAGATTTTGATCTGTGGCGATCCTTTTAAGAGGAAGCGCGGGCGGCCGTTTATCTATTCAAATGTGTTCTTCCGTTTTCTCTGTGGATAATAGCAATAGTAAAAATATTTTTGTACCCTATCTGTGTCTAGGTTTTGCTTTTTTCAATAAAGTTGCAAAAATAGGCTAGTTTTACCGGCCCCTATCAGACATCCCGCGAACACATTGGCCGAATATAATCAAGAAAAAAAAGTTAAATCGGTCCAGTTTTGGTTGAGGAAACAGGAAAATACGAGAGTCTGTTTTTCATTATGAATAATCTGTTCAAGCTGCAGCTGTCTCTATATCAGCTACCATTCTGTCTGGTTTAAGAGTAGCGCGACGGCAATACCGAATTCTTTGAATTTCTTGCTGCCCGCGTTTCGTCTTAAGAGATTAGGATAAGTGATAAACAGATAATTGAAAGTTGGGGTCTGGTGCCAATCGATATTACGTGGAATGTAATCAAGATATCCGAACGAGATTGAGTATTGTCTCTTAGTATTACAGTTTGGAGATTAAGTATTGTCTCTTATTCGTTCAGTTTCATTGCAAAAAACACTTGAAATGAGACAAATTGGTAACATTCCTTACTTCAGACAGCATATTTAGGTGGGTACATTTCGCTTTAAAGATCGCAGTAATTTGTTTTCAGCAACGTTCAACATGCTTGTGTTACGAGCCGAATAATTAACTCTTTGTTTTTCAATATTTTTTGCTACGAATGCAGAATCGCCTACATCCATCAATCCGCCTTAAAAGTTTCCATTTGTTAAGAGTGCGTTTCCGCATATCGGGTGACTTTCGGTACATATTGTGACTAAGTTAAACCAAATAAGATGGAAATAAAAATTGCTACACATAGATTGGTCCTTAATCTCCAAATCTTGGGAGTTGATTTTGTTCAAAATCTCAATTTTTAGTACTATAAAAATTATTTTCCGTCACCTCTTCACACAAAATTCACGATTTTGGGGTGACTTTAGGTACATTTCTTGTATATAATATACCCGTTTTATGTAATTAAAAAATACTATCTGTTAGCAGATATGTTCAACTCAAAATCTTGGAGAGAAAAATATCAAAAATATTACAAATAGTATAAAAAATAAAATATAGCATCGCGTGTACTTTTTTCACATATTTTCGTTTAAACCGAACCTTAAAATAGTGTGCAATAAGGCTTATTTTGATTTTACTCGGTCTCTGGTTTGATTTCATTTCAAAATTCGAAATTCAAATATCAATCAGTCGGCGTTTGACCGCCTTTCTGAGTGGAGGCTGCGCTGGTTGTAAGCAGATGCTGGTATCGAAAAACATCGCTGTACGAACACGAAATAGTTCATAGCAAACCAAATTGATACTTTATATATTTTGAAAAGAAAGGTAAGTAACTAAGTACTAGGTACCTGTGGTACCTTCAATATAATAGCATTATTTTATTATTTGATAGAATTTCGAAATTTCTTGCAAAGTTATATTCCCCGAATGTAGTACTGACCTGCATGTATACCTCGAAAACTTCTATTGGAACTCCTAGATCTTTAGAGTTAATTGTATCGAGTTTGGGCTCGTTTTGTAAGTTATGATGAGATCTTACCACTGGACTTGTTGGAGTGACCTGATGGTATACTTCGAAGACTACTACTGGATCTTCTAGACGGCTACAGCTAGTTATATCGAGTTTGGGCTCGTTTTGTAAGTAATGATGAGATCTTACCACTTGACTTGTTGGAGTGACCTGATGGTATACTTCGAAGACTACTACTGGATCTTCTAGACGGCTACAGCTAGTTATAGCGAGTTTGGGCTCGTTTTGTAAGTAATGATGAGATCTTACCACTGGACTTGTTGGAGTGACCTGATGGTATACTTCGAAGACTACTACTGGATCTTCTAGACGGCTACAGCTAGTTATATCGAGTTTGGGCTCGTTTTGTAAGTAATGATGAGATCTTACCACTGGACTTGTTGGAGTGACCTGATGGTATACTTCGAAGACTACTACTGGATCTTCTAGACGGCTACAGCTAGTTATATCGAATTTGGGCTCGTTTTGTAAGTAACGATGAGATCTTACCACTGGACTTGTTGGAGTGACTTGGTGGTATACCTCGAAGACTTCTATTGGAACTCCTAGATCTTTACAGCTAGTTATATCGAGTTTGGGCTCGTTTTGTAAGTTATGATGAGATCTTACCACTGGACTTGTTGGAGTGACCTGATGGTATACCTCGAAGACTTCTATTGGAACTCCTAGACGGCTACAGCTAGTTATAGCGAGTTTGGGCTCGTTTTGTAACTAATGATGAGATCTTACCACTGGACTTGTTGGAGTGACCTGATGGTATACTTCGAAGACTACTACTGGATCTTCTAGACGGCTACAGCTAGTTATATCGAGTTTGGGCTCGTTTTGTAAGTAATGATGAGATCTTACCACTGGACTTGTTGGAGTGACCTGATGGTATACTTCGAAGACTACTACTGGATCTTCTAGACGGCTACAGCTAGTTATAGCGAGTTTGGGCTCGTTTTGTAACTAATGATGAGATCTTACCACTGGACTTGTTGGAGTGACCTGATGGTATACTTCGAAGACTACTACTGGATCTTCTAGACGGCTACAGCTAGTTATATCGAGTTTGGGCTCGTTTTGTAAGTAATGATGAGATCTTACCACTGGACTTGTTGGAGTGACCTGATGGTATACTTCGAAGACTACTACTGGATCTTCTAGACGGCTACAGCTAGTTATATCGAGTTTGGGCTCGTTTTGTAAGTAATGATGAGATCTTACCACTGGACTTGTTGGAGTGACCTGATGGTATACTGCGAAGACTACTACTGGATCTTCTAGACGGCTACAGCTAGTTATAGCGAGTTTGGGCTCGTTTTGTAACTAATGATGAGATCTTACCACTGGACTTGTTGGAGTGACCTGATGGTATACTTCGAAGACTACTACTGGATCTTCTAGACGGCTACAGCTAGTTATATCGAGTTTGGGCTCGTTTTGTAAGTAATGATGAGATCTTACCACTGGACTTGTTGGAGTGACCTGATGGTATACTTCGAAGACTACTACTGGATCTTCTAGACGGCTACAGCTAGTTATATCGAGTTTGGGCTCGTTTTGTAAGTAATGATGAGATCTTACCACTAGACTTGTTGGAGTGACCTGATGGTATACTTCGAAGACTACTACTGGATCTTCTAGACGGCTACAGCTAGTTATATCGAGTTTGGGCTCGTTTTGTAAGTAATGATGAGATCTTACCACTGGACTTGTTGGAGTGACCTGATGGTATACTTCGAAGACTACTACTGGATCTTCTAGACGGCTACAGCTAGTTATATCGAATTTGGGCTCGTTTTGTAAGTAACGATGAGATCTTACCACTGGACTTGTTGTAGTGACCTGATGGTATACTTCGAAGACTACTACTGGATCTTCTAGACGGCTACAGCTAGTTATATCGAATTTGGGCTCGTTTTGTAAGTAACGATGAGATCTTACCACTGGACTTGTTGGAGTGACTTGGTGGTATACCTCGAAGACTTCTATTGGAACTCCTAGATCTTTACAGCTAGTTATATCGAGTTTGGGCTCGTTTTGTAAGTTATGATGAGATCTTACCACTGGACTTGTTGGAGTGACCTGATGGTATACCTCGAAGACTTCTATTGGAACTCCTAGATCTTTAGAGTTAGTTGTATTGAGTTTGGGCTCGTTTTGTAAGTTATGAAGATTAGATCTTGGAGTTCCAATAGAAGTCTTCGAGATATACCATCAGGTCACTCCAACAAGTCCAGTGGTAAGATCTCATCATTACTTACAAAACGAGCCCAAACTCGATATAACTAGCTGTAGCCGTCTAGAAGATCCAGTAATAGTCTTTGAAGTATACCATCAGGTCACTCCAAGAAGTCCAGTGGTAAGATCTCATCATAACTTACAAAACGAGCCCAAACTCGATATAACTAGCTGTAAAGATCTAGGAGTTCCAATAGAAGTCTTCGAGGTATATCACCAAGTCACTCCAACAAGTCCAGTGGTAAGATCTCATCATTACTTACAAAACGAGCCCAAACTCGATATAACTAGCTGTAAAGATCTAGGAGTTCCAATAGAAGTCTTCGAGGTATACCACCAAGTCACTCCAACAAGTCCAGTGGTAAGATCTCATCATTACTTACAAAACGAGCCCAACCTCGATATAACTAGCTGTAGCTGTCTAGAAGATCCAGTAGTATAGTCTTCGAAGTATACCATCAGGTCACTCCAACAAGTCCAGTGGTAAGATCTCATCATTACTTACAAAACGAGCCCAAACTCGATATAACTAGCTGTAGCTGTCTAGAAGATCCAGTAGTAGTCTTCGAAGTATACCATCAGGTCACTCCAACAAGTCCAGTGGTAAGATCTCATCATTACTTACAAAACGAGCCCAAACTCGATATAACTAGCTGTAGCCGTCTAGAAGATCCAGTAGTAGTCTTCGAAGTATACCATCAGGTCCCTCCAACAAGTCCAGTGGTAAGATCTCATCCTAACTTACAAAACGAGCCCAAACTCGATATAACTAGCTGTAAAGATCTAGGAGTTCCAATAGAAGTCTTCGAGGTATACCACCAAGTCACTCCAACAAGTCCAGTGGTAAGATCTCATCATTACTTACAAAACGAGCCCAACCTCGATATAACTAGCTGTAGCTGTCTAGAAGATCCAGTAGTATAGTCTTCGAAGTATACCATCAGGTCACTCCAACAAGTCCAGTGGTAAGATCTCATCATTACTTACAAAACGAGCCCAAACTCGATATAACTAGCTGTAGCTGTCTAGAAGATCCAGTAGTAGTCTTCGAAGTATACCATCAGGTCACTCCAACAAGTCCAGTGGTAAGATCTCATCATTACTTACAAAACGAGCCCAAACTCGATATAACTAGCTGTAGCTGTCTAGAAGATCCAGTAGTAGTCTTCGAAGTATACCATCAGGTCACTCCAATAAGGCCAGTGGTAAGATCTCATCATAACTTACAAAACGAGCCCAAACTCAATACAACTAACTCTAAAGATCTAGGAGTTCCAATAGAAGTTTTCGAGGTATACATGCAGGTCAGTACTACATTCGGGGAATGTAACTTTGCAAGAAATTTCGAAATTCTATCAAATAATAAAATAATGCTATTATATTGAAGGTACCATAGGTACCTAGTACTTGGTTTCTTCTTTTCAAAATATATTATCAATTTGGTTTGCTCAACTTAGACTTAGATTTAGAATTAAACTTAGACTTAGACTAAGTCTGAGTTCAAATCTAAGCCTAAGTCTAACACTAAGACTAAGTCTTAGACTAATACTAAGTCTAAGTCTATATCTTAGTCTTAGTGTTAGACTTAGACTTAGCTTAGACTTAGACTCAGACTTAAAGAGACTTAGTCTAAGTCTAAGTCTAAGTCTTAGTCTTAGTGTTAGACTTAGGCTTAGACTTAAAGAGACTTAGTCTTAGTCTAATGCATTTCCCAGTGGCTTAAAAAAGTCTAAATCTAAGTCTAAGACTAAGACTAAATCTAAGTCTAACTTAGTGTACAGCAAGTCCGGACGAAAATAAAAAATAAAAAAATAAAACATAAACAATTTATATCCAAGTATCAAAACAAGTTAATTCACTCATTTTTAACGCAGCTCGCCCGCGCCTGTGTGTGCGTGTGAACGGTGCATGTGTAGAAGTGCGTTTTTATACCTACTCTTTGCGAAATCCCGTCCTTAAATACTTCGAAAAGGGAGAAACCTCCTTAATTCGACAGATATTTTTTTTTTGTATATAATTTAAAGCAATTATTTTAAAATACTATTCTTTAGAATGTACAGCTGCAAACCCTTTGTTTTTCCGGAACAAAAAGATCTCCCCAAATTCTCAACAATGCCTACGCAAAAAAATCACATCGTTCTGTTGCTCTGTTACGTGATTGAAGGACAAGTCAACAAACAAACACACCATCGCTTTTAGTATGAAGTTAAGAAACTTTGAAATTAATTCTGAAAAGTAAATGGATATAAACTATCTAAAGTTGGGAAATTCAAAATTACCTATTATTTTATGAAATAATTTCAAGATCCCTTAAGAACAAATGGATTAGAGATCATCCATCACTGTCATTAACGGTTGATTTAGCTCCCATGACATGGGTTCAAAAATTACAAGTTGGATACTTTTAATATCGAGAGAATTTTTTTTTCCGCATTATTTTTAAAGATATCAACTATAAAATGCATTTATAGCTGATCGGTAAAACCGACTGCGCAAACCACATTCGGTTTTACCGAGTTCGTTAAACAAATATTATGTCTGTATACGCTAGTCAGATAACAGATTATATTATGTGCCGAATATATTCAGTTGACATAAGTGCTGCAAACCGCTGATTATGAAATTTATTGAAACGCTTTAAGGTTTGATGGGTAAATCGTTTAAATGATTCGAGCTGGCTATTACTGTAGTATGTATTGAACGGGTGTTGGCTGAATTGAACTTAATAATGTGTAGATGATTTAATTTAAAAGTAAAAATTACGCATTAGCAGGTATTCGTGGTCTGTATAAAAAAAAGACGTGTGGCACTTGGGGACTGCCGCAGTAAAGCTATTGCATAGCCTTTTTTATCAACGCCACCTAGCGGCTCACCCCTAGATGGCGTTGATAAAAAATGCGCCATCTAGCGGCTCACCGTAGAGGAGTCCCGTGTCAGGTTATTTTCGTTACGGAATTTCTGGATTCGGTCTCCACGCTGGCACGCTATGCAATAGCTTAATAATTTGTTGAGTGAGGATTGGCCGTGTATAGAGATCGAATGTTTTTTTGAGTTAGTTTCTCTCCCTGGTGAGACAACATATCCACTCCTATCACAAGCTTTTCGCTTGGAGGGGAGAGGAGAATATAAGTCAAGTTCAGCTTGGCTAATATTCTTTAAAAATATATATATCGTTTTTCACCTATAGATAAACGCCTCTTTTCCTTGAATGAAATATAAAAAATAACGTAGCTAATATTGTTCAGCGATAATGCTCCTTTATTTCAGAGTTTTTATTTATGGGGAAGCTAGTAGCCACAACAACCCCTGTTTATTACTAAAGCCTATTGAGAAGTTCGAAACAAATTGTTTTAACTTCAAAACAAGGTATTGAGTGTCGGAAATAATTAACTTAGCAGTTTAGAGCAGGTTGAATAGCGTTATTTTTAACTCGCAGGAGAAATCAATTATTATATGAAAGTAAAAGTATATTTTTTATGATTGCATTACGGTACTTAGTAGTTCATTCTTGGCACCTACAATAGCAATATAAAAGTGACATTTTCGCGAGCGAAGCGAGCGCGAAATTTTTTATGATTGCATTACGGTACTTAGTAGTTCATTCTTGGCACCTACAATAGCAACATAAAAGTGACATTTTCGCGAGCGAAGCTAGCGCGAAATTTTTTATGATTGCATTACGGCACTTAGTAGTCCATTCTTGGCACTTACAATAGCAACAGAAAAGTGACATTTTCACGAACGAAGTGAGTGCGAAATTTTTTATTCTGCACTGCGCCATATCTATTCCTGTACTTTTGGCGCTTGAGACCTTGCGTTTGTATGCGCCGGTTGGCCCTACCAACTATTTAGTAATTGTTATTGGGGTTATTTTAAAATGTGTTTGTGGACCTAATGACATTTAGGTATTACAAATATGTATCTTTTTAATTTCTGTAAGACATAAATAAAAATTTTGGCCCCAAATTCGCCGCCCCTAAAATCTGCTGCCCTAGGCTCCAGTCAAATCAGCCATTTGGTAAATCTACCACTGTGCGTAACCTTTCTTCTTGTCCCAAAGAGTTTAGTTTATATCAATTTTAATTTTGAAAATAATCGCTCGGCACTATAGTACGGTCGCCGAACAGAAAGAATTTCGTACAATGACCTCTTTGCCTACTGACAGTGGTTACAAACATTTTTCTATTAAGTACGGTTTATATAAAATATTTGAAGGAGAAAAAAAATTAGTAGCTTATTAAATAAATTATTTATTTTTAAACAGTTATTATAATCGAGTTATATTAACTTATTACATACAAATAAAAAAATGAAAATTCAAAAATCAAAGTCCGATTTCTCTGTATCGGAGTAACTACTTTCCGACGACGTCTCGCCTGTCACAGTTATAACGAAATAATGTACAGTTTTGTCTACATTATGATCTAGACTACCTGAATTCAATTCACAAGCAAACAGAAACAAACCTTAGGTTCGCAAGTAAAAGGTTTACAATCCACGAGGACGGCGGTCATTGCATTTGTGCGAGCGTGACGCATTATTTTAAAGCGGGAGTGACAGAGACAGGTAGTAACAGGTTAATGTACGAAATTCTTTCTGTTCCGCGACCGTACTATAGCCGTAGTCACAGGAATGGCTATAAATGTTATGATCATCTTGTGCTTCCGGCCCTCTCTGATCGGGGGCCCCTGCCGGCTGGGGCCCGTGGCATTTTGCCGTCATGCCACCCTATAGTTATGCCTCTGGTTGACTCTACAATACACAATCGCAAAAAAGAATCGCATTGTAGAGTCAACGTCTCCTGAAGATGCTCCGGTGTCAAAGTGAAACTTGTGTAGATTTAAGGTTTATTTAGCTTGCTCGATTGCTTCTTTTTCATGCGTTCCTAGTGACAGGGGGGCAAGCAATGCATAGCGAATGCTGCAAGGTTTACCGTAAACCGTTTTCCGGTTGGGGTATTACAGGAAAATAAGTAAATTATACCTTCGAACTAGCTTTTGCCTGCGACGTCGTCCGCGTGACTTAGGTTACTATTTTTCCGGGATAAAAGGTTACTTTCCTTGCCATCAAAAACACCCGTTCAATGCAAAATGTATGAGAAAATGAATTTTTTTTTTTTGTGAATTTTTCCGATATTTTATAGTTATTCTGCTATTCGGGACGGAGATAAGTAGGTACAACAAATCAAAAACTATGAAAATCGGTCCAGCTGTTCTAGACTTATAACTAGTTATAAGTGTTCGAACAAATCCGACTTTGTTAAAGAATTTAATATATCTTTCTATAATAGAATAATTATATTATAGAAAGATATATTAAAGATGATGCGACTCATGTAACATCGATCGAACATCACTGTACAAGTTCGTTTGATCACATATTATTTTTGTTTAACGTTGCTCTTTTTGGACCTCTAAGGCCAATTTTACCAACATCGAGTAACGTTTAATCCAAAATAAATTGCACGGTCCGAGAGATATTTTGATCTTCTATCTTTTGGTTTGATAGGTTATAACAGAATAAGTTTGTTGCTTTTTGAGTTGGTATTAGGTAATAGTCATTGGTGATTTCAATCCCATCTTTATACTGAGATCTATAGAGCGTGCTCTCACTAAACTCGGACTTAAGTTAGAATAGCAAGAAAAGGTTAGAATTATTTTGCTAATAGACGATGCCCGCGACTTCGTCCACGCGGATCAAGGTTTTTTAATTCCCTTGGGAACTCTGTAATTTTCCGGGATAAAATGTAGCCTATGTTAATCCTGGGTATGAGCTAATTTTATTCCAAATTTCAGCCAAATCGGTTCATTCGCTGTGGCGTGAAGGAGTAACAAACATACACACACACACACACACACACATACAAAATTTCGGCTTTATAATATTAGTGTGAATTAGTGTGATAGTGTGAAATATTAGTGTGATGTGATGTGATAGTGTGATAATCCGCTTACAGAAAAATCTGTATGGTCAAACATGCAGTTACAAGCTAAGCACCGCTTACCTCCCCAACCAAGCAAGAAAGCCAAGTTCCCCAGCAAGCAATGCCACCACCACTCACATACACCACCGCACAAGACTTTAATACTACTCACTAAAGTTAGAATTACAACATATAAATATGCTCTGACATAAATCTGTCTCGTTTTAACTCTACCTTGAGTTTGAGCAGAGCGAGAGTGCGGTCTATAGATTTCAGCCCTAAAATTAACATAAGGTTTTTGAAGGTCCCACAAATAAATATTTCGCTATTGGCTACAGCAAACTTTATATTCGTAAAGTTTGTTAAAGATATTCGAGTGTTTGAGCTAATAGATTAAACATGAACTCTTAATTGGATTTAGGTGATTTATTCCCAAAGAGAGTCAAATTACTAGAGCATGCAATGTCGTCAAACCAGTCATGCTTTTTACCATTTAGAAAAATAGCACTGGATTTCTTATTCTTCTGACGTCATGACGTTGTTTTATGGACATAAATTGTTTATTTTTTTCAGGCGAACACTTAAAACGATCTCTATTTTAATAATATTTCTATTTTTATGATAGGTACAATTTTTTTGTATTGGAGCATCTGTGTATAAGGTCGGTTTTCATAGATAAAAACCATGCTCATAAAATCAGGTAGATTTTATTATTTGCAAAATTATAATAACATTGAAAACGGCAAATAAACCTCATCATTACTTTAAAACTGGCCTTAAATTGTCGCAAACGCAAGCCTTATTATACAAAAAAAATGTTTTCTTCTCCAGTAAGACACCTCAATGATTATTCCATTACGCAGTTCAAACCCACATCTACTAAATAAATTACAAAGTTAATGTTCGAGAGACCCTTGTCTTCCGCACGACTGTTTGACAGCAGATAGGTGACTGGCTTTGTCATAACATGACATCTCTATAAATATTAATTATTTTAACAGACTTCAGAAATGCGGTGGTCCATAGCGGAACCAGAGGTGCCAACATAACTCATTATCGTAGCAATTCTTCAAGCTACACCGCGTAGGTCGTATATTAAACCCTCAATAGCCCAACGGTTAAATGATGCGTGCTGACAACTGAAAGGTCGACGGTTCAATCCCCACCCGATGCACTATTGTAGTAATTGAATGTCAAGTTCAGTATAACTAATATTCTTAATTTTTTTTAGAATAGGATCCCAAAGTATTTGGCGATCTAAACGCTGCATCGGGAACGCGTCGTTGGCAAACCCCACGCAGCTTTCCAATTAGTTTCCAAACTAATTGGAAAACGCTGGCAACTGTTGGATACGAGCGGCACAAGATTTTGATCTGTGGCGATCCTTTTAAGAGGAAGCGCGGGCGGCCGATTGTCTATTCAAATGTGTTCTTCCGTTTTCTCTGTGGATAATAGCAATAGTAAAAATATTTTTGTACCCTATCTGTGTCTAGGTTTTGCTTTTTTCAATAAAGTTGCAAAAATAGGCTAGTTTTACCGGCCCCTATCAGACATCCCGCGAACACATTGGCCGAATATAATCAAGAAAAAAAAGTTAAATCGGTCCAGTTTTGGTTGAGGAAACAGGAAAATACGAGAGTCTGTTTTTCATTATGAATAATCTGTTCAAGCTGCAGCTGTCTCTATATCAGCTACCATTCTGTCTGGTTTAAGAGTAGCGCGACGGCAATACCGAATTCTTTGAATTTCTTGCTGCCCGCGTTTCGTCTTAAGAGATTAGGATAAGTGATAAACAGATAATTGAAAGTTGGGGTCTGGTGCCAATCGATATTACGTGGAATGTAATCAAGATATCCGAACGAGATTGAGTATTGTCTCTTAGTATTACAGTTTGGAGATTAAGTATTGTCTCTTATTCGTTCAGTTTCATTGCAAAAAACACTTGAAATGAGACAAATTGGTAACATTCCTTACTTCAGACAGCATATTTAGGTGGGTACATTTCGCTTTAAAGATCGCAGTAATTTGTTTTCAGCAACGTTCAACATGCTTGTGTTACGAGCCGAATAATTAACTCTTTGTTTTTCAATATTTTTTGCTACGAATGCAGAATCGCCTACATCCATCAATCCGCCTTAAAAGTTTCCATTTGTACTTCGAAAAGGGAGAAACCTCCTTAATTCGACAGATATTTTTTTTTTTGTATATAATTTAAAGCAATTATTTTAAAATACTATTCTTTAGAATGTACAGCTGCAAACCCTTTGTTTTTCCGGAACAAAAAGATCTCCCCAAATTCTCAACAATGCCTACGCAAAAAAATCACATCGTTCTGTTGCTCTGTTACGTGATTGAAGGACAAGTCAACAAACAAACACACCATCGCTTTTAGTATGAAGTTAAGAAACTTTGAAATTAATTCTGAAAAGTAAATGGATATAAACTATCTAAAGTTGGGAAATTCAAAATTACCTATTATTTTATGAAATAATTTCAAGATCCCTTAAGAACAAATGGATTAGAGATCATCCATCACTGTCATTAACGGTTGATTTAGCTCCCATGACATGGGTTCAAAAATTACAAGTTGGATACTTTTAATATCGAGAGAATTTTTTTTTCCGCATTATTTTTAAAGATATCAACTATAAAATGCATTTATAGCTGATCGGTAAAACCGACTGCGCAAACCACATTCGGTTTTACCGAGTTCGTTAAACAAATATTATGTCTGTATACGCTAGTCAGATAACAGATTATATTATGTGCCGAATATATTCAGTTGACATAAGTGCTGCAAACCGCTGATTATGAAATTTATTGAAACGCTTTAAGGTTTGATGGGTAAATCGTTTAAATGATTCGAGCTGGCTATTACTGTAGTATGTATTGAACGGGTGTTGGCTGAATTGAACTTAATAATGTGTAGATGATTTAATTTAAAAGTAAAAATTACGCATTAGCAGGTATTCGTGGTCTGTATAAAAAAAAGACGTGTGGCACTTGGGGACTGCCGCAGTAAAGCTATTGCATAGCCTTTTTTATCAACGCCACCTAGCGGCTCACCCCTAGATGGCGTTGATAAAAAATGCGCCATCTAGCGGCTCACCGTAGAGGAGTCCCGTGTCAGGTTATTTTCGTTACGGAATTTCTGGATTCGGTCTCCACGCTGGCACGCTATGCAATAGCTTAATAATTTGTTGAGTGAGGATTGGCCGTGTATAGAGATCGAATGTTTTTTTGAGTTAGTTTCTCTCCCTGGTGAGACAACATATCCACTCCTATCACAAGCTTTTCGCTTGGAGGGGAGAGGAGAATATAAGTCAAGTTCAGCTTGGCTAATATTCTTTAAAAATATATATATCGTTTTTCACCTATAGATAAACGCCTCTTTTCCTTGAATGAAATATAAAAAATAACGTAGCTAATATTGTTCAGCGATAATGCTCCTTTATTTCAGAGTTTTTATTTATGGGGAAGCTAGTAGCCACAACAACCCCTGTTTATTACTAAAGCCTATTGAGAAGTTCGAAACAAATTGTTTTAACTTCAAAACAAGGTATTGAGTGTCGGAAATAATTAACTTAGCAGTTTAGAGCAGGTTGAATAGCGTTATTTTTAACTCGCAGGAGAAATCAATTATTATATGAAAGTAAAAGTATATTTTTTATGATTGCATTACGGTACTTAGTAGTTCATTCTTGGCACCTACAATAGCAATATAAAAGTGACATTTTCGCGAGCGAAGCGAGCGCGAAATTTTTTATGATTGCATTACGGTACTTAGTAGTTCATTCTTGGCACCTACAATAGCAACATAAAAGTGACATTTTCGCGAGCGAAGCTAGCGCGAAATTTTTTATGATTGCATTACGGCACTTAGTAGTCCATTCTTGGCACTTACAATAGCAACAGAAAAGTGACATTTTCACGAACGAAGTGAGTGCGAAATTTTTTATTCTGCACTGCGCCATATCTATTCCTGTACTTTTGGCGCTTGAGACCTTGCGTTTGTATGCGCCGGTTGGCCCTACCAACTATTTAGTAATTGTTATTGGGGTTATTTTAAAATGTGTTTGTGGACCTAATGACATTTAGGTATTACAAATATGTATCTTTTTAATTTCTGTAAGACATAAATAAAAATTTTGGCCCCAAATTCGCCGCCCCTAAAATCTACCACTGTGCGTAACCTTTCTTCTTGTCCCAAAGAGTTTAGTTTATATCAATTTTAATTTTGAAAATAATCGCTCGGCACTATAGTACGGTCGCCGAACAGAAAGAATTTCGTACAATGACCTCTTTGCCTACTGACAGTGGTTACAAACATTTTTCTATTAAGTACGGTTTATATAAAATATTTGAAGGAGAAAAAAAATTAGTAGCTTATTAAATAAATTATTTATTTTTAAACAGTTATTATAATCGAGTTATATTAACTTATTACATACAAATAAAAAAATGAAAATTCAAAAATCAAAGTCCGATTTCTCTGTATCGGAGTAACTACTTTCCGACGACGTCTCGCCTGTCACAGTTATAACGAAATAATGTACAGTTTTGTCTACATTATGATCTAGACTACCTGAATTCAATTCACAAGCAAACAGAAACAAACCTTAGGTTCGCAAGTAAAAGGTTTACAATCCACGAGGACGGCGGTCATTGCATTTGTGCGAGCGTGACGCATTATTTTAAAGCGGGAGTGACAGAGACAGGTAGTAACAGGTTAATGTACGAAATTCTTTCTGTTCCGCGACCGTACTATAGCCGTAGTCACAGGAATGGCTATAAATGTTATGATCATCTTGTGCTTCCGGCCCTCTCTGATCGGGGGCCCCTGCCGGCTGGGGCCCGTGGCATTTTGCCGTCATGCCACCCTATAGTTATGCCTCTGGTTGACTCTACAATACACAATCGCAAAAAAGAATCGCATTGTAGAGTCAACGTCTCCTGAAGATGCTCCGGTGTCAAAGTGAAACTTGTGTAGATTTAAGGTTTATTTAGCTTGCTCGATTGCTTCTTTTTCATGCGTTCCTAGTGACAGGGGGGCAAGCAATGCATAGCGAATGCTGCAAGGTTTACCGTAAACCGTTTTCCGGTTGGGGTATTACAGGAAAATAAGTAAATTATACCTTCGAACTAGCTTTTGCCTGCGACGTCGTCCGCGTGACTTAGGTTACTATTTTTCCGGGATAAAAGGTTACTTTCCTTGCCATCAAAAACACCCGTTCAATGCAAAATGTATGAGAAAATGAATTTTTTTTTTTTGTGAATTTTTCCGATATTTTATAGTTATTCTGCTATTCGGGACGGAGATAAGTAGGTACAACAAATCAAAAACTATGAAAATCGGTCCAGCTGTTCTAGACTTATAACTAGTTATAAGTGTTCGAACAAATCCGACTTTGTTAAAGAATTTAATATATCTTTCTATAATAGAATAATTATATTATAGAAAGATATATTAAAGATGATGCGACTCATGTAACATCGATCGAACATCACTGTACAAGTTCGTTTGATCACATATTATTTTTGTTTAACGTTGCTCTTTTTGGACCTCTAAGGCCAATTTTACCAACATCGAGTAACGTTTAATCCAAAATAAATTGCACGGTCCGAGAGATATTTT
The DNA here is from genome assembly GCA_038048805.1 of Hipparchia sbordonii. Taxonomy (NCBI): domain Eukaryota; kingdom Metazoa; phylum Arthropoda; class Insecta; order Lepidoptera; family Nymphalidae; genus Hipparchia; species Hipparchia sbordonii. Next base: position 2,828,159 of record JBBIWI010000007.1, read on the forward strand.
GATCTTCTATCTTTTGGTTTGATAGGTTATAACAGAATAAGTTTGTTGCTTTTTGAGTTGGTATTAGGTAATAGTCATTGGTGATTTCAATCCCATCTTTATACTGAGATCTATAGAGCGTGCTCTCACTAAACTCGGACTTAAGTTAGAATAGCAAGAAAAGGTTAGAATTATTTTGCTAATAGACGATGCCCGCGACTTCGTCCACGCGGATCAAGGTTTTTTAATTCCCTTGGGAACTCTGTAATTTTCCGGGATAAAATGTAGCCTATGTTAATCCTGGGTATGAGCTAATTTTATTCCAAATTTCAGCCAAATCGGTTCATTCGCTGTGGCGTGAAGGAGTAACAAACATACACACACACACACACACACACATACAAAATTTCGGCTTTATAATATTAGTGTGAATTAGTGTGATAGTGTGAAATATTAGTGTGATGTGATGTGATAGTGTGATAATCCGCTTACAGAAAAATCTGTATGGTCAAACATGCAGTTACAAGCTAAGCACCGCTTACCTCCCCAACCAAGCAAGAAAGCCAAGTTCCCCAGCAAGCAATGCCACCACCACTCACATACACCACCGCACAAGACTTTAATACTACTCACTAAAGTTAGAATTACAACATATAAATATGCTCTGACATAAATCTGTCTCGTTTTAACTCTACCTTGAGTTTGAGCAGAGCGAGAGTGCGGTCTATAGATTTCAGCCCTAAAATTAACATAAGGCTTTTGAAGGTCCCACAAATAAATATTTCGCTATTGGCTACAGCAAACTTTATATTCGTAAAGTTTGTTAAAGATATTCGAGTGTTTGAGCTAATAGATTAAACATGAACTCTTAATTGGATTTACGTGATTTATTCCCAAAGAGATGTTTAATTACTAGAGCGTGCAATGTCGTCAAACCAGTCATGCTTTTTGCCATTTAGAAAAATAGCACTGGATTTCTTATTCTTCTGACGTCATGACGTTGTTTTATGGACATAAATTGTTTATTTTCTTCAGGCGAACACTTAAAACGATCTCTAGTTTAATAATATTTCTATTTTTATGATATGATATAATTGTATTGGAGCATCTGTGTATAAGGTCGGTTCTCATAGATAAAAACCACGCTCATAAAATCAGGTAGATTTTATTATTTGCAAAATTAAAACTGGCCTTAAATTGTCGCAAACGCAAGCCTATTATGCAAAAAAAAATGTTTTCTTCTCCAGTAATAAGAAACCTCAATGATTATTCCATTACACAGTTCAAGCCCACATCTACTAAATAAATTACAAAGTTAATGTTCGAGGGACCCTTGTCTTCCGCACGACTGTTTGACAGCAGATAGGTGACTGGCTTTGTCATGACATGACATCTCTATAAATATTTATTTTAACAGACTTCAGAAATGCGGTGGTCCATAGCGGAACCAGAGGTGCCAACATAACTCATTATCGTAGCAATTCTTCAAGCTACCCCGCGTAGGTCGTATAATAAAGCCCCAATAGCCCAAAAAAAAACGTTGACGGTTCAATCCCCATCCGATGCACTATTGTCGTAACTACTTTACACTAGCTTTACGTTTATATGGAGTTAAGAATGTAAAGTTCAGCTTGACATACTACTAATATTCTTAATTAAAAAAATATTCTTAATTAAAAAAAATTAGGATCCCAAAGTATTTGGCGATCTGAACGCCGCATCTGGAACGCAGCGTTGGCAAACCCCACGCAGCTAGTGCCAGCGCTTTCCAAACTAATTGGAAAATGCTGGCAACTGATGGATACGAGCGGCACAAGATTTTGATCTATGGCGATCCTTTTAACAGAAAGCGTGGGCGGCCGTTTGTCTATTCAAAAGTGTTCTTCCGTTTTCTCTGTGGATAACAACAATAGTAAATAAAAATATTTTTGTACCCTATCTGTGTCTAGGTTTTGCTTTTTTCAATAAAAGTTGCAAAAATAGGCTAGTTTTACCGGCCCCTATCAGACATCCCGCGAAAACATTGGCCGAATATACCTACTCGTAATCAAGAAAAAAAGTTTAATCGGTCCAGTTTTGGTTGAGGAAACAGGAAAATACGAAAGTCTGTTTTTCATTAGGAATAATCTGTTCAAGCTGCAGCTGTCTCTATCAGCTACCATTGTGTCTGGTTCGGGAATAGCGCGACGGCAATACCGAATTCTTTGAATTTCTTGCTGCCCGCGTTTCGTCTTAAGAGATTAGGATAAGTGATAAACAGATAATTGAAAGTTGGGGTCTGGTGCCAATCGATATTACGTGGAATGTAATCAAGATACCCGAACGAGATTGAGTATTGTCTCTTATTATTACAGTTTAGAGATTAAGTATTGTCTCTTATTCGTTCAGTTTCATTGCAAAAAATACTTGAGATGAGACAAATTGGTAACATTCCTTACTTCAGACAGCATATTTAGGTGGGTACATTTCGCTTTAAAGATCGCAGTAATTTGTTTTCAGAAACGTTCAACATGCTTGTGTTACGAGCCGAATAATTAACTCTTTGTTTTCATGTTTTTTTGCTACGAAGCAGAATCATCTACATCCATCAATCCGCCTTAAAAATTTCCATTTGTTAAATACTTAGAAAAGGGAGAAACCTCCTTAATTCGACAGATATTTTTTTTTTGTACAAAATTTAAAGCAATTCTTTTAAAATACTATTCTTTAGAATGTACAGCTGCAAACCCTTTATTGTTCCGGACCAAAAAGATCTCCCCAAATTCTCAACAATGCCTACGCAAAAAAATCACGTCGTTCTGTTGCTCTGTTGCGTAATTGAAGGACAAGCCAACAAACTAACAAACAAACACACCGTCGCTTTTAGTATGAAGTTAAGAAACTTTGAAATTTATTCTGAAAAGTAAATGGATATAAACTATCTAAAGTTGGGAAATTCAAAATTACCTATTATTTTATGAAATAATTTCAAGATCCCTTAAGAACAAATGGATTAGAGATCATCCATCACTGTCATTAACGGTTGATTTAGCTCCCATGACATGGGTTCAAAAATTACAAGTTGGATACTCTTAATATCGAGATAATTTTTTTTCCGTATTATTTTTAAAGATATCAACTATAAAATGTATTTATAGCTGATCGGTAAAACCGATTGCGCAAACCACATTCGGTTTTACCGAGTTCGTTAAACAAATATTATGTCTGTATACGCTAGTCAGATAACAGATTATATTATGTGCCGAATATATTCAGTTGACATAAGTGCTGCAAACCGCTGATTATGAAATTTATTGAAACGCTTTAAGGTTTGATAGGTAAATCGTTTAAATAATTCGAGCTGGCTATATATTCAATTCAGTCAGCACCCGTTCAATACATACTACGGTAGTATGTATTGAACGGGTGCTGACTGAATTGAACTTAATAATGTGTAGATGATTTAATTTAAAAGTAAGAATTACGCATTAGCAGGAAGGTATTCGTGGTCTGTATAAAAATAATTTGATGAGTGAGGAATGGCCGTGTATAGCGATCGAATGCTTTTTGAGTTATTTTCTCTCCCTGGAAAGACAACATAATATCCACTCCTATCACAAGATTTTCGCTTATTTGGAGGGGAGAGAAGAATATAAGTCAAGTTCAGCTTGGCTAATATTCTTTTTAAAAAAAAATATATCGTTTTTCATCTATAGATAAACGCCTCTTTCCTTGAATGAAATATAAAAAATAACGTAGCTAATATTGTTCGGCGATAATGCTCTTTTATTTCAGAGTTTTTATTTATGGGGAAGCTAGTAGCAACAGCAACCCCTGTTTATTACTAAAGCCTATTGAGAAGTTCGAAACAAATTGTTTTAACTTCAAAACAAGGTATTGAGTGTCGGAAATAATTAACTTAGCAGTTTAGAGCAGGTTGAATAGCGTTATTTTTAACTCGCAGGAGAAATCAATTAAGTATATTAAAGTAAAAGTATACGTCGCTGAATCTTAAATATTTTTATACTAATACTAGCCATTTCCTACGGCTTTACTCATGTTAAGTTCGTTCGTTTAATTTTTCAAAAGTTGAATTTTCAAAAATCCTTTCTTATTGGACGCCTACGTTATAATCAGTCAGTCAATCTGTCAGTCAGTCAACTTTTCCTTTTATATATTTTATTAGCTTTTATTAGATAGATTATAAATAGGATAGTGTGTTTTGTTGATTTATTGGTTTGTCCTACAATCACGTAGCAACAGAGCAACGAAAAGATGTGATTCTTGCATGGGCATAGTTGAGGACTCGGAGAGTGACGTAATCTACCTTTAATCCCGGAAAAAATCCCGTTTTCGCAGGATTTGTAAAAGCTCAACTCTACACAGACGAAGTCGTGGGCAGAAGCTAGTAAATCCAATTTTTATAATGTAAATCTTATTATCGAGTAAAAAATTTTTCGCCGTATTTTTAATTTATCAAGGTAGTGCGCGAGGTCCCTTAAAGAGGGTGGCATACTGCATAATCAAGTTTTGTCACTCCCACTTATTTAGTATCATGTGAACGTGTCTTGAGCCATTATCTCATGAAATTAATATTGCTGTAAAATTCACCTAAATTTAGCACCAGTAACTTAATTTTACACCCTTTGCTTCGAATTTTGCTCAGATATAGAGCAGTTCTTTAAAAATGAACGATTATTTAAACATCCTTTATAAACCACCTACATTATTATTTTTTAAACAAAGTGTCCATTAAATAGCAGCAATTAAAGGCAAGTCACTAGACTAGAACAGAATAGTATTTAAGTCAAAAAAACTTTTACAAAGTGCTTTGAATCGTCAAGTGAATCTAGTGATTCGAAAAGCCGTTCTAACCGAAAAGAAACAGCAAGAAAATTGGCGATTGCTCTTTAAAACATGTACAAAAGTACGAGTACTTAAGTTTAGCTTATTAATCATTAGGTTTAGGTTTAAAGAATTTATTCTCAAAGAACAATTTGCTCACTTACAGAGAACTTACGACTATAAAATTAATACAAAAAGTACAATCATATAAAAAAATAAAACTTTGGAAAGTCGGTTAAAAATGCAACCTATGTTACTCCCGGTAAAATCAGCTATCTATTAGTGAAAATCCCGTCAAAATCAGTCCAGCTGTCGCCGAGATTAGCGGCAATAAACAAACAGACAGTCAGACAAAATTCTTTAAAATTGTTTTTTGTTGCAAGTACCGTATTTATTTACATATACTTACATTTAGTTATAGTTAGTGATATTACAAACAGATACTTCAATTTTATTTACATATTTGTATAGATGTAAAGCAGAGATTTAGAGAGTATATCTAAATCTGTTATGTAAAGTATGATAACTATGTAAACAGACTGATGCAACACTTTCTAAAAATATATCCTTAATCTAAATTCTAAACGGCTTGTTATCAAAGCAGAGATTATTCATGAAACGATAACACAATTTTGTAAATTACACCAAGAGGTTTAATCAATTGAGATCATGTCCTGACAACATCATACCGCCCAATTTGCAAGAACTACCCCGCCCCACTCCTTGTTTTACGAAGCTGAAGAATATAGACAACTTGTCTTCACTTGTCTATGAATGGAAGGGTCTCAATATTTTGGTTATAAATAAGCAATTTGCATAACATGATTGCTTGCCCGCAGATTTTGTTTATTGCTTGGTAACATCGCAGGATTTTCAATATTTTCCCTGTTAACAAGATTAACCTGTTTTAGTGGGGAAATTGAAATTGTGAAAATAAGGAAATACATCGCTACAAGGCTGGGAAATAATATTTAGGCGCTTATCTAAATAGATGATTATAAGAAAATGCTTTGTTACAATGCTGGGAAATATTTAGGCGCTTGTCTAAATAGATGACAATAAGAAAATGCTTCGCTACAATGCTTGGAAATAATATCTAGGCGCTCGTCTAAATAGATGATCACTATTACGCTCAGAGAACTATAATGCTTAGAGAACTACAACGCTTAGAGAACTATAACGCTTAGAGAACTTTGACGCTTAGAACGGAAGTTTCTAACAAAGTTTCGCTCCATGCGTTGTCTCAAAACCAACCAATTAATGTGTGGCACTCAAATAATCACTCATGTAATTATTTTCTTGTACTGGTACTGATAATTACGTTTGTAATGGTTATTGTGATAAACTACGGTACGGGCGGCGGTGGTATTTGTACTGAAATCGGTGGCTGGACTTATTTACCGAGCGTGACTATCTCTGCATTGCTTGGATCCGAAATCTAATATTTATTTTTTAGAGGTTATATATTGTTAGGAGGATACTAGCTACGGTCTATCTTGATTATCCCAAACACATATAGGGCAAAAGAGACATAATACATACCTAGACCAAATATGACCATATATGTAGTTATATAAATAAAGGCATGTAATTAAACAGGCTTCTATTTAATAGCATTATTCGCCTTTAAAAATTTACATTGCCCTCTAAATTACTAAGTCAGCCACAATCAATGTGCCTCTAAAAAATACTATTTCAGCCAGTATATATTTTGAATATAAGATAAGCTTCTATAAATACAACTCAGCATGATAGCACAGCAAAAGCAAATGATAGGTATCGATGTAACTAAAGAAAAAAAGGATTTTTTTTTGAGAAAAATAAAATTTAAAAAATGATGGTTCTTAAATTCAATGCAAGATAAATGATACCTAACCTCGACTTATTATATTCCATAAATAAATAAAGTTACAGGTATAAACGCCGGGATAGATAGTTATAATTAAATTATACCTATAAAATGTTTACAGAGTCAATAATTATATCCAGCTCGATTTATTTGTAGCCATACAAGTAAGTATATTGGTTCTGTTAATATCCACTAATAAATCAGCGGCTTTAACCAAACCAAACCTAATTGACTTTCGATCATTTCGCGGTCTCGTCTATAGACGGACTGAGTTACTGCAGTCATTAATCTATGAAATGAATGCATCAATCACTGCACTTTATGTAGAGTAGGTAGATACACTATCGCCACATGACTTCCTGGAGTCAGATTTTGATTAATCCCGGGGGAACCCTCTATTTTTCCAGAATAAACTTTGTTTGTCCTTAAATCATACAAACAAAATCACATCTATCTATTATCTAAAAACAAAAAACCCCGTCTTAGTGCACCTCTACAATATAAAAGAAACCTTGGTAGCCAACAGGTCTCTGGAATAGGGATCCTAGAGACCTTTTTCATAAAGGTTTTTTTATTCGATATCCATTTACTTTTCAGAATTAATTTCAAAGTTCCTACTTAACTTTGTACTAAAAGCGATGGTGTTTGTTTGTTAGTTTATTGGTTGTTTTTATTCGACGACAAGACAGTCCTTGACTGCGATCTCACCTGATGGTAAACGACGATGCAGTCTAAGATCGTAGCGGGCTAACTAAGAACAAGTATTTAGTATGGCAGTGTACATTCAACCCATACCCCTAATCGGTTTCTACCCGCTATCGTGCCGGAACGCTAAATCGTGTGGCGGCACATCTTTGACGGTAGGGTGGTAACTAGCCACGGCCAAAACCTCCCACCAGACCAGACCAGAGACAATTCAGAAATTATAAATTCCCAAATTGCCCCCGCCGGGAATCGAACCCGAGACCTCCCAGTTTTAAGACCACAACGCTTTCCACTGCGCCAGGGAGGTCGTCAATAGGCAGGTATTAAAAAAATATTTTATGAAGTGCATCTTATGAAAAGTAAAAACTCTACCAGGTATCCAGGCTCTTAAATAGGTTTCACCCAGATAATATACTCGTTTAAGTATATTTTTTAAGCTCTCGCAATTTATCATCAAAACAGTGATTAAAAAGAAACCCAATACTGATAAAGTACAATAACTCGCAAACAATTTATTATCCACGTAATACGAAAATACGACAGCAACCAGTGACTTCATAGATATAATCAGACCTACATAAAAAGAACTTAGAGAGGCTTATTTTTAACGCATCCCATACAAATACAGACCGAGGCCTGTGGAGGTCCATGCAAGAGACTTTTGTCCAGCAGTGGACGTCTATTAGTTGATAAAGAAGAAGAAGATACAAATTAAGTTTGACTCTTATTTTTAATACTTTTTTTTGTTCAATGACAAGATAGGCCTTGATTCACCTGATCTCATATCACATCACATCTCATCACACTAATATTATAAAGCCGAAAGTTTGTATGTGTATGAGTGTGTGTGTATGTTTGTTACTCCTTCACGCCACAAAAAATGAACCGATTTGGCTCCGACCGAAGTGGAGATAGCTCATACCCAGGATTAAAACATAGGCTACATTTTATCCTGGAAAATTACAGAGTTCCCATGAGAATTGAAAAACCTTGATCCACGCGGACGAAGTCGCGGGCATCGACTAGTTAATAATGAATTACACTCAATGAAGCTTAATACGTATCCAAAATCTATATGCTTTATCAGATTTAGTTTAAAGTATACTACTTCTTTAAATATATAGATTAGCGCTTGACTGAGATCTCACCTGCGCTTGCTTAGAAGATGCCTATTCACTCTTGATCTAAATATACCAAAGATTAAACAAAATACCGACCAATAATTGCAGGATTTTTAAAAATTGCAGGCAAAAGCTCGCCTTTATAGACGAGAACATAATATCGTCGACTAGTTAAAATCACTCCAAATATTCCAATGGTAATCGTGGTGAAAAGTTAATTTCAGACGCCAAGTTAAAGTGGGTTAGTTTGTAACTTAGCCACAGAACTTAATGTATTTTGTGATATAAGGGAAGAAGATGTTACACGAATGTTAGGCTGTGCATAGACCGCACTTTCACTCTGCTCAGACTCAAGACAGAGATAAAACGAGACAGATTTATGTCGGAGCATATTTGTGTCTCGTTTTAACTCTTATTTGGACTCCGAGCTAAGTTAGAGCACAGTCTTACGATCTTAGCATTAGTATAGTTGCAGTAGTGACTTTTTCTGATTGTTTATCACAGCCTAATCTGGGGGGCGATTCAGACCTGTTCGATTACCGTGTCGATACGGTTAGATATCGATCTCGTATAAAAATTTTTTGTCGTGTGATTCAGAGCGTTTGGTTTGAGGATACGATTCGGTATCGACTACGTTATCGACATCGACAAGATACATTCGATTACAAGAGCATTTACGAATTGAAAAATATGTTATCGTACGGTAACAAACCGAATCGATCGATAAATAAGTTATCGGAAGGTTCTGAATCGGGGGGCTGATCCTGAAGTCATGCGCACAGCAGTACCGGAACGGACGGCCAGAGATTAGAGGAAGGAATAGTGAAGTCAGGCATGCCACCAATCGGAGTGTATCCAACAGGAGTTCTTCCTCCCCAGAAAAATTACCACACCTCTGGTGATAACTGTATTGTGTAAAGTGACATTTCGTAATTTCTTCTTCTTCTTTATCGACCGATAGACGTGCACTGCTGGACATAGGTCTCTTGTATGGACGTCCACAGGCCTCGGTCTTGCATCGCTTGAATTCAGGCTCCCTGCGACTCGTTTGATGTCGTCGGTCCACCTAGTGGGGGAGTCTACCAACACTGCGCTTCCCAGTGCGGGGTCGCCCCTCCAGCACCTTGGGAACCCGTCGACCATCAGCTCTTCGAACTCGCTTTCGTCATTTACTCGCTACCAATCCGCATTTGGCTAGCGTTGAGTAATATGGCGGAAACCCTTGTGATTCTGAGAGGAAACCCGTGCTTATTAGTAGACCAGCGATGGTTTTAAATGGTGAAATGAAATTTGGCAGTAGCACCTTGTATCACGGATTGTTTCATATAATAAGCCGCAGAATTAACTGTGTCGCATACATAAATGAATCCGTAGCGGCATTGCAAAACAAACGCCACTACGCCGTAACGCATCGCGCGATTTCGTAGCAAACCGTTTCGTAGCATACCATGGATTTTGCTATTAAAACTCCGCAGTATGTAGCGTCTCCGCAACACATCGTGATTCCGTAGCGCATCATATTTCATACGTATACGTATTTTTGATATAGGACGCTACTGCGACATTAAAGAAGCAAGGCTTGACGTGGCCTAAGAGTTACCTACAAGTTGGCCTGCATGAAATAAATAATTTTGAATTTGAATTTGTATTTGCAAAGCGTCGACATCGCTCGACGCAGAGTTTGGTATTGCCCTTATTTTGTACACGGATTAAGTTTCATCATATTGTATGGATTACATACGGAATTCAATATAATCCATATGGCTTTATAGTTGTCCAAAAGCCTATTTGCAATAACAATCAAGTGAGTGCTTAATCTCGGAGTTTCATGTTATTAGTTTTTACTGGAGACTACAAAATATTATTCATTTCAGTGTACTTATTTACTCACATCGCAGTCAAAGCAGTAAAGTAAACTTTTACCACACGTGGACGGTACGTAAATTTTTCACAAGGTTCGTAAATACAAACATACATACGTACTGCTAAAATTACCTATAACTCAAAGATGCGAAAGTGTGTTTAATAGTTGGTTTGTCCATCAGTAGAACTCTCAGGTATGCAGGTTTCTCTATGATATTTTCCTTCAGCCGTAAAGCAAGTGATATTAATTAATACTTCAGAATCTTGGAGTTCTTGATGGTATTATATTAATTAATATAGGTAGGCACAATGAGAAGTCTTAAAGTCGGTCGTTTGTCGAGCGCTTTGTTTGCTGAGTTTTTGCGACAGCACAAAAGAAAGCCTTGATGTGGCGTCAGGCTTTTGTTGGTCGAGAGAGAACAAATAGAATTATTATTCATAAAGGGCTTAATCAAATAGCTATTAGAAATAAAGAACTTGGAAACTTCATTTGTGTTACGAGAAGTTTCTCCAAAGCGCGCCCCATGCAAACGAATTTTGATTCATAACGTAACATAACATTATGAATGCAAAAAATGTTTTTTGTTGCTTTATTTATTTGTTGGTTTGACTTTCAATCACGCAGCAATCTGTTGCTGTTACAACGGATCGACGAGATTTTTTGCATGGACATTGTTGAGCACCTGCAGAGTAAAGTAGGATACTTTCTATCCTGAAAAAGAAATAACTCGACTTTCGCCTTTATAGTAATAAGATTAAACAATCAAACTTAACGAAACTTTCTAGACACGGTCTAAAATAATATTTATGTCTGTAGTTTATCAGATTTGATTAAAAATAATTGACCTAGAGAAGCAAGGTGTAAGAGTTTATTTGGGTGAATTTGCACTTGTCCGTCAGTCTGTATGTATATCTGAGTGGCTAACCATTCAGAATAAGGCTCTCAAGCCTTATTGTCTCCTGAATATATGAAATTCACAAATCTTCTTCTTCCTTCTTAAGTATGCAAGATGGTTGGAAATGGAATAATCTTTCCGAAGCACTAACGGTACAAGTCTTTTGGTTCTAATTGACAGGAAACCACATACTCGTAATCTGCTAGAAAAATATTAATCTTAGCTGTCAACTCGAAACTTTGACTCTCAACTGGAAACTGAATATTTTGAATTCTACCATTAATGAATTTGACCGATGATATATAAAAATCGTTCGTCTGTTGTTGCTGTTCGTTAGTCTGGCTAAAACTCAAAAACGGATGGTTTAAAAATCATAAAATATTAGGGAAAAAATTATAAGAAGAAGGCGAAACCGCCAAGAAGCTTGTAAGATATAATAAGCTACGGCCCACTGCGTATATTTACATAGATAAGTCATAAGACCGCATCCCATGATCACGTACTAAGAAGCGCTTATCTCCTCATTTCCAATATGAACCGCCAAAATTTGGAATACCATTCCAGCTTCCGCTTTTCGAACTAACTTGGGTACCTTTAAATCAAAAGCTTATATTATACTGTATAGGCATCGTCTAGCCAAGTGCGTTCCATCTTAGGCTGCATCTTCACTTACCATATTACCATCAAATTCAATTCAATTCATTTATTGCATCAAATATCATCGCAATCAAGCGCCAATGTATAAACATTTCACACACACACATGCACACACGCGTTTACACACTTCGTCTATTTCATGATTGTAATTTAATTGGCCATAAAACCTTCATCTAGGCAAGAAGCGCTCACGGTGTCAATGAGGGGGAGGGCTGGCTGTCCTTTACACAGATCGCTAAAATCTAGCTAGGATAGCCAATTTTGATCCTAATAATATAAATGTTTGTGCAATTATTTTTTGATATAATTGTCTTTAATGATGAAATAAATGCGATTATCATTATTTTAAAAAAACTTCATTATTAGTTTCTAGTTTCTACTATCTAAATATTGAACGTGTTTTTCAATATTTTATCGACCTAAATAAAAATCAAACTTCGTTTCTATGGGGCACGCTTGAAGGCACTTAGAGAATTTTTTCCCAAACGTAGAATGAAACTGCAATAAAAAGAATTGAATTGAAACCTCTTCATTTTTTACTGACAAACTTTTAAGACTGTTTTTGGCGACTCGAAAAGATCTCTTTGTTGCAATTGTTTTTTTTATTTTATTTCTTCTTATTTTATGGGACTTTCGTATCCTAGGCTAGATGCATGTCTCTTCTTCTTTAGTTTAGTAACTCAATTGTTATGATTTACTTCCCATTCCGGGACTTTTAAATCTAATTTAATTTAATTTGATTTTAAAATCAAACTCCGTAGGCGCAGTGAGGTATAGAAATCCTTACTAATATTATAAATGCGAAAGTGCGCGAAAGTATATGTTACTTAGTTGGTCCTTCAATCAGACATCGACTGAGTAACGAATCGATGTGGGTTTTTGCATGGGTATAGCTATTCCGCGGGTCTTTTTAAAAACTCCACGCGAATGAATCTTATCTAATCTAAAATCTAGTGAGATATAAAAATATGATAATATGTTATGAACTCCCTATGTGTTAATCCTGGGTATGAGCTATATCCATCTATATCCATTCCTTTCAGCCAAATCGATTCAATCGTTGTGGCGTGAAGGAGTAACAAACCAACACACACGCACACACATACAAATTTTCGTCTTTATAATATTAGTGTGTTGTGATATGATTAAGTGGACGATAATTTGTGGTGGACTCGCCACGACAAAATCTGTTCAGACTTTTATAGGCCTTACATAATAAAGTATACTAAATTACATCGTATGTAAAATGTAAACCACTGGTGTATTCATGCTCTTTCGGTTATAAATTATAATAACTGATGAGCATCAAAGTTGAACGCGGTTAAACTAAATAAAAGCCTTTCTATGTTCGAAACAAGACTTGGCTGTGGTTTTGTAAGTTTGTTTTATTTAGAAATTGCTTCCATAAATACATATACTTTCAAATATTTTAAGAGCATCACTAGGGAGTTACTTCGCGTATAACATTTATAGGGGAAATGAAGCCCTATCTAAATGAAACCGTATCACACTGGTTATTGTACATTTGTATTTATCCAACAATAAAATAATGTAACAAGATAAACTTAAACTTGGATGAACAGGCGTTGTGTCGTCCGGCGTGGACGGAAGTCGAGAATATTACTTTTCTAGGCCTCCGGCTCGGTCGGTGGCAAATAGAATAATGCCTTACAACGCCTGTTCAAACTTACATTCCAAACAACATTCAAATTGCATTCCAAGTTTGAATGCCTTCGAATATGAAAATAAAAGTGATAGATAGTGGCCAGCTCATAACCAGCCAGCAACAGTAAGCTCTCCGTGGAGACCGCTGGACTCCACATCACTCCCCCAGGAAGACATGAAAAGTAAGGAAAAAGAAAAACAATGATTAATTACGTAACATTAAAATGAACTCTACGCCCTGAACGCGTCCTAACAACAGGTTTGCCCAGCTCGTCCAATTCTTCCGGACCTAAAACATAGGCTGGTTTCAACCTGTCGATTGAAATTTTTTCCTCTTTGCCTTTCATTTCTATCTTATAATGTTTCCCTTCCCTACTTAGAACCTTGAAAGGGCCTACGTAGGGTTGCTCTAAGGCTTTTTGAAAAGGACCTCTACGAACGAAAACATATTCCGACGAAGCTAAATCCTTTGGGATATGAAATATCTTCCTACTATTGTGGTCAGAAGCGGGGGATGGAGATAAATTTGCGAAATGAGACCTGAGTCTGTCCACTAAATATGTTGGGTCCTTAATATAATCTTTAGGGTCGAAAAATTCACCTGGTAGACGTAGCGGCTCCCCGTAGACTAGCTCTGCGCAGGAAGTGCCGAGGTCTTCCTTCCAGGCACTCCTGATCCCTAGAAGTACCAACGGGAGAACCTCAGTCCACCTTGGATTCGCATGGCACATGATCGCTGCCTTGAGCTGCCGGTGAAATCTTTCGACCATCCCGTTTGCTTGAGGATGATACGCGGTTGTCGTCTGGTGTTGAGCACCTACAACCGCAGCTATCTTCTGAAACAAATGCGAGCCAAATTGAGATCCTCGATCTGTTAAAATAACCCGTGCTGAACCGAATCTTGATAGCCAGCCAGAGACGAAAGTTGCCACGCAAGTTTCCGCTGTAATATCTGGCATGGGCAATACCTCTGACCAACGAGTAAATCTATCCACGATAGTTAAGCAATACCTCATTCCCGAAGAATAAGGTAATGGGCCTATAATATCCATGTGGATATATGCAAATCTCTCCGATGGGAGAGCAAACTTAGAGAAAGGTGCACTAGTGTGCCGCGTCACTTTCGACAACTGACACCCCTGACAAGCCTGTGTCCATGCACGACAGTCTCTTTTCATAGATGGCCAAACAAAACGTTCCGAAATTAATTTATTAGTCGCACGGACCCCGGGATGAGAGAGATTGTGAAAACTTTCAAAAATACTCTTCCTAAACTGCGGAGTTACATAAGGACGTGGTTTACCTGTTGACACATCGCATGTAATTTTTAACCTGGTGTCTGGAATTGTGACCCGAGCCAACGTCATCGACGTTGAGTCACTCAGCGCCTTTAATTCCTCATCAGCCGCTTGCGACTTCGCAAGCTCAACCAGGATATCTTGGGCAGCGACGCTCTCGACGCGCGAGAATGCATCAGCTACAACGTTCTCAGCTCCCTTAACGTGTTGAATGTCCGTGGTATACTGAGAAATAAAAATTAATTGATTTAATTGAACGGGCGGAAGTTTTTCCCGTCTTTGTGTAAACACGTAAAGCAACGGCTTATGATCTGTATATATTGTTGCCGCTTGTGCTTCAAGAATGTGCTTAAAATGTTGCACACTTTCGTAGATAGCTAATAATTCACGATAGTAGGCAGGCCACGTTGATTGCTTAGAATTAAGTTTCTTACTAAAAAATGCAATAGGCTGCCAACCATGTCTTCCTGGGGGAGTGATGTGGAGTCTAGCGGTCTCCACGGAGAGCTTACTGTTGCTAAGAAAGAATTCGATAGCATGTTAGCTTGTGGCACCGCAAGGCCTTCAGATAGTGCGTGGTCATCGGCACTTCATTTAGCCCCGAAGGGGGAGTCTGATTGGCGTCCGTGCGGTGATTATCGTGCTTTAAACGCTCGCACGATTCCAGATAGATATCCAGTGCGTCATATCGGCGATTTTAACCAAAATTTGGTTGGTTCGACGATTTTTAGCATTGTGATCAGAAGGTTGCGTGTTCAGATCACGTCGGGGTCACCAATATAGGGGAAATGAAGCCCTATCTAAATGAAACCGTATCACACTGGTTATTGTACATTTGTATTTATCCAACAATAAAATAATGTAACAAGATAAACTTAAACTTGGATGAACAGGCGTTGTGTCGTCCGGCGTGGACGGAAGTCGAGAATATTACTTTTCTAGGCCTCCGGCTCGGTCGGTGGCAAATAGAATAATGCCTTACAACGCCTGTTCAAACTTACATTCCAAACAACATTCAAATTGCATTCCAAGTTTGAATGCCTTCGAATATGAAAATAAAAGTGATAGATAGTGGCCAGCTCATAACCAGCCAGCAACAGTAAGCTCTCCGTGGAGACCGCTGGACTCCACATCTTCATCCGAGGCCCATCCATATCACTTAATTAGTAAGTTTGAATTTGGATTATGGATGAAGGATTAACTTAATTTTAGTTAAATTTTACAACCTTCCTGGCGCAATGGTGAGCGTTGTGGTCTAAAATAGGAAAATATCGGGTTCGATGCCCGTCGGGGACATTTAAAAAAATAATTTATTTCTGCATTGTCTTAGTGTTGTCTGGTGGGAAGCTTTGGCCGAAGCTAGTTACCACTCTATCGTCAAAGACGTGCCGCCAAGCGATTTAGTGTGTGTGTGTGTGCTATGAGTACCATACCCCTTCCAGACAAACTAACTAAGGTAACTCTTGATTTGAGCAATCTTTGAAACTGTGGAACCAACTTCCTGCGACGATGTTCCCACTAAACTATAACATGGGGTTATTCAAGGGGCGGACCAACAGGTGCTTCAAATGTTCATGGGCGGCGGTAATCACTTAACATCGGGTGACCCGCCTGCTCGTTTGCTCGCTAAAAATATAAAAAATCATTATTTAGTAATCTGAAAATCCTCTTCAAAATTCATTTCAGTGATTTGAATAACCATAACATTTTTAATATTCAATCGCGGCAGGTGGCCCATTAGGTCCGTCGTAACCTAAAGTCGGCAAGGCGGAGGATCGGTTATTTTTATCTCAAAATGTCAGAGGCAAAAGGTCAATGGACATCTAACGATCGTTTCGGTTGAGGCCTAAAAAGTTTTTAAACATCAATTACGTAGGTACTTATTATGCTTACAACGGGTGACCCGAAAAAAAAAAGCGTTAGATGTCACAGTGATGTTGTTTTGATAGCCTGCAATGTCCTATTTTGCCTTTTATTTAGCTGATAAAAGGCTCACTGTTGTTTTTTAAACACAGCCTCGTTTTCATCGCAAAAACATTACGCAAACTCTTTAGCAAAATCAACATTTGGTTAGCATAAAAACGCAATTTTTTCAAACCGTAAAGTCGAGTTCATTCGCGTAGGTAAGTAAGCACTAGGTACATTGCACCTTGCAATGCAGACAAGACCAAGATAAACGTAAAAATTATTTTTACAAAACCGAATTTAAACGGCACTATAAGTGCTATAGAAGAGTTCCCTCGATTTCTCCAGGATTCCTTCATCAGATCCCGACCTGATGACCACCTGGGAAGTATACCCTTTCAAACAAAAAAAAGGATTTTCCAAATCAGCCCAGACGTCTTCGAGTAATCGGGGAACATACATAAAAAAAAGAATTCCTCCTCCTTTTTTGGAAGTTGGTTAAAAACGCAAAAGTGTGTTTGTTTGTTGCTTTGCCCTTCAATTACGCAGCATCGGAACAACGGACGACGTGATTTTTCGCATGGATATAGTTGAGAGTGATATAGGGACTACTTATATCGCTGCTTCAAACTACCATAAATCAAAATTACATTTTTTTACAGAACAGTAAATAAAATAAAAATTAGTTATTTGTGTTATATGGGGCCAAAGAAAATTTTTGTTCCCCGAGGGCGCTATTTTGAATTCAGAGCGAAGTGAAGGATTCTATAGTAGAATCCTGAGCGTAGCGAGGAATTCAATATACGCCGCCCGAGAACAAAAAATTTGGCCTTCTATGATAACGTGACTTATCGAAGACAACAGCGGCTCAAACATTTTTGAATTTCGAGTTTTTTGAAAGCTGCAACGATCGCAGCAGTAATAAACACATACTAAAGCATGAACGCGGACCAATCAGAAGAGAGAAATGAAAACTCCCATGGGACTAAAAATTAAATTTTGCTCCCGCTATCCTCTGAAGCCAATAGGTATTCGTTTTTCGAATAGGTATGATGAAAAAACTATTTTTTGTCTACTGCTTATTTTATATCAGATATATGCATATTATGGTGGTATCAATTCAGCCGGTATCTTTTTTTTTTCTATTATAGGTAATATTAGTAAAGATCGGAGAGAAGTGTCGACTGTACGTACCTATCAGGCAAGGCAGGGCTGATTTCTGTATAAATCCTATGTAAATGTGATGTAATAATGATACGGCAGTAATTATTTTAATTACATAGCAAAGGGGTAGACCCTTCAACCTACGTTTAATTAATCATTATTAACGATTTCAAGATTATAGACAACGCTTATTATTATAATTACGTGAATAATTACACTTTGTCATACAATACGTTGAGATGAAATCTTTTGTGGGAGTTCACAATAAATTCACAATAGATCTAAGCTCTCAGATGATATATTACACTGTCAGAATGAATGATTAGGCAATGCTTTGAATATGTAATTCTTTGATCCCGAAAGCATTATCACTATCATTTTTGCTGCATTTCTTGTGAAAGCATTATTATTTTATGTTTTTAAGGTAAAACTACATCTGACAATACAGATGCTTAATACCCAACTAGCTTGCCTGCGACTTCGTCTGTGTGGAGTTAGTTTTTGAAACCCTTCGGGAACCCTTTGTTTTCCGGTATAAAAACTAGCTAATACTACTCTCCAAGTCCTCAACTATGTAAAATAATCACATCGATCTGTTGCTCTGTTGCTGCGTGATTGAAGGACAAACAAACAAACAAAATCTGTAAAAGTCATTTTAGGAAAACTGAAAGGTCGCAGGTTCGAATCCCACCCGTTACACTATCGTCGTGCACGTTGCACAAGCTTTCCACTTATTTGGAGGGGATAAGAGGATATTAGTCAATTACAGCTTGGCTAATTCTTCTTAAAAATATAAATAAAAAAAATAAAAGTCTTGTTGCATAAAGTTTCGAAGAAGTTCCGACGTCTCGCAAATTCATTTCACTGTTTCAAAGCTGTCTAGGAACACTGTCTCGTAAAATGTTCACAAAGAACTTGTTAATTTATATCTTTTCTATTTCCTTAAGTAAAAGGAACTCAGTTTTTCCGCTTAAGATTATAAAAGCACGCAACAAACAGCTGCAAACAACATGCTTTGTGTATGAAAATATCGCTGGTCATGTTTTAAACAGCGTCCGGTAAATAATTGCATCATGGATCTGACGACCTTTCTGGAGCTTCGTAGTGGTGAACGCTGTGGTTTTCAAGTGGGAGGTCTAGGGTTCGATTCCCGGCGGAAACTCTTTAATTTTCCGGGATAAAATGTGCTAATCCTGCGTAGATATATATTACTAGTTGATGCCCGCGACTTCGTGCGTGTGGGTTGAGGTTTTGTAATTCTCGCGGGAACTCCCTTATTTTCCGGTATAAAATGTAGCCTATGTGTTATTCCAGACCAAAATCTATCAAATGCCAAAATTCAGCCAAATCGGTTCAGTCGTTGCGGCGTGATTGAGTAACAAACATCCATTCATCCATCCATCCATACTTACAAACTTTCGCGTTTATAATATTAGTAGGATAGGATTTAGAACTATTATGTATGTATATTATTGCAACCCTTCTCAGGTTTCTTCACAATGTTTTCCTTCACAGTTGAAGCATATGATATTTAATGGTTTAAACGCACATAACTCTGAAAAGTCATTCTGTGCCCGGGATCGAACCCGCGACCCCCTGTATTCAGGGGCGACCGCAGTCCTAACCACTAAGCTAACACGGCTGTTTACTGCTGCTCTGAACGCGTCCACTGTATTTTTCATCACTTCATCATCGCAGCACACCAAGCGGCAATAAAACTCATCACAATAAAAACGCGAAAAATGTAACAGCATCTGTTACGAACATAAAGTAACACAACGCTGCTCGTTGTACGGACGCCAAAGCTCTTGTCGGATCTGTATCAAACCAAGCTACTTTAATATTTAAAGTAAAGTAATAAGGGATTCTTTCGCTTGAACCTTATTCCAGTTCAAAGTAACGTCGTGTACACTGTAAGTGTGTACTCCGTAGTGTTTGCGTTTTTCAAAACATTGAGCATCATTCATCGGGTAAGCAAAGCATTTTTTCACCGAGAGTGTTCTCATTTTAGGGCTTTAGCACATCGTATCCGCGAACCTATAGCAATTAAACATTTGAAACACTGGTATGACTTATAGTTCGCTGTATGAAATATGAAACGGAAACAAAAGTCTGTTTTAACATAAAAAGACTGTGGGTCTAACATAACTCTATGGTGGGTTCGTTATTGACTTCTTTTCCACGCGATTCCAGCATTCACACTGTTATAAGACTCCAGTCACATATCAGTGTCCGTTTTTGCTGTATTTGTTTCGCGAAGATGGGCTAGAGACATTAACAAAATGGCATGAAAAGATAGAAAGAAAAAGCCTTATATAAAAGTCGCGCCACATATCACTATACCCTAAGAAATTACCAAACACCTGCGTTTAGAACAAGCAGTTTCGCTTTTTCCATACAACGGACAAGTAGGCATGACTTCAGCGGTTCCGCAATACCTATTAATGGCGGAAGTGTGTTACAGGTCTAAGCATCCTTTAACGGGTAAGCAAGCATTTTTCCACACGAGAATGCTCTCATTTTATTTTAACAATTTATTTGCTTTCGCTCCAGACGAGTGACAAATTGTATCAGATACTCCATAGTCTGTTTATAAAAATTGTTTATATTGTTATTTGATACAGTTAATTAATCTTGTGGCTAAGACAATTTTATTTTGGGAAAAGTTAATGTTTTTATAATGTGCTTTCTTTCGAATGTCGTTCCCTTTGATGTCTAGATATTGCAATGTGTGAGGGCAAGTATGTGTGCGTATAAGCGTGCGTACGGACGAGCATGAGTATGTGCAAGCGTAAGTGTAGCTGCATGCGAATGTGTGCATATGTGCAAGCGTGCGTGCGTGCGAGCATGAGTGCATGCGTGCGTGCGTGCAAGCATGAGTGCATGCGAGCGTGGGTGGGAGCAGCGTTCGTGCGTGAGTGAGAGTTTATAATTTTTTTAAACCGAACTTACAAACTTAGGAGTCAAGTCGAAATCCTACTTATACAACTACAGCTCTCTAAACTGAGCCTTTAAAAATAATTAAGTACATTAAAATTATGAAGGCGAAAGTTTGTATTTAAGTGTGTGTGTATGATGTTACTCCTTCACACTATAGCGTTTAGCCAAATCGTTTAATTTCTTATAACGATAAAACGATTTGGCAACACAAAGATTCCGAAAAAAGAAAGAGTTCTCGCGGGAATTCAAAAACCTTAATCCACGTGGACGAAGTCGCGGGCATCATCTAGTAAAACATAAGTTAAAATTATGTTCCCGATACAGTCTAGTCTCAACAAAGTTGCCAAAATAAAATAAATTGCTGACGAGTAACAATCTACAAAACAAATCAGACTTGATTCGAACTATTTAGATACGTAATGCGTCTTCTTTTGAAGAAAATCTAAGAGGTTTCGCAAACGACCGATATGTTCGCTGCCATACAATCAGCAGAAATAGAGTGTTGAGTTGTCAAGTATAGCAATGAACCACTTTGGTCAAAAATATAATGAGACTTTACAATCATTGAAAATATTAGAAGAGGGATGCAAAAGGTAAAATGGTAATTAAGACTTTGGCTTCATCTATGGTTCTATGGGGAGGCCGAGGTTCGACCTCTAACTTTTTGGAGTTATGTAGGTTTTAAGCAATTCAATTTAATTTGCTATAACAGTGAAGGAAAACATCAAGAGGAAACCTACATGCTTGAGAGTTAAATGAATACCTATTTTTAAAGCTGTGTTAAGCCTACCAATGCGTACTTGATCAGCATCGTGGACTGTAGCTTAAACCCTTCTAATCCTGAGAGGAGGAGACCCAGTAGCAAGCCCGCGATGGTTTGGGAAATGGAATGATGATGATGATGATGATTGACAGAGAGAAGCATAGAAGCGCCTCTTCTAATATAATTGAAGTCGGTCGTTGTTGAGTCGTCTGAGTTAACTCTAGGAAACTTAGAGAGCTGATAAATCTACACAAGACAAAGAAATGAATAGTACACAGACAGTTATGGCATTGAATTTAAAAAAGAGACACGTAGGTACTGCACGTACTAGATGAATTGGGCACTCACAATATGAACAAGTATAAAAGTTTAACAGTGTAAATTGAAAATTTAAATAACCCCGACATGGGAATCTAAAACTGGAATCGTGGTTTTCTTTTTTTTTTTTTTAAATAAGAATACTAGAGAAGTTGAAGTTGAATAATATCCTCCTATCCCCTCCAAATAAGCGGAAAGCTTGTGCTAGGAGTGGGTACGACAATAGTGCAACGGGTCGGATTCGAACCTGCGACCATTCAGTTTTTAGTCCGCACCTTTAAGCGTTGGGCTATTGAGTTTAATTATAGCTAGTTACTTTTATTCTTATCTAAAATTATCGTCACAAAATAAGGTACTTATCGCAATATAATAATGAGCTATTTATGAACAGATAGACGGCCATTTATTTGAGGGCGGTTGAAAGGAGCAAATATTTGCTGCGTAAATTCCCGCCTATTAATTATAATTGCCGATTATTATTATTAATTATATCTATCCAATGTTTTGCTATATTATTTCCCAGTATTGTTTCAATGGTAAAGGAACAGTAAATTAATGTTAATAATTAATTAAAAGTGAATGAATTTAATGAAGCTACATATTAATACACTTAGTTTTGTATACCACAAACTCATAATTAATTATGTCAACTCATCATAATTAGAATTCAAATGCGGGTTGTCTTTTCTCGATAAAATCGCTCTCGCTTGTTTTTTTTCTGGTTTATGACCTTAAAGCAAGGATGTTTTACAGTAAAATAAATATGACCTCAATTTTGTCCCTATGTTTATGATATATTATCTTTATAAGCTCTAGAATCTTTATAAATGCTTAAAATTGCATATTTAGACCGCTGTCAGCAGAGGCCTAGTATACGACAACTATTAATGAAAAAAGAAAACCATAGGGATTAGGGATAGGGATACAATATTATATACATCTTTCTATATATATATGTATCTTTCTTATTCAGTTTATGAAGTATCTTTTAAATTGGTCCAACATTATATAACGTAGGAGGAAATTATGTAGAGACCCAAACTTATGAAACTTTGTACTTGGACTATTCAGTCGGTTCTGCAGTTGTTCTTATCGCACGAATGTGCTATACTGTAAGAACAAGAATAACAACGAGAAAATTTCTCCGTCATATTTTTTTTTTTTTTGAGAAAAAAAAAAAATATGACGGACTTTTCAGAAAAACATTACGCAAATGCGAATATTTTAACATTTTGCAACAAGTTAAAACATTTTTGTATTAAAAAAAATATTTTGAACATTTTTTTTCATCTATTTAAATTAACACACGTATCAAATGCATATCAAGCTCAATTTAATCGTTTAATTGTTAACTTCTTATTGCCATAAAGAATTTTCGATTCTGCATGACGCTTTTAGTGTTACCCAGACCATTTACAGCTCTGAAGAATGGTTTTCTATTGGTCTGTGATTTACAGCAGAGATAAGTAAAACAAGTAGGTACTTATTCGGCTTATCTGATATCGACGAATTTAACGCTTAGTTTCGGCTCTCCACCGACGTGCCTTGATTTTAACTCAATATTTTTTTTAATGAGCAGATATATTTTTATACGCAGTAAAAATGTTTCACCAGCCAATAACCAATAGTTCTGAAGCTATTTGTAGTAAAATTTTACAATGTTTGGAAAAATGCCAGATACAAGAATGCTTGTAAAAATTTATACGGGTCACGGAAAATATACGATGCAGTTTCTAAGTTGAGATAGAAAGATGCAAGCAAGATCGTTGCAAGATTCGGAATAATTTTACATCAGTTTAACTTTAGTGGCAGTTATGAAACTACTTCAAAAGTAGTTACGGTTACTCTAACTGAACGTGCATTTCAGTTGGTAAGTAAAATACGTGCAGCCATTACAAAGTTCTGTTGAAATTATTTGTAACTATATAGCTCATACTTGCGATTTTGTCCAAGTGAATTTAGTTTTTAAAATCCATCGGGAACCCTTTATTTTTCTGAGATAAAAAGTAGCCTATGTCAGTAGGGTTAGTATAAGATTTAATTCGATTGATTGTAATCGTATTCGATGAAATTAGCATCAAAGTAAAATGAACCTTAAACGTATTGTTTTAAGTCATAAATTCAGTACAACCGATTTTAATTTGGAGCGTATCCGTATACGTAAACGTATAAGAATGCATGCACGAAATTGAGCTCTTATTCAATGCTGTTAAGCTTCATTTTACTTTAACGCTAATTTCATCGAATACGTCACGATCAATCGAGTTAAATCTTATACTAACCCTACAGGTCCTCAACTATACCCGTATAAAAAATCACGTGGTCACAAATCAGTATATACACATGCACACACACACAAACACACATTTAATGATAATTAGTTATTAATCTCTCATTAAATATAATTTTAATGAAAGTCTCGGCGTGCAACAGTACCTACCTAGTTGTACCTATTATTGCTTTCCATTTTAGCTATGCATTTATGTTGTTGCAATTCATTTGCGTAATGTATTATGTATATTTCGCGTCAACTTGAATTAATTGTCAATCTACGGAGCGTGAACATGAATTAATTATATTCTATTAAATATTGTCACGCTGTGAAGCCTCAAGGTCGCACAGAAGCACAGGACACTTATCATTACTGTAATTTCCAATTCCATTTGAAATTTCCACGTAGGTCCTACGTAGGTATATCATATTTCCATTCCATATAAACTTCTTTCTAAAATTACTAGTTATTTCCTATCTGCGTATTTTATTTTTTCTAAATGATTTTCAATAATAATAGTGGCCAAGCTAATTTTAATTCATTTGCAAGTACATAATATATTCCAGCAACACATAACGTACATAAGTTGCATATAATATCATAAAAATTTATGTACGTACACAATAACATTTTTAAATAAAATAGATTACATTCAATCCATTCAATAGATGAATGCAAGAGCCGCGAAAAACCATTAAGTAATAGGTACATAATACGTTTATGGGAAAACTTGAACAAGGCATAATGGAAAAACGGAACCCTTTTTAGGACCAATTTGCTGTCCATCTGTCTGTCTGTCAGTCGAGGCTCTTTCCCTCGGGCCCCCGAGGGATTAATATCCGCTTACTGCTGTGAGAAATGATTTTTTAAAGACACAACTCGTTATTATGGATAATAAAAGTGCTTTTCTAGGCTCTTTGGAATGTTGGCTTAGTCGGTTGGAAGAAAACAATAGGTAACTTCAATATTGAACTTCGTCATCGTATACTGCTGGACATACCTACTCGTAGATCGCTTGTAGGGACTCCCACAGGTCACGGTCTCGTGCCACTTGTATCCAAAAGTTCCCTGCAACTCGCCTGATGTCTTCAGATTCAATCTGATTATTACCACGTATCTACACATAATACATAATGTTATCATATTTATCTGAGTATTTACCTAATTAAACGTTGTAATTACGTCGAGATTAGTTTAAAAAAATGCTAGAACTGATGTGTCTGTCTGTTTGCATGCCTAAAATACTCGACAAAGGCAATGAGATAGCTTAAAAACCGAAACCGCGAAATCAGCTCGTTTAGTAGGTATCCATTCAAAGTTCAAAGTTCACATAAAATTCTAATTAATTTTACGTAAATTAAATCTGGGAAGCTTTACTGAAAGATTTAAATCTTTGACCCGTAGAACTTTGAAACTTAAACGTTGTGTGTATTACTTGAATACTTTGGCGTAGTACAACATTCTTGACTCGTAACTCACAAGTTGGTAAGAATTTAAGAAGTGCTGGAAGCTATTATACTGGTCGATAAAATCTAGATATCGACTGCCTACTAGTAATTTCGGGTTCCTTCTCGTTTTATTACCACAGAGAGTCTGTATTATTCTTGGAAAGATACCAGTATTTACTGGGCCATTAATCAGTCTAGACGGTATCGATTATTACATCCTGGCCCCTTTTTGAGCTTTTGTAAAATAGGCACAGTTCACTGAGTTTCCACTCTGGTTTCGGTGGTCGCACATAAAACCAAAGGGCCTTTTGTTACAACACATATAACGGTCCAGCTTAATTATGTTGTCATGTTTTGTATTGTTCATTGGCATTATGAAGTTCAATAGTGTACGAAGTACAAAAAAAATTATAATAACTTTAGCTGTAGCGTGGACAGTAATTTTTTCGTACTAGAAAACTTTTATAACAATTTTTGTCTACAAATATTATTAATTTTTTTTTAATCGATGACAAATGACAATATAGTCTGCCATCTCACCTGATGGTAAGTGACGATGCAGTCTAAGATGGTAGCGGAGAAACTTGGAATTGTATGGCAGTGTACATTCAACGCATACCTACTCCTAATCGGTTTCTACACGCCATCGTGCCGGAACGCCAAATCGCTTGGCGGCACGTCTTTGACGGTAGGGTGGTAACTAGCCACGGCTAAAGCCTTCCACCAGACAAAAAATCCTCGCTAGATAAAAAATCCTCTTTACTAGACCTTAACTACTAATACATATGGATCTATTCGAATGCACCTGAACTAACTCGGTCATTCGGGCGAGGCCGCCTGCGCGTGCGATACGACGCGTGACCGAAACGTTTTCAATAGATTCAGTTTGCGTACTCTTGCGACAAGACTGTCTTTTGCGTTGCAGCGAATCTATGATAAACTAGCTTTAACCCGCGGCTTCGCTCACGTTAGGTTCGATTTTATAACCCCCTATTTAACCCTCTTGGGGTTGAAATTTTCCAAAATCCTTTCTTAGCGGATGTCTACGTCCTAACAGCTACCTGTATGCCAAATTTCAGCTCGATCGGTCCAGTGGTTAGAGCTGTGCGTTGATAGATCAGTCAGTCAGTCAGTCAGTCAGTCAGTCAGTCAGTCACCTTTGCCTTTTATATATTTAGATGAAGCGTTGCGGAGTCTCTGCCTTGCTGTTGTGACACTGGCTTTACCGCCCAGCAGTGCAGCATATGATACAATAATAGTGAAAAAAATCCTATATCACACACACACTCATAAGCTCATAGCTCACGACACCTCTCTCGCACATTATAGGAATGTACATTAAAATATGGGCTTAATTGCTCTGTGCCTATGCACAAGTAAACGAGTATACCTACACTTTACAGTGACCTAGTAAATAAAAAAATTAAATAAATTAAAATCATTCCTGTACATTTTCAGTAACTTAACGTGATTGTTGAGCTAAACCGCTCTACAATATTACAAAAGCTACAACCCAGCAACGTAATTGAATTAGCTTAAATGCTATTAAATTCTCTTTGTGAACAATTAACAAAACAAAACCAGTTAAATACTTACCTATTATCTTACGAAAGACTAAAGTATGTTAATAGGTTCATAATTTCATAACTTATAATTATTACGAAATGAACAATAGTCAAAATGACTGCCGCGGTAATGTGAGTTACAATCATGTTCCGAACTGTACTGTACTTGTACCTAGTAGTTTCTAAGATCATCTTAGATGCAGTGAAGTTCTAATTAATTAACTACATACTGAATTCCGTTTGTGAGCTTGAACCATTACCAAAATCAGTTAATTTTTTTATTTAATAAATATTCAACGACAGTCTTCAGTGTGCTAATAACTTTATAAATTAGTTGTGAAATAAACAGTCAAAATGACAGTGCCGCGATAGTGACCGGAGACCTTCCAGTTTCCAAGAGTGACGTTGCAATTAACTTTTTTAATTTTATTTATGAGAGCGAACGATTAAGAAAATTAGTAAATATTTTATTCCACAATTATTATTGTAAGACTCTATATCTAAAGAATTATATTTATTTTTTTAATAATTGTATAACGCACGTTACTAAATGATCAGACAAAATGCTCTACATAGATTTGTACTAATATTAGTTTATCATATGTATATGCTGTCACGTTTCAAAATGACCCTTTGTTAGAGTGAACGATCAATAAAATCAGTTAAAATATTCCATTATTTTACTACGTGACAGTCTAAAGTGTGCTAAACTCATAATTTGTGTTACGAAACGAACTGAAGTAAAAATGACAGTGTCATAGTCATGTGAGCCGGTGCTCTGCAGTCTACATAGATTTGTACTAATAGTGGTTCCTAAGATCTTCTTAGATGCAGTGACGTCTCAATTACCATAACTAATTACCTTTTGTGAGAGTGAACTATTAACAAAATCAGTTATTCCATTCCATTATTCTACGACAGTCTAAAGTGTGTTAACTTTATAATTCACGTTACAAAATGAACAGGAGTCAGCGTGACAATGCCTTGGTCATGTGAGCTACATTTTATGCTCAGTACAGATTTGTACTAGTTTCTAAGATCCTCTCAGATGGAAGAGCAGTTTCAATTAACAGTTTCGCAAGCGGATATTGTTCAGTGTGTAGTGGTAGTGTCTACATTTATATCGTAACTTCTGAATGCCGTCTAACGATGTATTTGAGTTGGATCTTCGTTTGTTTTGTATTGGTCTTGTACGGGAAGTGTCAGGACTGCAGGGTTGGAGGGAAATCGGTATACAATTTTACTTTATTTTTGTTATAAATTAGAAAAGTTTTCGACTGATATGGCTGTATTTATTTATAACTAGACGATGCCCGCGACTTCGCCCGCGTGAATTAAGATCTTTTAATTGCCGCGAGTACCTACTCTTTAATTTTCCGAAGATAAAATGTAGCCTATGTGCTAATTAATCCTAATTAATCCTGGGTATAAGCTATCTCTCTTCCAAATTTCAGTCAAAACGGTTTATTCATTGGGGCGTGAAGAAGTAACAAACACGCACGCACGCACGCATTCACGCACGCACGAACGCACGCACGCACGCACGCAAGCACGCACGCACGCACGCACGCACGCCGCACGCACATGCATATCAAAAATTCTGGCCAGCGGGATTCGAACCCACATCTTTCGTGTTAAAACTTTAAAAAATCCCAGAGTAATATCTACAGCAATAATTTTTAGCTATGTTTCCAAAGTAGAGCTTATTTTACCAGCGCGTGACATCGTCAGCTTGGAGTTAAGTTTTTATAAATCCCACGCGAACCCTGTTTTTCCGAGATAAAAAATATCTATTAAATCTATTTAAGATCGTCTGTCATTCCCAAGGACTGTCTATACCTTTCCCTACAAAAAGTGAAGTTGACACATTGTTCCCTAGCCACTTGATTGAAGGACAAATCAACAAACAAACATTTTCGCATTAATTATTTAAATTATAAGTATGATTTCTACATACCATTCTTCATTTTTATTTCAGTGTGGGCATCACGAACAGTGTTGCGGTGGATGCTGTTTCAGTGGAGAATGTATAGACAGTAAGTATTCAACGCTAAAAGAATTCGCATTTCCTCATTTCAGAGGAGTAGCAGGGCACGTCAGACTACTGTAGGACCTATAATTTTGCTTTTGAGTCCACAGGGAATATATATACACACGTACAGACGTCGATTTTTATATAGTTATGGCTAGATATGTATAGATTTGACAGTATTAGGAGACTAGAAAATAAAGTTGAGCAATACGATATTTTCAAGATCAAAATACAACCGATTTCACTATTTCCTTTTATTTTTCAAAGAACATGGGTCTATAAGAAAGAATAATTGAAAAACCCCCGATGGTAACACGAAGCATACACATTACAGAGTCTCGTCCGACGGGATTCTTATTGCGGCACGAGTATGCACGACATCCTTCTTATTATTTCCTTTGACCTTTTATTTTCAGCCTACAGATCCTGTCTGAAAGATTTGAACGTGTGCAAGGACCATGTCTGCAGAGGTGAAGAGAACTGTGTAGCTTACAAACCGCGGAGGTGCAATGGATGCGAACCAATGCCTTTGTGTCGTACGGCGGTAAAGACATAGTGTTTCAGTGAATGTTCGGTTACTTTTATTGAAAACTAGCTTTTGCCCGTGTTTTTGTCAGCGTGGAATTCGGCGGGAACCCTTTGTTTTCCGTTAAAAAATGTATTTAATATTAGCTGACGCCGGCGACTTCGTTCGTTTGGCTTTAGTTTTTAAAAATCCTGTGGAAAATCTTGTGTGGTCTATAGATTCAAGCCTAAGTAGCCAGCAGGTACATAATATTTATGTAATTTAAGGATATGTAACGATAATTTCTAAGATGCTGTTCATTATTGCGTTCGTTTTGACTAATTAATAATTTATAAGTAGGTAATTGTAACAAAAAACAATACGCAACAAAATGAAACGGTAAAATCTATACAGTTTACGAATAATTATATTATACCTAATTCTATGTTTGTATAACCTTCCGAAGTTTCCCAGCAGCATAAGTAGGTATAAATAAAAGTAAGTGCATGATTTTCAGTTTTTATTTATCTACAATAAATATTAAAAAACAGCGAGCGAGCGTTTTAAGCGCTCTTAGGTATAAATAGTAAATACGTTTAATTTAATTCGGCTGTTAGGGTGCCAAATAATTTAAAAGCTCATAATTAAAGCTCACGGTTGTTATTATAATACACGCGACATACGGCTTACCTATAATTAAGTATTTAAATCGAACATAAAAATACGTTAACATGTTCATATGACGCCTATCGCCATTTCTATTCTTAGTTGAATCATTGTAAGAACTTTCAGGCGTACAGTGATCCTGAAATTTCTCCATAATAATATTATAACAGCTGCATAGCTGTGTGGTGCGTATTTTCATTCGCTGGGTGCGGGTTGTTACGTTCCCTAGATCATGCGTCATGCTCGTGAACGGGTGCCACCAACGGGAATGGGTCTGCTTTCTGTCTACTCGTCTTAACATGCATTGGATTGTATTTATTTGTATTTGTATTGTATTTAGTTGTATTTGTTTATTGGACTTAGGAACCTTCATCGTGGAAGCACTGTATACATAGCATAATTTCATAAACGATTGTAAAATTTTTTTTAAAAGAGCAACCGCCGAGTTTCTTGCTGGCTCTTCTCGGCAGGAAAGGCATTCCGAACCAGTGGTAGATTCATTGACAATTCAAAAGTGCTTGTAAAAGTTTATTTGAATAAAAAATATTTCTATTTCTATTTCTGTATGAAATCTGCCAATTTGCATTGGGACGGCGTTCTGCACTATAGTCTTTAACCATTCTCTGAGAGGAAACCAGCATGTCGATTCAGTAAAAATGATTGCATCGGTGTAACGATCGCGATGGCCTCTGATTGGCTGAATTTATGGCATTCTTGCTGCATCAATGCATTTTAACCAGTAACGGGAGGGTACCAGCCAATCAAAGGCCATTGTGATCGTTACACTGATGCAATCATTTGACATGCTGCACTCAGTAGTGTGCCGTTGATAGGTTGCTTAAGATCATGTTGATGATTTTAGTTTTCGCTCCAATCGCTGCCTGTCAATATAACATGTAAAACACTTCTTTGTATTCCGTGTTGGCACGTTTCCTAGGTATTTATATATGCGTGTTTCAACAGCAGATTTAATTAGGATAGAAGTTGTCCTCACTGAGTGTGATGACGTAATTACGTTACATTATAATTATGAGCCCAAAAACATCACAACTACATTGTGTTTTATTATACACTAGAGTGGTTTTAGTTTGATGAGTTTACTTGGAAAGTATTTTTGCTGAAACTATTGTGTTAATTTTATTAGTGTTCTCACTTACCCGGTCCGATTCTTTACCGACGGGCCTTTGTATAGATTTTTCCTCACTTCAGTAACTGTTTCTATAATAGAAAGAGTTACTTTCGAACTATAAAGGCGAAAGTTTGTGTGTGTATGTGTGTGTGTATGTTTGTTACTCCTTCACGCCACAACGAATGAACCGATTTGGCTGAAATTTGGAATAGAGATAGCTCATACCCAGGATTAAAACATAGGCTAATAACATTTTATCCCGGAAAATCACAGAGTTCCCATGGGAAGTCTGTGTGTGATCCACGCGGACGAAGTCGCGGGCATCGTCTAGTTACTTATATGGATGAAACAGAATGAAGAACCTAACCTAAATGCACGCGGATGAAGTCGAGTAACTAATATTACAGTTTTTTATTTGTAGCATGGTGCAAGTAATAGATCAATAGAATGTAACTTATTTGTGCCATATTGTAGCAATCATAAGGTTCAAATTCACACCATTAAAGACTTTTCTTTTTCAGAAAATCTTTTTTGTAATTTGAACCTTTTAATTGCAACAACATGGAACAAAACACGTTAGTTTCTAATATCCTGTTACCACACCACGCTACAACGAAATAACTTGTCATGAACAAACAACTGCTTCCTAAACTGCTGTATAAGAAAATATGGGACTTCCATAGCGATAAAGCATTGCAATAAAATGGGCCCCAAACATAAAAAAGCGGAAACGAACGCGAAGCTCTTTTGAACCGTGTTAATTGGCAATAAAACAACTGGAAAATGACGACTACATTCCTCTGCTTTATTTACTAGTCAGTATTAAATTCTTTTATGAAAC
This sequence comes from Hipparchia sbordonii, assembly GCA_038048805.1. Classification (NCBI taxonomy): domain Eukaryota; kingdom Metazoa; phylum Arthropoda; class Insecta; order Lepidoptera; family Nymphalidae; genus Hipparchia; species Hipparchia sbordonii. Next base: position 2,860,564 of record JBBIWI010000007.1, read on the forward strand.
GCACTATAAAGTCTTTGATAACTTCTGTTGGTAGTAAACTGTTAGAAACAGATTATAATATACGGAAATACCTATATAACTTAGGCATAACAACAACCGTCCAACTCATAACCATCGTACGAAGGAACGTTGTTTTTTTGAACACCTGGACCAACCTTAAGGACCCCTCTATGAGTCCCCACGGTTGATCCTCAAAGGCAAGAATGCCCGAAGAAAAGCACCGGGACAACTGAAAAGGAAGTGGTTCGACAATATAGGTACACGAAAATAAATAAAATGGCACATTTTTTTTTTATTCGATGACAAGATAACCCTTGATTGCGATCTCACCTGATGGTAAGTGACGATGCAGTCTAAGATGGTAGCGGGCTAACTTGGAAGGGATATAGTAGTGTAAATTCAACCCATACCCCTAATCGGTTTCTACACGCCATCGTGCCGGAACGCTTAATCGCTTGACAGCACGTCTTTGACGGTAGGGCGGTAACTAGCCACGGGAAAAGCCTCCCACCAGACCAGAACAGAGACAATTTAGAAAATATAAATTCCTAAATTGCCTCCGCCGGGAATCGAACCCGAGACCTCCCAGTCATAAGACAACAGCGCTCACCACTGCGCCAGGGAGGTCGTCAAAACATGACCGCAAAAGTTCCTCCGAGCTTCAGTTTTAAGATGACACCACATGATGATGAAACTTTGCCTCTCCTCCCCTCTCTCCTCCATCATACACGTCAACACATAGTCAGAATAGAAATAGAATAGAAATATTTTTATTCATATAAACTTTTACAAGTGCTTTTGAATCGTCGATAAATCTACCACTGGTTCGGAATGCCCTTCCTGCCGAGAAGAGCCAGCAATAAACTCGGCGGTTGCTCTTTTCAAAAATTTTTTTTACAATAGGTAACAAAACTATACTAGGTATGTATACAGTCATCATCAGGAACCAGGATCTGCGATCAAAATCACATATTACACCCGACCTTTAGACCACAACTAGCTTGAGCCCCTCTCCCTTCCCCCAACCCTTTGACTTTGAAACAGGTAAGTGAAAAAAACCTGTAAGTTAGGTACTTACCTGTTTCAAAGTAAGTACCTACTTATTTTTAATCAAAATCCAAAAACCAAGTTTCAAGTTTAAAATTTTCTCACAAACTTAAATTGGTTAAATAGGGGGTAGATAAAAGTTTGTGGAAAGTTGTGGTATTTAAAAAAATCCTTTCTTATAGTTCGTCGACTGCCATTACATGTATTAGAACGAATTGTAGTCTAAGAACACTTATTTTTGATCGCGGTCGAAATTCACCATATCATACGCATTGCTGAAGACAAAGGATAACATCAGTAAGTATCCACTTTAAATGAATCTCAGATGCTGCAGTTTTATTTGGTGCTTTCGAAATCGTTACTGATTTGGAAAGGATTTTCCAGTTTACTTTGATAGCTAACTCTTTTAGGGTTTTTCGAATTTCGAATTGTAGGTGCATAGCGCAGAAGCATAATGGATTTGATGGCCAAACTATTTCTTTGGCCAAGGTAGCCCCCGCTCTTATATCTTTACTTTTTCTATACTTTTTGAATGCTCTAAAAAAATTATAACGTAAATACGTGTACTAAATATTAAAATGCGTTTTAAATTAGTAGGCACTTTTACAAAACATGACCTGTTTGTATTACAGAGTATGTCTGTTTATTTAACAAGTGAGGTATACAGTTACGATTTAATTACCATGGCGTCATTGTTGTTTGACGTTAAATTTTGTTTTGCGTAGCTCTATTTTCCTCTGTTCTACGAATATACGTTTTTCGTGGAACATTATTTCTTTTCTATTGTAATTTTTTGTATCCACATATAATAAATTATGTTCGAATACTTTAGTCTTCAGGCACTGAGGAATTTTAGACGAGAAGACATCTCGAAGTGTCCCGAACGCTGCTCAGCCGAGTTGGACACAGCTCAGCGAGTTGCGAAGCTGAAGTGGAAATGGGCGGGGCATAGAGTTCGAAGAGCTGATGGTCGATGGGGTCCTGGAGTGGCGACCCCGCACCGGGAAGCGCAGTGTTGGCAGGCCCCCTACTAGGTGGACCGACGACATCAAACGAGTCGCAGGGAGCCGCTGGATTCAGGCGGCGCAAGACCGAGCCCCGTGGAGGTCCATGCAAGAGACCTACGAGTATGTCCAGCAATGGACGTCTACAAGTTGATAAAGAAGAAGATAAATTATGTATCATAATATTATCTCATATTAATTTGCTAAATTTTTAGGTTCTAGCACAGAAATACACAAAAACAGCTAAATACTAGATAAGAAAGAGAAAGAAATAAGGAGCAAGTTTCCGTAAGTGACTTCAATTTCTCTATTATTTAGAGTTTCTGTTCGAAATCTTACTCAAAATACAAAGAAGAAGTTCTAGAAGTTTACAAATCTATATTTGTACAACTTCTAGAACATTTCCGATCAAACTACTTCAAGAACTTTTCCTTTAAACATCTTCATGAAATGTTGTCTGAAATATCCCGATTCCCGTGGAAATATCGCGATACAGTGGCGTAACTACACTCGAATGGCTTCGAAGTGCGATTATCGAGTTGCCAAGGTTTTTAAAAATTCTACTGAAATGGTGGTTTCTATACATCAATGGGACTTAAGTTCGATAAATTCTTTTGAAATCTATACAAATAAATAAAAATGAACTGTCTGTTTGTAATATCAAAATAACTTTCTACTAATTGCATATGAAAGTGAATTCTGTTCGTATAACAAAGAAGGATTTATTTTTTTATTTTTGTCTGTCTGTCCGTCTGTTTGTTCCGGCTTATCTTGGGAACAGCTGGACCGATTTTTACGGGACTGTCATTATTAGATAGCTGATATTATCTGGAGTAAGTAACTTTTAAACGACTTTCGAAAAAGTTGTGTTTTTCTACCGATTTGCGTGAAACTTTTTTAAATCGATACAAAAACTTTGCGAGATGGTCCCATAAAATCTTTGAGTTTCAACTTCTCGAGCCTAATGCTGCAGGGGTTCTGCCTACCTAAACCGTAGGGATTTAGGAACTGTCGCCTGTGAATTGAAGCGCGAACAAAGTCGCGGGCGTCCCCTAGTAGACTATAAATGCGACTACCTAATGGTACATATGTACTATAATAATACATAATACACTATACATATACATATATACATACGTCAAACATATACACTAAACTACAACATGGGGTTATTCAAGGGACAGACCAACGAATTCCTGAAAAGCCGGCAACGCATTGGTGGTGCCTCACTCCTCAGGTGCTATAAATGTTCATGGGAGGCGGTAATCACTTAACATCAGGTGACCCGCGTGCTCGTTTGCTCGTTAAAAATATTAAAAAGAAACATAGTACAATTATGATACATCGATGTTATTATAGTTGAAAAGGCCGTAAACATAGGCCTTTTTACAGAGACCGACATTTTGCCTTCAGGGGTTTCAAGATTTTAATATAGTGATATAAGGGTGATGTTTACAAAGGCACGCTTGAGTTTTATTTTCCTTAAGCATTAATAAAATTTGCAAAGGGCTTGCGGCCATAAACTTGTACATCTTCTGGTTTATATTAATGTTTATTTTTATATATGAGTCGCTTCAAGAATATCAACGGAAATGTTAACCTGAAGATTTAATGGCATGCATATAGTACGTATCTATCTATGTTAGCTCTAGCGATGTAAATATAGGTACGTACTATAAATATCTGTTTGTTTGTTTATAAAAACATACCTACATAAATATTGCATTATTTTTCTTTTTTAGTAAGTATAAGTAGTTTACTTACTCCGTGCCTCGGAGAGCACGTAAAGCCGTAGGTCCTGTGCCTGACCGGATTTCCGTCCCAACGGACTATGAAAGTGATGGAATTGAGAGTACACACACTGGTGCACTATAATATCTCCCGCATAGATCGCTAATCACGCAGGTCTATGAAAATTTCATAAATTACACGATTCAAACTTCGTTTGTATGGTGCGGTCTACGGAAAACTCAAGACTCTGCTCAGGTAAATGAGATTAGTCGGTCGCTTGTTTATAACATCAATTAAACAAGAGTTAAACCAAGTAACGGGTTGAACGTGTCTTCATTATAAACGATAAGTTTAAGCTACACTTTCATTAATTTGACTTCCAGCCATAGAATCCTTACTATCCTTATATTTCCTTACTAATCCTTACTAATATTATAAATGCGAAAGTGTGTTTGTTTGTTGATTTGTCCTTCAATCACGCCGCAATGGGTCGACGAGACTTTTTGCATGCGAATAGTTAGCGATTTCTATTTTCTTCTTTTATTAGTCGAGTTTCGTAGTAGAAAATTGCTTTCTTAGTGCCAAACCAGCAACAATGCACTTCGCCAGGTTAAGTAGGTATCTCTTCTTTTTACACAACTACGGCGAAGCTAAAAAGTAGGATTATGATTTAAGCAGTCTATATATCTATGCTTGTATGTATGTTTCGATTTACATATGTTCCACCGTAGCGCCTAAACTACTGAGCTAATTTTGATGAATGAGGTGTACAACGATTCTTTATTAGGGTCCAAGTGGCATACGCTTTATTTTACATGAAAAAAATCAATATGACGGATTGTTATAACCATTTTTTCCTAGCCGATTAGGGGTACGTATAGGTTGATTGTACACTAACATAGGTACCCCTTCCAAATTAGCCCACTACATCTTAGACTGCATCGTCACTTACCAGTCAAGGACGATCTTGTCATCGAATAAAAAAAGTCGGATTACAGATTCATTTATTTATTTCAAGAACATACCCGGGAATACATTACAGTGTCATAAAAAAAACTTAAAATTAAAATTTTAATTTTGAAAACAATGGTGTGAACCGATTGACATCCATTGCAGGATATACTCTCCTATTTGTTTTGTAGAGACTTTCACGCATGTCTTTTTAAAACAATCCGCTTATGGATAAAGCTCCAATTATGCCTTGTGTCATATAAGCCACACGAATACCATACCGTTATCCCATTACGGGCTCCATTAAATTGCTAGCACCTCGGACGGAATCGCAATACCCCAGAGTAAACACGTTACGTGCTAAGACAATATTGCAGTTGATTTAAGCTCTCAGTAAACTTTACTCTAAGGAATAATAGATAGATACTATTAAGGAAATCGATCTTCAAGAGTAGATACTTGTTTACAACATGTAGATGTCTTGCTGTCGTAAACTTCGATAAAAATAATACTTGTAGTACAGTCATTTGGTGCTCAAAAAGGAGGGAACCTGGAAAAATTGCTCTTTTCGAATTTTCACTTTGCCACCTCGTATCTTTGCCACTCACGCCGCCATATTGGAAAAATGGCGCCCAAAACCAGTTTTTTGACAATTACGATGAAAATGAAATGAAATGAATCCACTTTATTGTACACCACATTAGATAGAAATATAAAAAATAAAATAAACTTAAAATAAATTAAAAATAGTCTGTAAACAATTAAACTAGACAAATTTTTCTATAATTTATGTAGTAAACTTTTTTTTAAATCAATATTGCGATTAAACAAAATCTAAGTGAAAAAGTGGTCCTGAAAACGACGCCTACGAAGAAAAAATTTAAAAAACAATTATTTTAGCTTTGCCTTATTCGAGTAAAAATATTAATAGCTTTTGTAAAAAGAAAACTAGCTTTTGCCCTCGGTTTCGCACGCGTTAGGTTCGATTTTTCCATTCCATTAATGTATATTCCATTTAATATTTTTCTTAGCGGACTCCTATGCCAATTGCAAATCTGATTTTATCAGCAAAATCATTACAGCGTAGCAACTACCAATCCTAAATCTATGAGCAAAGTATAAGGACTTCCCACGGCGTGATTGTGTGTAAGTAATACGTGAGAGTTAATTACATACTCCTCAAACATTTGCTTTCAAAGCGGGTATTTGCCGAGAACAGCTTAAGTTTAATACTTATTTAATTTAATACATGCGAACGCAATTTATTATTATTAATTGACATTTACTAACAACAACTGTAATTTATTATAATTATTATTTAGCGAAACACAGTCTAATTCATATTTCACGAAAGTGAAATTCTTTGTAAACTTATTTAATTCAATTTCAGCGCCACAACAAAGTATAAAATAATTTTAATAATAATTTTAGATTGTACACGTATGTTGAAGTCGGGCGGGCCTAAATAGAAACGATGAAACCGATGCGCGTCACTACCCCGACTTCAACATATACTTACGTGTACAAACGAAAATTCTTTTATACTTTGTAGTGACATATGAAGTTGGTTTTAAAAAGATTTTTTTTATATTATTATATAAACTTTTTAGTGTAGCTTCATAGGACCAACCCACTAGATCATTTGCTTAGTTCATTATAAAAAAAAATAAGATGCTGAATAAAAAAGCATAATATGTATGCGATGAACTAAGAGATTTGCTCTTATTCATGGAGGGGTTCCATCCTCCATCTCCAACGATATTCATCAGATCTTCATCAAATTTAAATGGGACCAACCTGATGATATGTCCTGATTTGACGGAGTTATGAAGCTAAAGAACCTTCTCCTTTTTTTGAAGTCGGTTAACAAAACAAGCCGTATAATATGGTAAAACTCTATTCTTTAGTAGCATTAAGTACACGTAGATTGCAGTATCACGTTTAAAGTTATTAGTGGAAACTAAGAAAAATGAGATGGTTTAAAGCGATCCCGCACAACAAATGGGTGCAATAACGGTGCTAGGTGAGAAAAATTCTATTTTATGCGCCATTCATATCAAAACTTAGTATCAAAACCAATGGAAGTAGATGTCTTGATTCTCTTGAGACATTTTTCCTTTAAAACGATATTATAGAGGTCTTTCATATTTAATATACCTCGGTGTTCAAAAATGTTTAAGTATTTTTTTAGGGATTATTTGCCATGTCAGATGATTTTGTCAACACATTATCACATCACACTTCATCATCACATTAATATATACCTATTATCACACTGATATTATATATACAATTTAATTATAATATCACACTACTAATAATAGTAGTAAAGGCGAATGTTTGTTTGTATATATGTTTATGTACCTATGTATATAATGTTTGTTACTCCTTCACACCACAACGAATGAACCGATTTGGCTGAAATGTAGAATTGAGATAGCTCACGCAGGACAGAGAGAAGCCAACGATTACTACTAAATTAATGAACTGTATGTAATACTCACCAACAAAAGAAATATCCTTGCTTTTTAAAGTCCTATGCAATACACGCTTCAGTAGCATTGCGCGAGAAAATCAGGCAATGAACGTTTTTAAGTAGAAAATTACGTACAAAGCGGAATAGTAGGGTACTCTGGCATTCATCCAGGCATGTTTAAGCTTTTACTCGTTGAACTTTATGGCAAATTAGGCAATTTATCAGCTCGGAAGTACACACCACATAAATTGCAACAACTTTCGTGCAAGAACTGGTAAGATGCATGGATGGAATGAAAATGAGCGCAATTACGTAGGTACGTACTAATAAAACTTTAAAGCCTCAATAGCCCAACGGTTAAAAGTGCGGACTGAAACTGAAACGTAGTCTGAACTGAGTCGTACCTACTCCTAGCACAAGATTTCCGCTTATTTGGAGGGGATAGGAGGATATTAGTTAGCTTGGCTAATATTCTTTAAAAAAAAAAAATCGCAGTCTTTGTTTTTCCGGGATAAGAACTATCGCTCCCTAAGACTAAAATTACATCCGGATCTGTTGCTCCGTTGCTGCGTGATTGAAGGACAAACCAATAAAACAACAAACAATGACACTTTCCCATTTATAATATTAAGTACTTATGGATTGGAAAATCTTCTGCAGGTGTTTCAAAAAATTCCGAACCTATATCTATCTATCTACTTTTATACCTATATCAAAAGTTTTGTAATACCAACAATTCGCGTTGCGTCGTGGGTCCCACGAGCCTGTGCTGAAATGGCAAAATAAATATGATAAATATTTGCCATCTCGCTACGAATTTTACAAATTAAGTAGGTACAGAAATGTAACACCTGCGTCCCAGTGCCTTTATTAACGTGGTGTGGAACTCCTGATTTATTCGTATTATTCCAATTCTAAAATAGATTATTTTTACGGCAGTTGTGTTACATAACATAACTGAATTGGTTTTAGTTTTGGATTATTATAGATGATGCCCGTGACTTCGTCCGCGTGGACTAGGTTTTCAATCCCCGCGGGAACTCTTTGATGAGCTACTATCTCCACTCTAAATTTTAGCCAAATCAGTTCATCCGTTATGGTGTGAAGAAGTAACAAACACACACACACATACAAACTTTCGCCATTATAATATTAGTGTGATGTGATGTGATAGTCGTAGTCGATTTCCGATCGAGAAAAATAGAAATAGTTAATGAAAAAAATATCTAGCAGCACCAGTAAGTGGTCGTTACAAACTTAGTAAGACCGTCCTGCAATCTGAAATGTAAGGCACATTTATTGGCAAAGTTTTTTCATTTTGTGTAGTATAGAAGTGTGAGCTAGAGAATTAATATTTCGGTCACACGCAGCGAAGCAATGGGAAAAAGTAGATAGGTATTTGTTGGAAATAATGTTGATTTCAAAGCTTTTTCAAAGGGTGGATCTTCGTTGCTGTCCATTGTGATCGAACAAGTAGATTTGATCATCCATTAGAATTACTTTCCGACACTGAAACTTTTTGATATACAAGACTCCTTTTATTAATCAGTTAATCACAATAATAAACTAACGGGAATTTTCTTGAAATTATAATGCATTGTGAATTTATAAAAATACGATAAGTATAAAGAATATCAAACCAATAATCACGGTTGAGCAGGCTGTACGATCTTGGACTTTTGCCTGATTATTAAAAAAACAATACTAATGCGGGCTTATAGGGATAAGACTCATTTGTGTTGGAATGTCGATAGGTTGCTCCTGCGGCGTCGCTGGCGGCCTGTGCTGGCGGCGGCTTCCTGTATAGAATAATTTGTTTATTGATAATATGATGATTGGGAACGGCGATGAGGGTAAGAAAGATAATTCTCAGTGCCAATTTCACCATCGCGGAGCGTTCAGCAGAGGAGAAATTAATTTGGCGTTCTGACAACTACCTATATTAAATGTAATAAAAATTTGTCATAACATGGTCAAACGTTACTATAATTATTGACATAGTAGTTTTATTTTATTTCAAATATCGTATTTTGTGCGAGACTGCGCATTTCTAACTCTGGATCGTTAACATCGCTAACGTGGCTACTCTACACACTGATGTGAAGCATTCTCCTTTGAACCCTTTGACTCCAGTTTGAAGGAGGTCTGCATGAGTGCGCTTCACTCAAAGTACTTTAAAATTAGTGTTAACAAGGATGCATGTTCTGTAATTAACGTTCCAGTCGGTAACATTCGAAATTTCGAAGAAATTAGAGCGAATTCTTGGACCCAAAAACCCTATCTTATGAGAACGTCACTCTCATGATTTTGAAGAGGGCTTTTGCCCAGCAGTGGTGGATTTTTACCCGACTGCACGACGCAAAGGAGGGAGAGGGGGGTAATGTATTTATCAGTCTATGTATATGTATGTATGTGGCGCTCTGGAGACCAAGCGCTTGAGCCTATATTGATTGGGAGTGTCACTAAAGACACGACAGTAAAATAAATTCAATATGGAGACCACCAGACGCCATAGTTAGGTTAGGTAGTAGGTATGTCAGTTTTTATTTACGCAGTTGGGTTTTTGATTTTTTTCAAGCTATGAGCTCTTCATCAGCACAGGTTAAAATTTTTCGGAAGTTCGGAACTTTAAAGTCGGTCACTCATACTGTTAGAAACACGGGTCTTTTCTTACCCAATTCAAATTCAAAATTATTTATTTCATGTAGGCCAACTTGTAGCTCTTTTATCACACGTCAAAACTCTACCAATGCAATTTTAGAACACCAAAAGAAAGGTTTAAACCAATTTATAGTTATGACTAGGCTACCGTTGGTAAAAAATAAGGAGAAAAAGACCTATGTAGATAAATGTAATGTCAATCGAAGATTTCAAAGTAGCTGAAAAAACAACCCACGAACAAAGAAAGCTTGTAAGTACAAAGCTTGTAACACAAGGAAGATCTTTCACAAAAGTTTGTGCTTGTAATCTTTCAAAGATCTTTCTTGAAACTCTTAGTGAAATCGGTGGAGGGAATCCAATCAGATTCAATCTAAGACATTAATTCTGAAGTTTTGTATTTGTCACGACTCCCGATTTATTACTTTTGTTGAGAAGAGCGCACTCGAATCTCAATAACTTGACTTCCAATCACATTCCAATACTTTTGTGACAAATATCACACTTCAGACTTAATCGCGATCACATTATTATGCTTCAGGGACTCGGAAATTGACAAAGGAAGTTATAAAAATAAAATCCCTTGTTTTCCATTGTTCGGAAATAATATAACAGTTTTATAGTCGTTATGCCCGGGCTCCACCTGCGCCGTAACGCGTAAATTAACACGATAATAAAGGCATTACGCAGGTGGGGCCAATATTTTTCTACGTTAATTGTTTACGCTAAGCGATAATCCCTTTGAGCGCCGCCGTTAACACTAACAATAATGCAGATGGAGCAGTAGCATTAGTTAAGATGTAAGTATAGTATAAGTACTGTCTAAAAAGAGCAGTGATAGCCTAGTGGTTAGATTTGCGATCTCCCATTCGAGGGTCGCAGGTTCGATACCGGGCACGCAACTCTGACTCTTCGGATTTATGTGCGTTTAAGCAATTAAATATCATATGCTTCAATTGTGGAGGAAAACATCTTGATGAAACCTGCTAGCTTGAGAGTTCTCTAGGTATATTGTTCTGAAAGATGTGTAAAATCTACCAATTTGCATTGGGTCAGCATGGTGGATTATGGCATATACCCAGCTCTCCTCTGAGAAAAGACCTGCGCTCAGTAGTGAGGAGTTAATGGGTTGCTCATGATCATGACGATGATGATAGGTAGTTACTGGGTTTTTGGCCTTTATGATAAGGCTGACATACCTACTTTATGTAAAAGCCTTTAAATAAAAGATTTAAAAAAACTCATTTGTTTTTTGACCGATTCATTTTTTCTTTTTATAATTATTGTTATGATATACATACTTACCTATTACATTAATGAATATCAAGCTGTTAACAACAGTCAATATCCAATTGTGGCCTTTTTAAGACTCATTCAACAACATACAATAAAAACCTAATATTTGGCTCCACAGCATTCTTCTGTGGAGCCAAAAATTAGTTTGGATTTTGCCTTCAATAACAGTACCTACTACAAAAGCCGAGCAATTTTGTCTCCCAATTCAAAGAGAATACGCCAGCAACAATATGCACTATGTCTACAAAAGATAAAGCTTTTTGCCGTCAAATGTGACTAGTTTTGATGGATTAAGATTGGAAGAACTCAGAAATGTTTTTTTTTTCGATGACAAATAAGCCCTTGAATGCGAACTCAACCTACACCTAGTGTTTGGGGACGATGCAGTCTAAGATGGAAGCGAGCTAAGATGGAAGGAACACGGCAGTTAAAATTTTAGCCATAACTAGCCCTGGCCGAAGTTTCCCACCACTATAGTATTAAAGACTACAAAAATAAAACTCAAATTAAAAATAAAGTATTAATTAAAAAGAAAATTAAAAAATCTAATTGTTTAATCCTCCCTGAATTTATAAGATCTTTTCTAGTAGATCAGTTGCACAGAATGAGCTTAAAGAAAACCTCTAACATACAGTGTTACAAAAATACATAAATACTTATTATTATCTAAACCTTAGTTTAATTTTTAAAAATCTATTTTTAGTCCACGGCTGGGCATAAGGAAGATCTTCTGATAACTATGTACAATGTACATATTGATAATTATCAATAGTTTAACAGATCTCGGCACAGCGCTCGCTTAATTGCTGTTAAATTGATTTAAGAGCCATGTTGAACTTAATCGATTTTATCAAGTCGACGCGACGACTTCATTACTTTGACTACTATTGATTTGATTGAAAACCCTAAAGATAAGTGGATGATTAATATTACTATAATAAAGTACCTACCTACGCACTTGCCAGTGAAGTGGATTATGGCATACACCTTTCTTATTCTGAGAGGAGGTCTGTCCCCATTTTTACCCACTTATGCCCATTTTTGTTGCCCTTCGTAAAGACCCCACTAAACTCTCTTCCAGAAGGAATACATACGGCTAGTAGTGCTACTTAACATATAGAGTCCGTCCAATAGTCATTAACTAGATAACCGAAGAATAAATTGGGCGTTCTGACAGTTTTTTGTATTGTAAATCTGCCAAGACATCAAAACGTTCGGATAAGGCTTAGGTATTTTACGTTGGGAAAATCGCTTCAAAAAATGAAATTCTTATGCGTTATGAAAACGAATGTAATTTCTCGCCCTACATAATTTATGACCGTCTTCATAATCCGCACATAAATTAGGCGTAACGCGAAAAAATCACATTAACTCTGTCCCATTACTCCGCTAGATGAGAATTATGCAGAATTGCGCTGAATGCAAATGTGAATATGCGTTTTATGGTCCATAAGATACTTTGAACAGGCATACGACCTCCCTGGCGCAGTGGTGAGCGCTGCGGTCTTATAACTGGGAGGTCTCGGGTTCGATTCCCGGCGGGGGCAGTTTAGGAATTTATAATTTCTAAATTTCTAAATTGTCTCTGGTCTGGTCTGGTGGGAGGCTTTGGCCGTGGCTAGTTACCACCCTACCGTCAAAGACGTGCCGCCAAGCGATTTAGCGTTCCGGCACGATGGCGTGTAGAAACCGATAAGGGGTATGGGTTGAATTTACACTGCTATACCCCTTCCAAGTTAGCCCGCTACCATCTTAGACTGCATCGTCACTTACCATCAGGTGAGATCGCAGTCAAGGGCTATCTTGTCATCGAATAAAAAAAAAAATAAAAAAAAAAAAAAAATACGACTAGCAGCAGAATTCAGAAATGTTAAGAAAAATGTAAAGGTCTAGACAGACTTACCTACTACATTGGAAGAAAAATTGTATTTAAAGGCTTTTTATTATAGATATACCTACGTGACATGACTGCATTGCAACATAATAAAAGCTATACAGCGTTGAAGCTGTAACCTTAACAGCTTTACAGCTCTCAGGCATACAGCTTTCCTCGCGATGTTTTCCTTCACCACTAAACAAATCGACCTATACGCAGAATAGAGTTACTTCTGCAAAAACCCTACTTTACAGGAGAGCGATTTGAAGTTTGTCTTGCCTGTAACTTTTTTCGTTATTTTTCTAGAGAATTGATTCTCATAGTATACTTTTGGAACATTATTATGCATTGATTACTATCAATAAACTCAATGCAAAACCCATAATTTGGAATTTAGGAGGTTCTATATGCATATGTGACGATTTTTTGCGGATGTCTCCATGTTCTATATGTATATGTAACCTTATACTTGGGAAAAGTGTTCGTACCATGTCTGTATATAACTTTTTTTTATGGAAATACTAATCTTCAAACGATCTTATTTGCTGTAAAGGATGAAATATAAATACAAAATAAACAGTTTCAGTAACAGTAAGTAACAGTTTCTTATTTCATAATAACACATTAATAGTAAAAATAAAAATTCAACATAATTTGACTAATTTTTTTAATCACTAAGCATGTACCTACTATAAAATTGTCTTACAAAAAAAATGTAAAAATTAATAATAAAACAACTGAAAGTACTTTGTATTTTATTTAGGTAATAAGCTTTTGCCCGCAACTTTGCTCACATTAAGTTCGATTTTTCAATCCCCTATTTTACCCCCTTAGAGGTTGAATTTTCAAAAATTCTTTCTTAGCGGATGCCTACGTCATAATAGCTATCTGTATGTCTTTCAGCCCGATCCATCCAGTGTTTTGAGCAATGTGATGATGATGAGTCAGTCAGTCAATTACTTTATCCTATAATTAATCACCTTATCCTTTTATATATTTAGGAAATTAAATTTAGGAACTATTATGTAAATATGTAAGTAGTATGTATTAATAATCCTACTAGAGAAACCTCAAAATGAAACTAATAAATAACTAACATAAAACGTAAACATAAATAACGTATTAGGAACTATTATTTAGCATTAATAATAATCCTATTATAGAAAACTCGAATAAAACCAACGAAATAAAATTGCTACAAGGACAAAATATAAGTTCTTTCAGGAGTTTTAAAAATAGTACAACCGAATATTGGCAAACAAAAAGATTTAAAAACATTTTCTCTATTTTCCACAATTTTTCTGTGCGATTTATTATTGGCAATCAATAAGAAATCAATCATATCTAAGTTATTTATGTCTATATTATTAATATTTTAATTGAATAGATATTTTAAATCACGAAGAAAATAATATTGTGGTGGCAGAGATCCACTGGGTACCGCGCAAAATGAAAATTTTAAATCAATCAAAATAATGAATTTGTAAAGAAGATGCGGCACATCATCATCTCTAGAGTCGTTAGGCGCACTGTAAGAGTTAGTTGTAGATGGTGATTGCGTCCAGTGATCATCATAGTGGTTAGAATAAAAGGCATCACGACAATTTATGCGTATTTAACGGAGAAGGCATGGGAGTCGGTACATATTTGGTGATGATATTCAAGACAAATTCCTAAAGCTAACAGCAGGGGAATTTTCAAAGTTGGATCGAGTTAAAAGTGTTAGGTCTAGTTGTTGCAATTGCAGGCGACGGTAGACATTATTTATTATCTACTATATAAAAATAAGTCGGGTTTTCCTTCCTGACGCTATAACTCCAGAACGCACGAAACGATTTCCACGGTTTTGCATTCGTTGGAAAGGTCTCGGACTGCGTGAGGTTTATAGCAAAGAAAATTCAGGAAAAATTTCAACAATTTAAGAACGCGGACGAAGTCGCGGGCGTCCGCTAGTCTTTTATAGAATTTTCAGCAACATGGTGCAGCCTTATGGCTAGTTTTGTCAGTAGCAAAACTGGTATTTATCATTATATGCCGGCTGCAGTATAGATAATCGACTGTCTCTTACAGTTCCATCTGATATATCAATCTTCCCATACATCAGGGACCTCTTGCCTAATTTATTCAGCTCCCTGTGGTAGTGCTGCACTGGTAGCATGGGCAGGAGATAAAAGTTTTAACCCCGATTTTATCCACTGACAGGGGATAAAATTATGTTTTCCCTATGCATGGCGACAGAGGAGAAGGCGATGTATATTTCTATAAGTAAATTCACTGAGTGTTATTTCCACCGCTGTGCCCATGCTCGACGGGTGGATAAAGCTAAGCGAGGGGATAAACGTTTTATCCTTTTCCCGGGGATAAAACTTCTCCCGTCCATGCTACCAGGGCTGTTATTGTAAAAGCTTCACTACTGACACTGCCATTTTCTGAAAACAAAAATTAACATCATTAAAATGTTAAAGCAATTAACTACAGAAAACAGATCTAAATAGTTTTATGTAGTTTTTTTATAAATACTTAACATAAAAAAAATTATTAATTTTAGGCTTTTATGGTAGTTTTCAGTTGAATAAGGATATATATCTCAATGTGAAACCAAGAATAAAAGAACATTTACACATATACCTCATAATTTCAAAATAATTTCCCTCGAACAAAGTAACTTGTGCACATTGTCCCGATATATTTTACATGATGTCCGAATAATAAAGTAGTATGGTAAAATAATTAATAATATTGATTACTCATTAAAATGTATGAATTAATGTTTAATGAGTGTAATGAATTGATATTTCTTTTTTTGATTGTTTTTTGTAGTAAAATCTAACATTCCGAGGTATAATGTTCTATATGAATGTGGAACCGTTTAACGTAATTATTTAGCTTTAAAAATATATATATGTAAAAATTATTATATACAACTATCTAAGAGCAATCTATGTATTATAATTACAAAGCTGAAGAAAGAAAATTCCATTCACTTACCTGGAACATCCATTTTTCCATTTTTTTTATCTCCACGGCATTTGTCATATTACTATATTCAATTTTTTTTGGCTTTAACGAAGGGAAGATCATATGTTTTGAGCGTGTATTTTTAATTTTGAGCACATATAGTAAAAAATAATAACAAAATTAACACGATAATAGAAAATAAATAGATAAAAGTGCGAGCGTGTGCACACTATCATTTCGGAGAACATGAATACAACTGCAGATGTGACCCTCCGTTCGCGCTGATCAGGACAGTGAATACTGACACTTGTGCTGTCGGGCCCTTCTTCTTCGGGGAAATAAACTACATATACCTTTATTCGACTGGTATCTTTGGATCTATATAACTTTTTAAAATTTTGATTTCACTAGTAAATATTAGAGA
This sequence comes from Hipparchia sbordonii, assembly GCA_038048805.1. Taxonomy (NCBI): domain Eukaryota; kingdom Metazoa; phylum Arthropoda; class Insecta; order Lepidoptera; family Nymphalidae; genus Hipparchia; species Hipparchia sbordonii. Next base: position 2,876,985 of record JBBIWI010000007.1, read on the forward strand.
TCTTTTTAGGCTTAAAAATGCAATAAAAAAATTTTGTGCCATAATCATATATAACTCTATTCTACGTATAGGTCGAAATGATACCTATAATGTAATTGCTTAAATATTAGAAAGGTTAGGTAATAGGCCCAAAAAATCTGGGATTGTTAAGCCCAGCCTTGCCAGCGATTGCCCAACGGGACTTCTACAGGCAGCTAGAAAGGATAATTTTCAAGGAGTGTCGTAGGCTCCTCTCGTGACTGACTTCTGTTGAATTAGATACTTACGTAAAGGGTGAACTAGGGCACTTTGTTCCCTCAAAATCAGAGAGTTCCCACAGAATTTTCCAAAAAACCTAAATCCACACGGACGAAATATAATCCGACAAGGCATGATTACGCCAATATTCATACATCATTAACTCGCCCTCGTGCTGAGTTAGCGTTGTAATGATATTGAATCAAGACCCCTCACGACTTACCTAATCATAAAGACGCGGGCGGAAAATTGAACCGTGTAATATAAGCTTCCGAGTATGACAAACGCCCAAAATAAATTCATTACGTTCATGCCTCATAGGTGACGTCAAAACCAAGTGACGTCGGTGAAAACGATCTTGCTCATTATTTTTTAGCCTCTTCGCGGTCATCTGAGCTCTACAGCTCTGGGTGGGCGGTTTTTAAGAAAACTTCTCCAGCGGAATACGAGTATAATTATAATAATCATTTCGTACATCGGAGGCAATCCAAACCTTTAAAATCCTCATGTCCTTTTGTACTCCATTATTCCACCGATCTCTTAGTCTTTCTCGCCTTATGCGACAGTCCAATTTTCTGCAAATTTTTCAGGGCTCTTATGCCATCTTGCATAAATAAGGATTTAGGCATTTAGATATTATGATATTATATATTATATCTAAAATCCATAATTAAAGATTAAAAAAACATCATTGTTAAAAGAAAATTTATTTTCTATAAAATAACTGTACAATTTCTCGCATCTAATCTGCAGATAAGTAAACACTAAAATAATTAAGATAAAAAGAACATAAAGACCGAATTTAGCGTAAAATCACCAACGAAAATAAAAAAATACTGGAAATCCTTTGTAACCGGTACAGACTACAGGGTTCTTTGGAACAAACGAATTTAAAAAGTAAAGCTTCTTGTATTCATGTCACAGCCATAGCGACGAATTTTTCTAGCCTTAGTCTTAATCTGGTGGTATTAAGCCTTCAGCAATCATCTTCTGCCGTTTCGCTTCCTCTCTAGCTCGCTTTTCAGCTTCTTTTCTTTCCTGTTCCTCTTTCTCCTCTTGGGCCTTCTTCATAGCCATCGCAGCCAGCGTCTTTTGGTCCAATTTGAAGAAATTGATAGGCTCCTGGATATACCTCTCGTCTTTAGCGTTCATGTTCTCAATAAACTTCACATAGTTAAATGTGCCATCCTCAGGGTTATACGTTTTGTCTTTCAAAGCTAGTTTGATAAAATCAACGAACTCGATCTCTGTTAAAGGCTCGCCCCATTGCATTAATTCTTCTCGCAGAAGTTCAAAATCCACTTTTCCCGTTGTTTCATCATCGTGCCCCAAATCGGCGAATGCTTTTGTCACGGCTATCTCAAAATCATCACCCCAATTCATTTTTGCTTCAATCATGAACAACCATTCGTGGTATTCCACAGTGTCAACAAATTCATCCTCGAGAAACAGTTTGAAAAGTTCCTTTATTTCCGCACCTTTTGGATTGAAGCCTAATTTTCGTAACATCACTGGAATTGATTCCAATGGCACCTACAAGTAATTGAAAAAAGATAAATGTAATAAATTACAACTACATCATTGGTCAATGGTCTTTCGCATGGACTTCCAGAGACCTCGGTATTGCGCGTTTTGATTTTAAACATTTAGTAATGATTAGTCCCCCCTAAGCATGTACAATTGTACAATTGTACATGCTTAGGGGGGACTAATCTTACAAAGTAACTGAAATCAATAATGTACAATTAGGTATAGTTCCTTGTGGGTTGAATCAATGATTTATTTAATTTATCTACCTTATCTATATTATCTTCATCAAATGCTTTGAACATCTCTTTAAATTTTGCTAAATCGTCTTGATTAAAACACGCAGGTGGTGGTGGAGGCTTTTTGGGTTTCGGGGCGGGGCCAGCTGCCGCCGCCATCATGGCTTTCGCCGCTGCTCCCGCCGCTGGGTCTTTACCCTTACCCTTACCCTTCGGTGGCATTGTAAAAGTGTTTTACAACTTTCTAAAAATGTTTAGCAGTTACAAAATAACTAGTTTTTCATGTGTCTGTATTGCTGAGTGGCTCGGAATTATGTTTAGAATGTTATTATGAATATTGTAAAATAAACTATAGGTACCTAGGTTCATAAGAGAATACCATTCTGTTTTTTAGGTACCTACTTAACTTATTTCTATTTACATAAACAGAGTGATTTACACAGGATGTTTGATGTATTTGACGTAAAAACATGGCACTGAGTATAATAAATAAATTATACCTACGGAACGTAGGGGAAATAGGGGTACCTACATTGATACGTGGGGCCTTACTCTTATATGTTTGTGGTGGGGCCATAGATACAGTCAGTATACCTACCTATTGATTATAATGTACTACCTAAGTACCTACTCAATGCTTTTGGAAACTTTGTATCATCATTGATTAATTAATTATCACAGACTCAGTGCCTCTAGTATTATACTTGACTCTTTGCATTTGACGTTACCATTAGTCAAACTGAACTTACCCACGTTTTTACCCGCGGTTTCGCTCCCGCCATTTATTAAAAGCATAAAAGTAATTCGACGGGTGTTTCTTATACTTACTTACAAGATTCCCGATTATGATTTGTTCGGTTTTTCAGCTGCTTTATCGGATTTCCCCTATTTTTTTCTTTTTAAACCAATATCCAATCTAAAAACCAACAAGCAGTTTTCAAATGTATTTAAGTACCTACTTAAATTTCCTAATTCCTACTTTTAGTGCACTCCCATTTCACGTGCATACAATGACTGAACTTTATCCCGTCAAATTGTACCCCAAATTCAAACGTGCTGCCAAATAACAATCACATTTGGCGCGCGTCAAACCACAAAGAGCTACAAGAATAAATAACCGAACAGAGTCAGACTTCATTACTTCATTAGTTATTTTTCAGCAGGCCAATTACAAAAAAAATTCAATTGTGGTGATTGGCTGCATTTATGATATTTTTTCTGCAATAATACACACAGAAATAAGGAGTTCCGTAGGAAACAAAGTCACCGACTTAGCTCAGCGAGTCGCGATTCGCGAAACTAAAGTGGAAATGGACGGAACACATAGTTCGAAGAGCTAACCGTATTTGCGGTCCCAACGTCAAAGTCTGAAGCGGCGATCCCGCACCGAGAAGCCCAATGTTGGCAGACCCCCCGCACGAGGTAGACCAACGGCATCAAGCAACTCGCAGGGAACCGCTGGATGTAGGCAGCGCAAGACTGAGCTGCTTGTAGAAGTCTATGCAAGAGATCTTTATTCCACTGTGGACATGTATAGGTTGAGGAAGAAGAAGAAGAATAAATTTTAGCCAATAGCAAAAGAGTGTCGGTCAATAAGAGGAAATGAATTTCAATCATCACACTCACTATAGCTGTTATTATTAGACAATCCCCAGCTGATCTTCATTCAACTAGGTATGAATGTTAAAGGTCCATTACAACAAGTTTGCAGGGTGTGTGCGTATGTTTGTTAAAAAAACGGTACGAATATTTTGCTTCATTTATCTTATTTTCCTGTGACAACCCTACCAACACAAGTAGGTATAAATGCACGATGCTTTACAAGTTTTGCATCTGTTGGGTTATTTACCTAAAGTAACAAAGCCGGTAAACACCTCGCCTGGAAAATAGTGGTGGCCTTTCCAAACAACCATTTTCCTGTGAACCCTAATTGCCAACCAGTCCTATATATAAGCTGGCTTAGCCAAAATGGAAACGTTGGGCATTCGCACGGTTCCTTAATTTGATTGTCGCGGACGCGGCTATAACATCTCATTTCGCTTGGGGTCAATATGCAATTACAGGGTTATATGGGCTTTCGGAACGGATAATATAAGTATACCCAAATTACGATTGGTTATGTTAACAAATCGAATTGAATAAGTAAATGGAAATTGGATTCTCATAGGATAAGATCATATTACTTATATAAGTCAATGGATAAGATTAAGATACCTTCCTTCGTGCACTTAACAGTTAACGGAAGAACTTCAAAAGACGTAAAAATCAATAATTTTATAATTTATTTTTTATAATAAAATTGTAAATTATAAAATTAAACTATTGTAGTTAGTAGGGTTGTAGAAAATATTTCACAAAACATTAGCTGCCTTTACACTAGACGCTCATTCTTTCAACTCACGAGGGCGCGTGGCTGATTGTGGGTGTGTGTCGTATCTGTATGTGTGAGCGAGAGCTTGCTCACGCCTGACCGCTTCCACCTAGGCTCCTGACAGGCACGCACACTCACGCAGTGCGCATGTACACGACGTAACCACAAGTAAAGCGCCCGTAACTTTGTGAAATAAACGTACTATACAGGAATTTGTTTTGGACGGAAAATTTATTGGAACGAAGTTCCTTATCGCGCGTTGTGAAAGGGGGCTAGACGGAAAAAATTCTTACGAAAAGTTGTCATGACACTTTTTGCTATAGTTCTCTCTCATGTTTCTCTGTCTGTCTCTCTCTCTCTTATAGAAAGCAAGCCAGATATTTTCATTTCTATTTCGCATTGAACTTCGTTCCATCCGGGTGTCCCTTGACACCTCTCAAGTTTTTTTTTAATAATAATTTGATATAGGTATTGATCTTATTAATGTACCTACATACTAAGTTTTAGTGGTAATTTTTTTAGGAGTTGGTAACCCTAAATGCCTGCCACAGACCAATAACACAACTGACGCGCACCTGACGCAGACGCCAACTTTTGACAGTTGTCCAATGCCGATTGCTGAATACCGTAAAATTTTCGTTTTTGTTGCTTCGCAAATTAATTAACTTCCGCGAATCTTAACTATTTGTGATAACTGTGATCTGATTCAAGCTACGGAAGATGGTGGCACGTGTAGCTGGCGTATTCGATGAGAAGTTAACAGAAGCGATAGCAAATTCCAAGATTTTAGTCGTAGGAGCCGGCGGTATAGGTTGTGAAATTCTCAAAAATCTGGTACTCACCGGCTTCCCATACATAGAAATCGTAAGTTCGACTCTCTATTCACTTAGTATTAGTTAATTATTATGATTTCAATATCTTACACGTCGTTGAAATGGCTTCTATTCCAGATCGACCTTGATACAATCGACGTAAGCAATCTAAACAGGCAGTTCCTATTTCACAAAGAGCATGTGGGGAAGTCGAAGGCGCAAGTAGCAAAGGATAGCGCTCTCAGCTTCAACCCCAACGCGAATATAATCGCACATCATGACAGTGTTATTAGGTTAGTAATTATTTGTGGTTAAAGGTAAATGAACTCTACGGCGTATCCTATATCGATGACATTGGAATTTTTTATGAATTTGCAAATTTACAATTTGTTGGCAAACTTAATGTTATTCTGCTAATCACTTTTATTCGGCAGGCTAATTTGCTTGTAAACTCTTTTAATTAAAATAAATTATGTAGCAAAATTTCTAAAAATTCTATGGTGCCTAGGAAAAAGAGTATGAATCATAAAACGATTATTCCTGCACTTTTTTTTTTGCTTAACTTTCTATAATTATAATCTTTCAGTAATGATTATGGTGTGAGTTACTTCAAGCAATTCAACATTGTGATGAATGCCCTGGACAACCGAGTGGCACGTAACCATGTGAACAGGATGTGCTTGGCTGCTAACATACCACTGATTGAGACTGGCACAGCTGGATATGCTGGACAGGTAAGATCATAATGAGGGTAATTCTGTTGGACACTATCTCCATTCTGAACCAAATTTATGCAATGTGGAGAAAAATAAATGAGTGAAAATTGACATATCTTATTATAGGGCTATCTTTTTCACAAGGTTCACTGTGGAAAAGGAACACATTATTTTGCTCTGACAGTGGCAGTACTGTTAGGATCACTGCCAAATATTATGTTTAAAAAATTAATATTTTGATTGGTTTCGAATACCTGTACCCTTGTGCTTTCTCCAGTTCTAATGACAGGACGGCAGGCAGTGCATAGTTCTTCTACACATTGTACCATACAGATTTTTTTCAATTTAGTGGAATAATCCACTAAATTTATAACAAAAAATCCAAACTAGGTCTAATTCTGACTTGTGCGAGTACACTCCTCTTGACTAGTCTCCATAAAAATTAGCTACTATTTGGTTCAAAAACATTAAATATTTTCAGGTGGAGCTCATCAAAAAAGGCCTCACTCAGTGCTATGAATGTCAACCAAAGGCCCCGCAGAAATCCTTCCCAGGCTGCACAATTAGGAACACTCCCTCTGAACCGATCCATTGCATTGTGTGGGCAAAACACCTCTTTAATCAACTCTTTGGTGAAGAGGATCCCGATCAAGACGTCAGCCCGGACACCGCCGACCCTGAGGCTGCAGGAGATGCAGGAGCCTCTGCTTTAACCTCAGAAGGTAGTATCACATCACATCACACTTCACACTTTATAACATTATAAAGCCAAAAGTTTGTATGTTTGTTACTCCTTCACGCCACAACGAATGAACCGATTTGGCTGAAATTTGGAATGGAGATAGCTCATACCCAGGATTAAAACATAGGCTACATTTTATCCCGGAAAATCACAGAGTTCCCATGGGAATTGAAAAACCCTTGATCCACGCGGACAAAGTCGCGGGTATCGTCTACTAAATAATAATTTAAGCAAACAAAAGATACTGGCTGAATTGATAACCTTCTTTTTGGAAGTTGGTTTAAAAATGGAAGTGTCTGTTACCTACAAAATAACTGTTTTAATAAATGTGCTATGCTAGTCAAATAATAATCATTTGAACAACAGCATTTAATTAACAGTTGTGTCTATCTGTTTGTCCTATTCTAATCTTTAGAGTTTCTAAACTGATTTGATGAGTGCACTTTTACGGGATTTAAAAACATAACAGAACTCCTCCATTTTGACTTTACAGGAACGGAAGCCGGAAACGTAGAACGCAAAAGCACAAGAGCGTGGGCGTCAGATACAAACTATGATCCAGAAAAGTTATTCAGTAAACTCTTTGGCGATGATATTCGCTATCTGTTGTCTATGGAGAATCTGTGGAAGAAGCGTCGTCCGCCCACGCCTTTGACGTGGGATAATCTGCCAGGGAAAGACACTCCATTGGCTCAGCATTCAGGATTGCCCGATCAGAGGGTTTGGTCAGTGCATGAATGTGGCCAGGTAATAATAGTTACTATTTTTAGCATTATTTTGACTACCTAGCCTGGTGGTCTACACTATTTTATTTATGGACGACCAACATGTTACAATAAATTGAAAACTAAAAAAACTACATGTTAAATAAATTATTAAAATATGGATTCCAATAGAGAATTTATAATTACTTATTTGTCTCTGGTTTATTAGTAGGCTCTAGTGTTGCCAAGTTATTACACTACTGGCAAAGCAGTGCTCCCAAGCGATTTAATAATAATCCAATATGATGCAGTGTAGAAACCTCATGAATATGTAAAAAAGATCCTGTTTCAGCCCACTTTCATAATATCGCTTACCACCTGATGACAATTATATTTTCTACTATGCATCTTTTCTGCTGTGAGTGGTATTTTTTTTATTCTATGACAAGTGACGATGCCATTTAAGGTGGTAGCGGGCTAACTTGGAAGGGGTATAGCAGTGTCCATTCAACCCAAACCACTAATCTGTTTCTAAACGCCATTGTGCCGAAACGCTAAATCGCTTGGCGGCATGTCTTTTTTTATTAGCCAAGCTGAAGTTGACTAATATCCTCCTATCCCCTCCAAATAAGCGGGAAGCTTGTGCTAGGAGTGGGTACGACAATAGTGCAACGGGTGGGGTTCCTTTCAGTTTTCAGTCTGCACCTTTAACCGTTGGGCTATTGAGGCTTAAATTTTGGCTTTGACGGTAGGGTGGTAACTAGCAATGGTGAAGCCTCCCAACAGACATAAATGTTAGGTGTGGTTTCAGTTATTACAATTAATATACCAACCCTCTCAAACTTACCATATCACCATCTTAGGTACTGGCCAAATGGGTATTCAATAGAATTTGTTTCTTCAGGTGTTTGCGGAGAGCTGCAAGTCCCTGCAAGCGGAGCTGAAGAGCCGACCGGACGGAGACCACCTGGTGTGGGACAAGGACGAGCGCAGCGCCATGGACTTCGTGACGGCGTGCGCCAACATACGCGCGCACATCTTCGGCATCCCGCTCAGCTCGCGCTTCGAGATTAAATGTAAATTATATGATTGTTTACTATCTTTTTAAGCGATATCTACCTATCAGGTGGGAATAGGCACGATGACCAATTTTGAAAAACTGTTGGATGGTGTTCTGTAATATCTACTATTTCGAAAAAATATCTTTTCAACACACTTGCTCATAAAGTGGCTCCCGGTTCACCGCAATTAGGCACACAAGACACCTATAACTGAAACTGTTACTTTTTATTACTACTATTCACAATGTGAGTTATAGAATTTTTTTTTTTTTTATTTTATTGGTTGATTTGCTTTGTTCTTAAGAAAGTTTCAAGTTAGTTTCAAGAGAGTTATTTCATTATTATGTATTTCAGCAAAAAAAGTAAGCTAAAGATTTTAGACTTGATTCGTGGTTTAATGACATAATTGTTATAAAATAATATGAGTATGTACCACGTTAATTATTTTAGTTGAGATTGTCGATATTTCGATCCAATTGCATGGATTGTGTTCACGACAAGACTGCGGTGTTGCGAGTCGTCAAGTTGAAGCTGTCATGGCTAGAATCTATCTACCTGCCTTGATCTTTTCGGAGGAACGTCATTTAAAAAAAATAAGGTTTAATAGATAGAATTGCCATTTCAATCATAAGTTTTAAAATTCACGCAAAAACGCTCGACGGTACCATGGCGTCGTTCGTGACGTTACTTATATGTTCATAGTAGTTTGTCAAAGTTTGAAGACTTCTATCATTCTAACAAGCTCAAGTAAAATTTTCAATGTGTTTTTTTTTCTTTTCCTCAGCAATGGCAGGCAACATCATCCCAGCCATAGCGACTGCTAACGCCATAGTAGCAGGGCTTGCAGTGTTGCGAGCACAGAACCTTCTCAAGGGAGAGATTGACAACTGTACCAGCGTGTACCTGCGCCCTAAGGTCAACCACCGTGGACAACTGTTTGTGCCTGAGAAAAGTAAGTCCAGTGTCACAATTTTTTTTTTAACAGACAGACTGAACTTGACTTATATTTACCAATATTAAGCCTCAATAGCCCAAAACAGCTAGTATGTGACTCTCAAGTCTCATTGCTACTACCACTATCACATCACATCACTAATATTATAAAGGCGAAAGTTTGTATGTGTATATGTGCGTGTGTATGTTTGTTACTCCTTTTGTCAACGCATGAACAGATTTGGCTGAAATTTGGTATGGAGATAGCTCATTTCCAGGATTAAAACATAGGCTACTTTTTATCCCGGAAAATTAAAGAGTTCCCGCGGGAATCAAAAAACCATTATCTATTCGGACGAAGTCATCTAGTAGCGGGCATCATCTAGTAGTAAAATATTTGTATTTGTATTTAAAGAGGGGACGCCTGCCGACGCCAGGCGGGTGATCAGTCCTGTGTCAGGACTATTCCACCCAATTCCCCATGTTTGGACACAGGTTACTGGTGCCCAGGCAGCCTACCCCCCTCAAACCTACCTGTTCCTTTCGCAAACCTAACGATATCCTTTATAGAAAGATATTTTAGGTCTTCTACACTTATTCTATCCTTACCTTGCAGTTCCCATCTTACCAATGACTACATGGGGCACTCAGCTATGAAGTGGAAGCTGGTCTCCTCCTCACCACACTCAGGACAGGATGGGTCTTCTTTGATTCTCATAATTGTGAGATGTCTATTTAGCAAACAGTGTCCAGTTGCAATACCTACTACCAATGCTATGTTATTTCTACTTTGTGACATGAGCTGTCTTGTCCTCTTCTTATCGAATGATTTCAGGAATAATTTCGATTGCCTGTATTGAATCGACTTGTTCCATCTTGAATTCGATTCTCTTTCTACGATTCCCTCTAACACTCTTTTGGTAATCGTGTACGGAATGGGTAGGCAAGGCTCAGGTCCGTGAAATTGGATACCTGCTCCCATTCTGGCTAGTTCGTCTGCTTTCTCATTACCGATGTTCCCTTTGTGTCCAGGAACCCAAGCTATCGTTACTTTTGTTTTTTCAGCTAGTGAGTTTAGTGCATATTTGCATTCCTTCACTAGAGCCGAAGTTGTGTCTTTTCTTTCCAGAGCTTTTATTGCAGCCTGGCTGTCACTATATATAATAACTTCTTTTTTGACATTATCTACGATATCCATCAAGCCGATAGCACACTCCATGATCGCATACGTTTCGGCCTGAAATACGCTTGTAAATTTACCCAGGCTGATTACTTGGTTCTTATCCGGTAGTAAAATATTTTACTAAATGTTGCAATTATTATCTTTCCAGCCTTGACTGCACCAAATCCCAAATGCTACGTATGCGCGCCGAAACCGGAAGTGGGTCTCGCTTGCAATATGAAACAACTGACACTCAAAGATCTTAACACTGCTTTCAAAGAAGGTCTCAACATGCAGGCACCAGATGCAACCGTCGAGGGCAAAGGCCTGGTCGTATTATCATCAGAACCTGGTGAAACCGATCACAACAACGAAAAAACTTTAGAAGAAATCGGTTTGAACGACGGTTGTGCTTTATTAGTCGATGATTTCTTACAAAACTATGAAGTCAGAGTGAGATTACAACAGGAAGACGAAGAGAAATCTTGGCGTTTGGTCACAGACTCAGATTCTCCCATGCTCGGGCCGAAAGAGGAGACGACTGCAAATGGTTCGAACGGCAAGGAAAATGACGAACCGAAACCTGGCCCGTCACGTTCAAAGGATGACAGCGACAGTGACATGGAAATTATTGACGAGGATGACAATGGGGAACCAGCGCCAAAGCCTCCTAAACGTAGGAAGGTTGAAATGAGTAGCGAAATAGTAGAGTTGTGCTAGTATTCTGTACGTAAGACCTTTCATATCCCGGTTAGCATACTTTACAATTTCTCTTGTTTAGGTGCCCTTATTCGCCGTGGTAAATTTGTATTCCATTGCATATGTGAAAAGTGTATTTTGTAATATCTAATTTGAGTCAGGCCCTGATTCAAATTTAACCTCTGTGTAATGTTAAACTGAAGAATGTGGTCTATATTGGCCCTTCGTACTGTGTATTGGTCCACAATAGTTCAACCGATGTCAAAGTAATTGGAAAAAGCAGCATGACGTTTGTACAGTTGTGCTTTTTCTTCTGAATTACCCATAGAATTTCATTCTGAAGAGACTTTTCCCTAAATAAATTCAATGGTGTGACAATTGGGTATTTGACAGTTGTCAAAATGTGGATATTCATTTATTACAATCGAAAATGTAACATGTACGAAGAACATTTGTAAAAGCAGAAGATAAATCGGTCTCAAATCAAATAAGTTATAAGCTATTTTAAGGTGACAGTATCTGTCTCTTTGTATGGAGCTACTGAATCGAGACGACATGTTGCAATAGCGCTCTCTTTTTCTAACTTTCTACGAAACTTAAAAGCTCTATATTTTCGATACTAGTTAAGATATAAAAAAAAAATGACATTGTTAGAATATTTTAAGTATATAAAAAAAAATTGTCAAACACCCAGTTGTTGTTTTGAAAATAATATGTCCAAATGTCAAATTTATTTATTGGTTAAAGTTCAAGGCACGAGTGAAAAGGCATTTTTAGGCAAGTGATCTCCAACCTAGATGCTTTCTAAATCTGTGGTTTGCACGTGAGCTATTATTTTTTTTATTGGATCTGGTACTTTGATGTAAGTTTTAAGTTTTACTTTTGTAGACTCGTAAGTTGCGCCTCCACACAATTGGACCTTCTACTATACAGGCCATCATTACTCAGAAGTATGTTAGTGAAAATCTTATTGAGCATTGTTTGTAAATTCTCATTGTCACAAACAATGATAAGTTAATGTTTATAGTGAACTCTTATTATAGTTTAAGTACAGTAAAATATTTGTAATAAAAGATGTACCATTATTCCAAAAAATTACATTCAAATTAATGGTTTGTTAATCATTTTTTGAAGGATCATTCAAATGAGTTTTCGGTGATTGAAGCATTTAAAAAAAAATTAACTTATTCGATTTTTTCGAATGATCATTATTTTAATTGAATCAATAATTTTCATTAATAATATAAATTCGAATAAGTAGTAAATTTCGAATTACTTAAATAATAATTTCATGAAATTATCTGTATTAATTGATAGATGTATTTAAAATTTAGTAATTAATTAGTCAAAGGACTAAATAGATTTCTAGAAATTATCCCCATTTGCAAGTTTAAAGACTTGATTTCTAACATTAGAATGAAAAGAAAGATGTGCACTGTAATTCTTTGGAGAAAGTTGTACCTATTAGCTTTAAGTAAGTACCCAACTAACAAAATGGTCATAAGATTTTAAGCTTTTATGATTATTTCGTCACATAGGTGTCGTATATTAGCAAGTTTTAAAATGTGACGTTGTACAGGCATCATGTATATTGCATTTAAGTTTCAATGCAATTAGGTAATAAAAGTCGTTATACAAACGTCTGTATGAAATAGCTATAAAGCAATTTAATCGTAGAAAATACACAATCATACAAACGTTTTAGGCGGGACATTTTGGCTGGTATTACAACCTTAATAACGCTGCTATAAGACTATGCATGAGAACATGACATTTTAAATATATTCGCAGTAATGTAAACCAGCCAAGCCCAATAAACGCGACAGAGAGTGATGGTTCCGTACCTATTTTTTAACCGACTTCCAAAAAGGAGGAGGTTATCAATTCGGCCGGTATCTTTTTTTTTTCTGTTGAAAATCGATGTCAACACGAATGAACCGATTTGGCTGAAATTTGGAATGGAGATAGCTCATACCCAGGATTAGCACATAGGCTACATTTTATCCCTGATAATTAAAGAAACCTTAATCATGTCAATCAAGTCATTATGGCCATACCTCCTATGGTTAACGACACAACACAACGGCCCCTAGTCCCCGGATAAATTTGGGAACCGACAATTATGTCATTTTTCCACGTTGACAAAATATGTTTTTTGGCGCATTCCCAAAAAACTTATGGTCTCTAAAATGTTCTTTTAATGTAAAAAACTATTTTTTGGAATGACAAATAACGGTTTACTAAAATGTTTTAGGGAACTCTGATAGGTTCGTAATGAAACAACGCCATGTTCTTTAAGAGTTTATAACTCTTAACACAGCAGTATTCATTGTATACAAGAATTTTGTAACTTATAATGGCACGATGAAGGGAGTTTTAACTCTTAACACAGCAGTATTCATGGTATATAAGTATTTCGTAAGTCATAATGGCATTATGACATATAATAATTTATTTTTTATTTAAAAAATAATAATTAAATACACAATAAATGAAGGGGGCATTTAAAATTTATTAATAAACCTAAAAAGTTGGTCCCTAAAGTAATATTCGCATTAAGTTTTCCAAACTTAAACATAAACACATCCCATTTCAAACTTGTAAATAATTTGATTACACTTATAGTATAAAAGTATAAAAATATAGTCTGCACACATGCAGAATTTATTAATAGTTAAATTCTATTACTTATAATTGAAAGCGCTTCAATACTGCATCAAATAGATTCATTGGTCCGTAAAACGTCTGCACTATGAATGCTATGGTAACTATACGACTAAATACTCATACCAATGATAATCTTACAACACTACTACGTTCTCGCTTATGACTTTTCAATGACAGCTATACGACTTTATAGAAATAGTAACTGCGCCAAAATCGCGTTGTATAAGCGTTTGTAAGCCTTATTTTCATGCCATTCAGTTTTTCGAAAACGTTTACACAATTCTTATATGACTTATATTAAGACCATTTTGTTAGTTGGGTAAGTACCTATAACAAAAAATTTGTATTGCTAACAGTACAAAAAATTTAATTTCATATTTAATGTACAAGAATTTTGAAATTTTTTGAAAAGCTAGTAATTTTGCTGCAACAATAATTGATGTAATTTATCATAGATAAGAGTGATGTAATAACTGAATCCAAAATAAGAACAGTTTGTATTAAGTTAATTTCCTAAATATTTACTTCTTTATAATAAATAATGGTTATGAAATATTTGTTTAATTTTAGGTTACCCTTTACCTAGCTAGTAACGGCTTTTTCAGTACCTACCTATTTGACTATAAAATATCTTGAAAATATAAAGCTTTTAAGTTTCCTGGTAGAAACGTGACGTCACGTTTCAGTAGCTCCATGCTCTCCATAAAAAAAAATCCATTTTAGAAATAGACCGATACAGTCGTAGTAAAACAGCTTATAACTTATTTGTTATTTGACCGATTTATTTTCTATTTTTACAAATGTTATTCTTACATGTTATATATTCAATTGTAATTAATGAATTATGCACATTTTGACAATTGCAGTCAAATTCCCAATAAGCAAATCGATAATTCCAAAATCTCTAAGTTTGGGAGTGCAGTTCCTTTCTGCATCAGGATTGAGGAGTTGGGTCCTGGAGTTTAATGATGAAGTACTGTGTATCGACGGTATCAATTCAAAATCGACAGTTCCGAGATCAGGATTTAAAACGAATTACCTACGCAAATCCGTTAAGAAATCTCCGAGATATCGTTATACCTAAATAGGTAGAAAAATACAACTCCATTTTTGAAAGTCGGATAAAAAGTAGCCTACGTTACTCCTTGTATAATGTTGTCTGTGAAAGTCCCGTCAAAATCGGTTCAGCCGTTCCGAAGATTAGCCCGTACAAACAGACAAGAATTTAAAAAACGTGAGTTTGGTTTAAGTATATGTATGTACTTCAATTTTATTAGTACCTCTAGAGAAATAAATAATTAAACTGCAAATATTCATTTTTTTTACTTTTCAAGAGTTTCATACAAACAAGTAACTTAAAAAATAATTTATTTAAGTAACACAACACACAACACAATAAATAACTACAAATACTATAAATAAGCGCTTGTAACATAATTATCATGTAAAAACAGGTACATAATATGATAAATATTCTTATTTTGAATGTTGATATTTCAACCCAGTTGTGACTCAAGTTATAACAGGGTTGCAGTGCTGAGCGACATCAAGTTGAAGCTGTCACAGACAGAATCAAAGTATTTACCTCCTCGGTCTTTTGGAAGGGGGTACCTATGGCAGTTTAAATTAAACCCTTACCTCTAATTGGTTTCTATATGCCGTCGTGATGTCACACAAAATTGGCGGCACGTCTTTGACGAAAGCTTAGCTACAAGAACCTCCCTCCCAACACAAAGAGAAAGAGGTCAACCAGCGAATCAACTTGGCTCAGCGTGAGCGTTCAGAATGACTTATGAAATATAGTAGCTAACTATAGGCCTCATATGCCTCAGGGTTACTCAGCAGGCAAAGTAGAGAGCTATGCTTAGAGATCAAATTAGAAATTAGGAGATCCATAGGAGACCCTAGTCACCGACAGCTCAGCTAGTCACGAAACTGAAATGGAAATGGGCAGGGCACATAGTTCGAAGAGCTGATAGTCATTGGGGTCCCAATGTGCTCCCCAGAGACCCTGCTCTGGGTAAACCAACAAGATCAAACAAGTCACAGGGAGTTTCTGGATTCAGGCACCGCAAGACTGAGACAAGTGACAGTCCATGCAAGAGACCTTTGTCCAGCAGACACATTTGTTGATAAAGAAGACCAGACCAGAAATTTCCTAATTTACCCACTGGGAATCAAACCAAAGACCTTCCACTTGGTAAAATGTTCACAGTATGCACCTGTTTTGTACATGTTAGTAAACCACAAAAGTATCATTTACAGTATTTACTTAAAATAAATCGTTACTAATATCTTAAATGGGAAAGTGTTTGTTTGTTGACGTGTCCCTCAATCACGCAGAAACGGAGCAACCATGGGATTTTTTACACAGGTATATACTGCCTACAGTCCTAACCTGGAGAGTGACATAGGCATAGTTTTTATCCTCGAAAATCAAAGTGTTCCCACAGGAATTTAATATCTACAATAAATCCATGCGGATGAGGTCACAGATATCGGCTACTAAATTATATTTTTCGAAACTTAAAACTACTTATATTATTAGTAGAAATTGTTCACACCACATTGACAACTGAAACGCTATTATAAATGCTCAATTACACATGTCACTCAAAAAGTTATAAATATGTAACTGTATAATTTGCTAAAATGCTTCAAATATCACTCAAGGTAGTTTTAATATTTAAATTACAAGTTATTTTAAATTCTAAACAAGCCTAGCTACAAACATTACCAGTTAAAGCTAGTTATTATAACAATATTTATGAACAACAGGTATAATTAATCAGCTTCTCATAAATAAATCAGAAAGTTTCAAGTAATTTATTACTGTGTTTCACCTACAGTGAGTGATATCAAGGTAATTTTCTGCAGATTTTCACTTCAAATTATAGAAGAATGCTTATAATATAATAATATGTGTTAGTAATTTACATAAAAATAAATCTGATTTTAATAAAAATAAACTATGCACATATTTATCTGGAAAGGTGGAATTAATGGAAAAAAGTGATCCATTTAAGTAAGCTGACTTATTGAACAGACTGTTAGGGTCTGTTCTAAATAAACAGATCATAATTTACTATGTAGCACTATTATATTTATAATAGTGTACATTACTTTTTTATTAATACAGTGCTGCTGTTCCTGACCAGAACAAGTATCAGTGAGGAAATCTAAGTTATTGGTGAGCACAATAGTTTGGTGATGGTCAATATATTACAGGGACTCTAGAATCTGCATAGCCACTTCCACAAGAAATATGAAAAGGATTACTTTTGCAAAAAATTCTAGCGTAAATACTTATACAACTCTTAAACTAGATCTTAGCTTACACACAATTAAAAATAACTGACATTAATTCTCAGGTAACATACCATACTCTATAAGAAACTTTTCAACATTTGAAGCATAAAAATCATCGCCCAACTCAGTTATCAACTGCACAAAGTTTCCAATTATTTGACCTCCTTTGTAGACCAAAAGTGCTGGTACACCATCAATACGGAAATGCCTGCTTAGCCCAGCAATATCAGCAGCTATGCGACAAAACTTGATTCCCGGATAATCACTTGCAAGAATATTCAAACATCCATCCATACTCTCACATGCTTGTACACCATTATTATAAATGTGTATGATTACTGTGACTTTTGAATCTTCTTTATCTATTGCACTCAAAAATTCATCTGGTGTTTTCAATGTTATAACCTTACCGAAATTAGGTGCCTTCTGAAGCTGTGACATCAGTTCTTGCATCCTTTGCTGCTGGTATTTCATCAGGAAACCTTCATCTATAAGCTCGTTAAGTTCATCTTCTAGTTCATCAATCTCTTTCGCTTCTTCTTCCTCGCGCGCAGTTTTTACGGTCATAGTGAGTTTTTTAGCTAGAGCGAATCGTTCTTTCGCTAGCTGTTCGCGATTTGCCGCTTCGAGCTCTTTAAACCTCCGCCAGTCTTCCAAAACGCCTTTGGGGCCCGTGTTGCTGGCTGTACCATTCCAGTTGTTAACTGGAGCGGGCTCGGTGCTGGTTGTACATACTTCCGCAGGCTTGTCATCTTCACTTCCACTACGGCTGTCTTCGTCCTCAGATCCTTCATCTTCACTGCTACTACAGTAGTTTTGTAGCTTCTCACCCAGAATTTTGTCTTCTAAAGTGGCCATTTGTGCAAAGTTGAGTTTTATATGCCTTGTTCAAAAAAATATAACAATAAACTTGTTTAGTTTCTCGTTAAATTGTATAACTCATTTACCAGTATTTACAAATCCATAAACACGCGACTCACTGAGTGATTGGCTTATAAAATAACTTTTAAGTTTTAAAATTTTAATATTTTAAAATAGGTACATACTGCATCCATAAACAAACAACCAAGAGAATATAATCAAATAAAACGGAGTGATTACATTCTCTTTGATAATCAAAGAGAATGTAATCACTCCGTATAATCACTTCGATGTAGAATGTTGTATCTGTAGTGATATCACAAGTGATGTGTACATAAATGCCTGAATTCATTCGAATTGAAGTATCTGTTTGTAATATCAAACTAACAGCTTTTTAGTAAACGCATATGTAAGTAAATCGATACTTTTTGTCTGTCTAGCTGTTTGTTGCTGCTAATCTCAGGAACGGCTGGACCGATTTTGACTGGAC
This sequence comes from Hipparchia sbordonii, assembly GCA_038048805.1. NCBI lineage: Eukaryota > Metazoa > Arthropoda > Insecta > Lepidoptera > Nymphalidae > Hipparchia > Hipparchia sbordonii. The sequence goes on from JBBIWI010000007.1 coordinate 2,895,515, forward strand.
TTTCACTGATGTATGAGTACTGATGTACCTATCATAACAACCTACCATACCTATCTTAACCCTTAATCAAATACTGGGAAATAATTTCCCACTTAGTCAGGACGAATATTTTCCATATTTTTTTTTTAATGACAACACCTGGGAGTGCCAACCATAGATAAAACTAATTTTGAATATATTTGTTAACTGATAAATGGCAACATTTGTCCAGAAGTTGAAATCCTGTCAGTATACGACAAGTCAAAGTCAAAAGTTGTGGGTTTTCTACGTAGAGAGAGAAGACATAGAGTCAGTGACGATTTCTTTCTCACTCACACTAAAAAGAGAGCAGAAATAAAGTTATTAATGTGATAAACAGAGACGCAGCTACCCAATTTTTTGTCCCTCATCGTGTAACCAGTTTTTTTCAAGGTCGACACACTTTTGTGCGAAACAAACTGACAGTTAATAAGAAAATTTAGTATCTATGTGTGTTGCCAGCTTTAGGTACCTATACAATGTCCCGATTTTCCCTATCCTACTTATATTATAAATGTGAAAGTTTGAATGTATGTATGGCCATCCATACATACATCCAAATTTCAGCCATATCGGTTTAGTGTGGCGTGATTGAGTAACAAACATATGGATGTTTGTTACTCAATACGCCACACTAAACCGATATGGCTGAAATTTGGCACGGAGATAGGTTTTTTTTAGTAATGTCCTCTGACATACCGTAACGGCGGGTTACTTTGGCTACTTTTTCAATTTTAGGGTTCCGAAAAAAACTTCGGAACCCTTATAGGATCACTTCGTTGTCCGTCTGTCTGCCAGTGTGTCACCACCGTTTTTTTTTTAATTTTTGTTGAAACAAAATAAAGTCGTGATGGAAGAAATTAATATTATGAGAAAAGAAAAGAAAGATGATGGATACTAGAATATAATATATGTCGGCGATGATTAAAGTGTATTCAGTTAGATAGTGTCGGTTACTGTTCTGAATCATCCTGAAGTTTCGTTCGAATGTCCAACGACCAGTCGAGAACTGTTGGCGATCTTAAGAATTATTTTATTTACAAAGTTCTTAATTTTTAAAGCCATTTTTAAATAGCTCGAGGCAGATTTTTAATGTTTTTTTTAAATAATTATTAACTTAAACTATGAAGAGTTGCAGTTTTATACGACTGCCTGAAAAAAGGAATATACTGTTAATTTCATTAATGATGATTTTGATGACTAAATATACAATTTTTGTTGCTTTTAATTCAATAGCATTACTCGATCGAAGGAAAATTTTAACTGTTCATTAAAAATTATTTTGTGTAACATTCTTACTAGTAACGAAAAAAAATTTTCCTTTGTGTTACATACATCTTTTTTCAAAGTGACTCACATATGCTAAATTTCTATTCGGCATTTCAATATTTTTTTTAAGGAGCAAATAATTATCTAGTGAATTGGTCCTATGAAACTACATTAAAAAACTTTAGTAAAAAAAAAATATTTTTAAAAAACCGACTTACGTGTACAAACTAAAATTATTTTATACTTTTAAATGGTGGTTGAAGTTAATATTGTGTGCAATAAAGAATAATAAATTCTTTATTGCACACAATATTAAGATATATGTAAAAAATAGAAGCTTACCCTAATAGGTATGTCTCTCCCAGACAACCTTATATGTGTAGGTATGTTATTTAAAAAATAAAACAGTTCAGCATCTGTTTTGTCGTTTTATTTAAAAATCCTGGGAAGAATTTTCCATCTAATTTGGGGTGCTAGGGGAGTGCAGTTATTGTGGCAACATTAAACTCGAACTTGTCATGTGACGTCATCGTTACGTCATGTTATCTCTATTTCAGTCGCGGTTACACAGTACCTTGGTCTATTGCCTTCTCTGTCTACGGTTTTTTATAAAATATCGCATTCTCGTCAGTTTTTTTGAAACTTTGTGAAAAAAAAAATCTGGTAAGTGAGTTCACGTAATATTATAGTAAAATAGACATATTTTCTGAACTTTTCGCTGGAATATAACCTAGAAAACAATAAGTTTCATTGAAAATATTTCATGTTAAATTAGTGGGAAATAATTTCCCATTGTTTGTTCCGGATTTCAAAAATCTGATAACTATATAAAAATAAAAGTGTGCCCATTCATTGACCAAAACATGACTGTGCCTTTGTTGTCCTTTCTATGATTTATATTATTTTATTTTTAGCAACTTCAAAAAAATGATTGCCAAAAAGTATAAAGTACTAAACAAGAAGAATCTGGAAGCCGCTATTGAGAACCTAGCAGATATATCCGATTTGTCCGGATCAGATAGTGATGATGACCCATGTTATGCCAATAGTGTTGATTCTATTCCAATTAGCTACTTGAATCAACCTGACGATAGCATTATAGAACAGCGTCTAGAAGAAATTTTTGGCACAGAAGATGATTACGAGACTGTGGAAACTGAACCCATTGTACATACAACAGAATCATTATTGTCAGTTTTAAATCATCAATCTGACTCTGACAACACAACTAACACAGGTGGCATAGCTCAATCAGTTGATTTCAATTTTGATCAAGATACATATAATAGCCAACTTCAAGTACAAGAAAAAGACACTGAAAATCAAGGCAGTCCTGAGGCAGTATATCTTGAAATTCCAAAAGACGATAGTAGTAATAGTCCACTCCTGGAGCCAGTTATTTCTAATAGTCCACTCCTTGAGGCTGAAGCTACCACTGCTGTGTTAGATAACTATTTTCTAGACAACAATCTAATAAACGACTTTTTAGAGGATGATCAACAAGAGTCTCGCGCTCATAATGTAGTACTTAGGGACCGCTGCCAACCAAGAGAATGGAAAAACGAGGATTTAGCCCATGATATTCCTCCTTTTGAAAAGCGATTTGAACCCAGGACTAGGGACACCCACAAAACTACACCATTGAATGTTTTGGAAAGGTTTTTTCCAGATAAGGTTATACTAATTATAGTCGAACAAACAAATAGGTATGCTCGTCAAAAAAATAGCCATAACTGGATACCTGTCACTGATCAAGATATTAAGGCGTATTTAGGAATTTTGATCATGATGGGCTTAAACCCTCTACCAGACATGGAGTTGTACTGGTCGACAGATCCGTTTTATTACAACAAAGAAATCGCCCAGGTTTTTCCAATAGTTAGATTTAAAAAAATAACGGAAAACCTTCACTTGAACGACAATGCTACTGAACCACCAAGAGGCTCTTCTGCCTATGATAAATTATACAAAGTTAGACCTCTGCTCACTGAACTTAATAATGTATATCAGAATGAAGCTCACAACTCGGCGGTACAATCGATTGACGAGTGTATGGTCAAATTCAAAGGCCGTAGTTCGTTAAAGCAATACATGCCTAAAAAACCAGTCAAAAGAGGATTTAAAATTTGGGCAAGATGTGACGCAAAAACAGGATATTTATATCAATTCCAAGTATACACCGGAAAAGGCGACAGCACTGAAAATGAAGGCCTTGGCTATAATGTGGTAATGACGCTCTGTAATAATGTACCACGAAACACGTTACTCGCGTTCGATAATTTTTTTACGAGCTGTAATCTTTTAGAAGACCTATATGAAAAAAAACATTTATGCAGTAGGAACAGTCAGAAGTAACAGAAAAGATCTTCCTGACATGATAAAGAAAAAACAACCAAAAGCATTGAGACTAGAGAAACATGATTTTGCAGCTGTCACAGCAGAGCCAATCACAGCCATCAAGTGGTGTGATACTAAAGAGGTAGCAGTTCTCTCCACAGCACATCAGCCACGAGATGTAATGTTCGTGAAACGAACACAGAAGGATGGCTCTAGAAAAGAAATTCTCTGTCCGAAAGCCATAGCTTCATATACCCTTAGTATGGGTGGGGTAGATTTATTTGATCATTTCAGGTCTTCCTACCCAATAAACCGCAAATCCAGAAAATTCTGGATGAGATTGTTATTTTTCTTATTTGATGCATCAATTATCAACGCGTTTATAACCTACACCTATACACATGTGGCAACGTTGCACGCTCATAGGGATTTCAGGTTGCGTTTAGCACGTTCATTGATAGACAATTACACAACTCGGAAAACAGAAGCACAAAAAGGAACAGTGTTTAAAAACAAGAAAGGCGGTATCTTCGGTGTCCCGGATGAAATCCGTTTATTGAATGTGGGCATACATTTACCAGAAGAAATCAGTACTTACAAAAGATGTAGATTCTGCAGCACAAAGAGACAAGAACAGAGGACCAAAATTCAATGTACTACATGTAAAGTAGCTTTGTGTGCCAAGAATTGCTTCAAAACTTTTCATACCTGTCCATCTCAATAGTCAATAATTGAAATATTATCAATGCTATGTCTACTCAGTGAATGAACATCTGACACATGGCATCCAGATAAAGTTCATAATTCTTTTTTTTAAATATTATATTATAAATATTTACTACCGATAAAATTACAAGTCTGAGGTACCTACTTCATGATTATGGAACTTTATGTGGTGCTGGTGATGGTGTCAAATGTCCAATCACTGAGCAAACAGAGCATTGAAATGAAACCATAATTTTGCATTTACTTTTATTTTTGTCATTAAACTATTAAAACCTCTACACTGTTTTATTTTAGAATTGCATGATATATATTTTTTATTTTTTATATAAAATAAAATGAAAAGCAAAGCAGGGTGAAGAACTAGTATATTAGCAGTAGTAAAATTCTTGAAACTATCTTAACCTACACTGAATAATGGGAAAATATTTCCCACTTGATAATATTTTGCAATGCCGTTACGAACAAAGGGAAATTATTTCCCACCGCAAAATCCCCTTTTCCCCCCACTTTTTCATATTATTTTCATGAGATTTGAAATCTACTCACAAAACCCCCCCTAGAACCGGTCTCAGTTTTTATGTATCTCTTAAAAAGTGTTCCATTTGATTAAGGGTTAACATAGGCTACTTTTTAAACCAATTTTCGAAAAGGCGGAGAAAGAGTTGTGTTTTTCTACCAATAGGTATCGATATCTCCGTGTCACCATTTTGATTTTTTGTGGATTTTACCATCTCTGATTCAATCTGTGATTTCAATTTTCAAGGACTCAAGGTGTTCGTGGTTCTTGGTCTGTGATAAGTCTGTGGTTATCTTTTCTACTCTGTGTCTGTGGTCTTGTCAAAAATTAGTTCACCGACGCGGTTAGCGGCATTTCTTTTTCACAAAAGCATCGAAAATAAGTAATAGATATTGAAATTTACTGTAAGTTTTCAATACCATTTAGCAAAAATCTAATTACTTATATGATTCTTAAACTTACAGATAATCTACAGCAATGGCGGCGGCGATGCCTATCAATCCCAAGCCCTTTCTAAACAGCCTAACAGGAAAGGCAGTTTTAGTTAAACTAAAATGGGGACATGAATATAAAGGGCTTCTGGTTTCCGCTGATGGTTACATGAATTTACAGCTCGCTAATACAGAAGAAATTGTTGATGGATCTTGTACAGGTTAGTTTCATGTTAGTTTGGATAACCTCCAAGTGTTACGAGTCGATGTTTTGGATTTCAATTACCTATCGGATTAAAATCTAACTCTGACTGAAGCAATGTCTCTTGTGATTTTTCTTTCTAATACAGATAAATAATAATTTCTATCATAAAATCTTAAAATGCTAGTCAATTTGCAAAGCGAACTAAGGCTTTTTCATTCAGATAGTGACCTAGTGGGCTGGCAATAAGTTGAGATGATCAAAAAAATTGCAATAAAATACCAAATAAAGCAGTATGATTTTTTTTTTGAGCATTCCAAAATTAATATTTTTGTTTTAGGTAATCTCGGAGAAGTCCTTATTAGGTGTAACAATGTTCTGTATGTAAGAGGGGCTGAAGAAGAAGATGAAGAAGGGGAAATGAAAGAATAAATTTAATATTATCATTATTTTGCATGTAAAACCATGTCAAATTGTTTGAATCTATTGGTACCTACATATTTAAAATAATAACTAAACCTTGTAACTGAATACTGAAATATCTCATAATTAAGTCATCTTTATATTTCCTGATTGTTTGGATTTTGTACCACAAAAATGGAAACATTTTGGAGTTAGGTCACTCAAAAGAGTTGTTTCAGTATTCATCCATTTGTCCATAAATTTCTTTATTAAAAGTAGTATAAGAAGTTTGGACTGAACCATAATTTCTATACATATAAAGCCATATAATATGGACTGGGTGTTGCGGTGTATAATGTAATTGAAGTCATGATTACATTTTTTTCATTTTTGGCTTAACTTACACACACACACCTTAGTATGCATGTTCAACATTGCTCAACTGTGTGTGCACTAACACATAATCTGTATAATATGGCTTAGCACTTGTCGTCAGTATTTAAAAATGACATACCTACCTAGATGATGCTTAGTTGCTTTATATAAATTAACTAAAAACTAGATTATTAAGGTATTTTAAGGTAACAGATAAGTTTTCCTAAGACTATGTTCAATGTGATTTTTTCACCTTAATATAAGTTAAACAAACTATGCTTTGTTTCTTTTTTTTACCTTAGGTCATAACATTAATAAAATAGGAAAAAACTAATAATAATAGTCTGCGCACAGTGGGGGATGTGACAAGAGAGAATTTTAAATTTATCAATTGAATTTAATACTTATCCAATGGAAATGAGGTATACATTTCGATGCTCGGTTATCGACCTCAGAGCATCGCAGTTTTCTCGGGAGTATCGACCTAATATATACCTTATTCCAATTGAATAAGTATTAAATTAAATTAGTAGATTTAAAATACTGCCATCCTGTCCCCCACTGTGTACAGGCCATAAGGCAGATATCAAACAAAAGCCTACTAGAAGGTACTTTGGAAGGAATATGTATCTTAATTAGGTGTGTATGACTTGTATATAATATGTAGGTATATGTTAAAATGTGACGAGTAGCTTGATGCATTCCTTGGAAATGTATTATAATTATTAAGGGTCATTAGGAATCCAGTTAACCAAGTCAATTTTGTACTTGTGTACTAGGCAGGACAAAAGAATTAGGAAATGTACAATAAACACAGTTTTTTACGCTTGTTTTATTTATTTATCACCAACAAGTATTTAGAGATCACAACAATTATAATATGAGCACACACAACTCACAATGCCTATATATTTCTCATTAAGATATTCATCCACAGATTAAAATAATTGTTAAATTATTACAATGAAATATATATAGGTATCTATTTATCTACTAAATTACGTAAAAGTATTATTGAAATAAAAAATGAAGGCATATACACAGGGTGCTATTTTGGGTGTGGTCAGTGGGATGAAATTTTAAACTAAAATTAGAGGTCCACTCATTAAACGCCATTATTAAACAAGAAAACAGTTTAAAAACTAAGCCGACTACGAAAAATTGGATGTAGTATCCTTCATATTAATTTTGTTTGACTAAAATGTAGCCTATGTCACCCAGACTATAATAATAAATCAATTGACACCTCATTCATCAAAATCGGCTTAGTATTTAAGTAGTTAATGGTCACGGTGGAATATTCGTAAATAGTTAATACTTTCCTTTTGGCTTTGCTGTAGTCATGTAAAAATATTTTCAAGATTTTCAAAAAAAATTCACAATGTTATTATTTGTGACAAAGGCTATTCTTGATCCATGAATAAAATTTATTAAAAATCTTTAGATGCAAGTTTTATTTTCTTTAAAATCTCTAATAGTTTCTTTCGCCTCACTGACTACTCCCAAAATAACATGCTGTATATTATGTGCTCCAAACTCGTTAGTATTTATAAATACTTTTCCCACTGATCAATGATCACTAGTAATCATACATATACACGGTACAGCTACATAGCATTATATAATATGTAATTTAATAGAATCAAATTATAATAGTTTCACAGTGGACTATAATAATATTTTAAGATAAAATTAGTAGAATTTCCAAAATATATTATGACAGGCAGGTAGTATTTGAGTTCCACTAGTAATTTAGCCTTTCAGTCGCCCACTGCAATAGTGACTTGAAAGTTAGTAGCTAGCGTTCAAGTCGCCTACTAGTGTTTTGTTATAACCGTTCTGACTTTACATAATTTTATAAAAAACATTTTACAACGACTAAATACATAATTAAATGGACTATACCTTTTTTTAGTCATAAATGAAACATGGCAACCCTGATATGTAATTTAACTACTAGTAGTAACAAGATAAACAATTTTCACATTAAGCTTAAGAGTATTTTTTAAGGCAATAAAGTCACTGCGTATATCTTTTTCTATTTAATCAAATATTAGTAAATTCATAAATAATAGAGTAGGTAGTCCTTTTTTAAAATGTTATACAAAAAGGCAATACAAGGTCCAGCTGTTATTCTTATAAAATAATTATTGCTTATTGCTTAGTAATAATATACATACACGAGTACAAAAAATAAAAATTATCAGTTGGTATCTAATTAATTAATCCATAAAGGTAGATTCATACCGATCCAGTGACTCTCGACAGTTAAAGGCGGCAGTAAAAGTTGTCACTAGAGCATGTCTGTTTTTTTTTTCTTTTTCTAAAAAAAGAATATTAGCCAAGCTGAAGTTGACTAATATCCTCCTATCCCCTCAAAATAAGCGGAAAGCTTGTGCTAGGAGTGGGTACGACAATAGTGCAACGGGTGGGATTCGAACCTGCAACCATTCGGTTTTCAGTCCACATCTTTAACCGTTGGGCTATTGAGGCTGGAATTACGTTTACACGTGACAATAGTTAGTCGAGTCATAAGATCAAAGAAAACCAATAAATTATTATCATTAAAATCTATGAAGACTTATAGAATACTAGTTGATACCCGAGGCTTCGCTCGCGTGTATTTCGGAATAAAAAGTAGCTGTCACTCTTCCGGCCCTCAACTATACCCATGCAAAAATGAAATCACTAGTCAGATTTCTAGGTTTCTATGTCATTAGGTTAATTGGAATGAAAAATTAAAATTTTGGCTCTGTAATATGCATATTGAAAATAAATTTAGCTGAAAATAAGACTTAAGTACATAAGTTTGTGATTATTTTTTATTGAGAAAGTTTTATTCCTTTATATTTTTACTCAATAGTCCCTTGATATTATGAAATAACATTTATATTATTTTATTTAGGTAATAATTAAAACTTGATTTACTACTGTATAACTCAAATCTTAAACCGGCGATTTAACTTTATACCCCCTCTTAATACACTACGAAATACATACACGGGTAATACAATAAGACTAATTCATTAGCACACAACCTCTAAATTAAATGAAAAGCTCTCTAAATAATTATATCCTTTTCAAATTGTATCTTGTTGGAAAATAATTTAGAGCTGTCAGTTGACTTAAGTTTAAAGGTTGTCTATAACCAATATTATGCTGTTTCAGCACAGTTACACAATATGTGTATGGTTAAATTATAAGAAAAAATAGTAGTATTAGTAAAAATATGCTGTAATGGCTACAAATCTCCTGTCCAGATAGCTCTGTTCAATTTCTACAGAACTACATCCCTCTTTCGCTAACGATAGTACCTGGAAAGATAAGAAATAATTACTATATTGGTGACAAGATAATCCTCGCGACTTCGTTCGCGTGGATTAAGGTTTAATTCCCGCGGGAACTTTGATTTCCCGGGATAAAATGTAGCCTATGTTTAATCCAGTGTATGAACTATCTCCATTCCAAAGGAGATCCTCCGCGGTTCATACATTTTTGGGCTAAATCTGAAAGTGCCGGCCAAAAAAAAATTTTGCTGTATTTCGTTAGAACTTGTCCACCTAAACATTTTTTATTATGACACCGAAGCTGTAGAACCATTAACCTTGGTTTTATTTAAGTTTAAAAATCTGTATTTTCTCGAGTATATGAAGTGTTTCTAAGCCAATTTTTTTGCTTTTTTTGGAGTTTTGTTAAGTGCTACCTATTCTATCCTAACCACACACCCAAAAAATACCACACAAGCAATATCTATTGCATAATAATTGTGAAATAGACTGCATCTTGGCTGGAACCCCAGCCGTCTCAGATGGTGATCGAGGCTGAAACCATCCCGGTCGTGCAAATTCCAGTCAGAATTTGCACGATCGGGTTGGTTTCAGAGGAACATGCCACATGCCAGAAACCTCGTGAGCCAGATCTAGATACTTCCGTTTTTCTCTGTCTCCACTCTCACGAGGTTTTCGTCATGTTCGATGGTGATATCCACTAAAACACCCTCGATTGTGCTCGATCCATCAGCACGATATCAGGCTTATTTGCTAGAATCGTACTACGGCACTCTCTCATTCAGGAGACCGTACTTCAGAGCAGGCTCTCGGTGAAGGATTTTGGCCGCTTGGTTGTACCTGTGGAGATACTCAGTGTTAGCAAAAAGCGTCCGTGCAACTTCCTCTCCTTCCGCATGGAGAGCGCATGCTCTACCAGTCAGAGGTGCTTAGTACCATTGATATCTGCCATTCGGTTTCAGCCAAAGATAAGGGAGTAAGTCCTTTACCACATTCTATGACGTCTCTATGCATTGGACTCTCTCTCTTCGTCCTCAAAGTAGGTACTGAGGTTGTACATCTCCCAATTATGCATGGTTTGACGCTTAATACGCCTTGACTTTTCAGGGTCGAACAGACGATTTCTTTGCAGCCTGGATTGACAGCCCGTTCTCATAACAGATGATTTCGGATGGTGCATGCGTATATAGAGAGTCATAGTCATGTGGATTTCTCTGTCCAGAACACCTAATTCAGTCTGAGTCCATCCGAGTACGCCAAAGGTGTACATGAGAAAAGGCATGACCCAACAGTTATAAGCCCGGACCTAATTGACACCTGACAAATAACTTTTACAGACTTTTACCAGGCGTCCAACAAAGACGTTGCAAACTGATTGTTTCATGTCCGTCTTCTTTACCCCTACGGACTATGACATACCCAGATACCGGTATGACTCAGCTTCAGAGAGGGTTCTGATGCTTGTCAGCTTGAGATTGATCTCGGCCCAATGAGTAACCTGTCCCCTCTCCACATGTAGGACCGCACACTTATCTAGTCCAAGTTCCATCTTGATGGAATTACTGAAGTCGGTGGTGATGTTCAGCAACTCCCTCAGGCGGGTGTAATTAGGTGCTAGCAGCTTGAGGTCATCCATGTGAGGCACTTTTGCCCCTACTCTCCGAAACTGTAAGCCCGTCCCTAATCTCTTCAGCAATGAGCTGAGCGGGTTCAGAGACACAAAACCATAGTGGACTCAGACAATCGCCCTGGAAGATACCCCGCCTTATCCTTATCCGATCATCGGAAGCTGCCAACCGCTCATCATGAAGACCAAGGATCGTGTTCCATTGCCCCATACATTCTCCGAGAAAGCCTCGAACTGTCTTATCGACTTTGTACAGCTAAAGGACCCTCAAGAGCCATGAATGGGGCACCGAGTCGAATGCCTTCTTATTGTCAATCCAGACTGTGGAAAAATTCCGGCGACTTAGTTTAACCAGTTCGCCCAGGCTCATCGGATGTCAATGTCTTATAGATGGTAGTAAGATATGTGATGGGGCGGGTACTTAGTCGGGTCAGCGGCATCGGTGGACTTTGGAGCTAAATGAGTGAAAGACAAAAGACTCGGAGTGCCCTTTACTCGAGAGCTTCTTGGACTTATTGGGCCAGATAGCATAGCAGAACGAAAAACCCTTCAGCCAGTAACGATGCAATCCATCGGATACCGGAATTTTCCAGTTCGCGGCCCGGCGCACCGCACCAGGTGCATCCTCCGGAGAGATGGCGACTGGTTCATTAGCTCTATTGAGGCACATGCTTTCTCTACCGCCGCAATTCAAGAGCCCTCCTCAACCATCCAGCCATCCATCTCTCTTGACCACACACTTCGCCAAAAGGCGATGAGGTCAGCCGGGCTCGGCTGCTGAGATGTAGAACAGACTGCTGGGCACTCCAGTTTTTATTATTATTATTAGAAACACTTCATATACTCGAGAAAATACAGATTTTTAAACTTAAATAAAACCAAGGTTAATGGTTCTACAGCTTCGGTGTCGTAATAAAAAATGTTTAGGTGGACAAGTTCTAACGAAATACAGCAAAATTTTTTTTTGGCCGGCACTTTCAGATTTAGCCCAAAATGGATGATGTCCTTTCAGCCAAATCTGTTCAGTAGTTTTTGCATGAAAGAGTAACAAACATACACACACACATAGAAACTTTATAATATTAGTGTTATAGTGTGTTCATCCAGAAAAGCAGTTTTTCTGCGGGACGTTAAAACAGTGCCATCTAGCAAAAATGTATGAGCGCCATCTATTGGCAATTTATGTAATAAAGAATAATTAAAAATTATTGTATTCTATTCTAATAGTAATAATGTCACCTGATCTGTCCTGGTGTTTCGTGGTAAATACAAGCTGACGTTGGAGTTGATTTCTCGGGCTACCCTCATGAGCTCGGAAGCTGGTTTCGGTTCTAGCATCGTTTCTATGTCGTACTCTGAATGCTGTGAAAAGTATCAAAGAAACCTGTGCTTTTTACTGTTCTAACATATTTTTGTTTCTGTTTTCTTTCAGTTTGTAAGTTCCTGGACAATTTATGCAAGATTCATCTAAGTATGAAGACAGCATATACTACTGTCACTCTTACTATTAAACAAACCTAAACATGTCTGTATTCACTTTTCAAACAGACCAGCAACTCTATTCAGTTAAATACAAACTCACTTTCAAAGCAAACTAAAAGTTACTTTGGTTTATGAATCATGGAATAATTAAGTAAAATTTAGAATGCCTTTCCGGCTTCCGTTTTTCCAACTAACTATAATATCAATGGGTGTCTTTAAATCAAGAGCCGTCTTACGCTGCATCTTCACTTACCATCAGGTGAGATCACAGTCAAGCACTATTTAAAAAAAAAACAGTAAACTAGAACAGTGATGATACTCGTCCTAATACACTAAATAGTAGTGAATACCTATATATTCTCTATCATCTTATTCTGTGTTAAACATTTTTGTCTGGTGGGAGGCTTTGGCAGTGGCTAGTTACCACCCTACAGTCAAAGACGTGCCGCCAAGCGATTTAGCGTTCCGGCACGATGGCGTGTAGAAACCGATTAGGGGTATGGGTTGAATTTACACTGCTATACCCCTTCCAAGTTAGCCCGCTACCATCTTAGACTGCATCGTCACTTACCATGTGAGATCGCAGTCAAGAGCTATCATGTCATCGAATAAAAAAAAAACTATTTACCTGTGAATACTTGGGCCCTCCCCACGGTGGGCTCAAGAACACCATATCAGCAACGAGGGTAGGTGCTAACTCGAAGAAGTCTCCCACTATGAACTGTATCTTATCCGCTACACCGTACACGGCTGCGTTGTGCTTTGCCATCTCTATCTTGACGGGGTCTATGTCTATGGCTATCACTGGAAATTATACAAAAGTACAAGATTTCAGGTTGAGGTTGAGGTCAAGAGGTTGTTGGAAGCAGTTAATGTAAAAAAAAAATATTGTGTAGTTTTAGTGTGTTTGAATAAAGGCTTTATTTCGACCGTTCCATAGAACAAATTGTGGTAAATTCACAACTTGAAATTTGAGCCTTAAAAATCACATCCGCAAGGCTCAAATCTCAAGTTATGAATTTAACAGATGAGACTTTGTTCTAGGGAACGGTCGATTTATTTATTTATTAACAAGACGGCTGCCACATTGAAAACCTAGTAAGTGTGATTGACAAAATTTTAAGTTAGTTAGTTGCTTGCTTAGTTTTATCCACCCGTCGAGCATGGGCACAGCGGTGGAAATAACACTCAGTGGATATACTTATAGGAATATACTTCGCCTTCTCCTCTGTCGCCATGCTTTAGCATAGAGAGAAGATAATTTTATCCCCTGGCAGAGGATAAAATCGGGGGATAAAATTTTTATCTCCTACCTATGCAGGTGCTCGTGAACGGGCGCCGCCAACGGGAATAGGTCTGCTTTGACTTCCCATGCTGACATGTGTTAGTGTTGTATTTTGTATTGTATTTTTGAAGCTTCACTGTGGAAGCACTGTAACTTAGCTTAGTTTTTTTACTTATTGTAAAATTAGTTTATTTTATTTTTTGAAAAGAGCAACTGCTGAGTTTCTTGCCGGTTCTTCTCAGCAGAATCTGCATTCCGAACCGGTGGTAGATTTATGACGTGTCATAAGAGCTACAAGGTGGCCTACATGAAATAAATAAATTTTGAATTTGAATTTGCTACCTTTCTTAGAAGTCTGTGCGAACTGTATGGTGTTGCCGCCGGCGCCGCAGAACGCGTCAACGACCACGTCGTAAACGTATTTAGTGGCGATGTGACGCGCTACGTTCTCCGGAGTTACGCTGAACCAGCTCTCCCTGTCTAGTTTGATGCCTTCGTCGAATCTGACACAGTAAAAAAAATTATGCGACATATTTTTTTACTTGCTTTTTTCCAACTACAATCAGTCAACGCTACTAATATTCAATTATATTACTAGTGGTTCGCCCTGAACTGAGACCTCGCGGTAATATCCCATAATTCTATTTTACCGATGGCAAATACAGCGCCATCTATTAGCATTATTGTGAAGCTATAGAATCTATTAGCATTAAAGGTTAAATAATTTAGTTTCTTTATAATATTTATCTAATATCTAGTTTTAGTATTTGTTGTTCAAGTACAGGATATAACTGAATTTACAACCAATTTTCAGGTTATAATATGCAATAGTTTTTGACATATAGCTCAAATTAAATCTCCACTTTGAAAGCCCCCCATTTCGTCAATTTTAAAGGAAAAATAAAAAATAAAAAAGTTTTTGTACTCTGTTCAAAGTCGTCTTTAAAAGGATCTATCGCAAGTCTATGTAACGCAATAAAAAAAATTTTACCTCACACACACTTCTATGAGAGCCCCCCTGAAATAAAGCTTTTTTATGCAATGTTCGGCTGAAGGCCATCAGTTTACATATTATATTTAAATTTGAAGTAATTACGTTCAGTAATTCAGAAATTATAAGGCTCTGACAGACAGTCGGAGGGACAGCACTGGACGGACAAGTGCAAATTCACTCAAGTAGACTCAGAGAACTCGCTTCGCTCGTTCAATTATCATTTCTTTAGATTTATAGTTCTTTCATTTCACAAGTGGCTTGTGGCTCATGGGTGTGTGTGTGTGTGAGTGTGTGTGTCGTATAAGTGTGAGCGAGAGCTTACTTGCACCTGACCGCTCCCATCTAGGCTCCTGACAGACACGCACACTTACGCAATGTGCATGTACACGACGTAACCACAAGTAAAGCACCTGTAACTTCGTGAGATAAACAACTTTACCTGTGGAATAGGGAATGTCGTTTCTTCCAGTATTTGTACATTTTGGGATCATCCCTTAGTTCCAATGGCATATCAGATGTGTCGTAATTCTCTTCCACTTTAGAATATCTTTTCTGTCTGCGTTTTCTTTTTATTTGACCTGCAATAACAAAATTACGATGCATATGTTTCTATATATGTTTGTCATCTTTTCACAGCTAAATAGTTAGATTGATTTTGATGTAAAAACATAGAGATACTTCCTGCAGTGGGAAAATGGAAATCCTACACTGTCAATCTTATCAACAATATTAACAACTTGTTACAATTTCAACAATTTGATAAAATGGTTGACTTGTTTATTTAGTACTGTCGAAACTTTTGCATTTTTTTTTGCAAGTGTAACCAGACTGCTCTAAATGAACAAAATCAAATTTGAGATTACTAGAAAACTCCAAGCAGATAGCACAGAGAGTAAAAACACTAGTTAAGTTATGAAACTCACTTGTATTTTCCGTGACGTCATCTGCATTTTCTTCACATTTGCTGTCAGAAGGATCGCTACTGTGTTCATCTGAGTTTGCAACATCTTCCAAAGTTTCACCTTCTATTGCATTTGCTAATTCACTATCCACTTTCTCTTTATCATTCGTTGAATTTTTACTGTGCTCTAAATTATTTTTCTCTGAATCAGATTTTAATTCTTGAGCATTTTCATCATCGTCTGTCAACATCGCTCCTTCATCTTGAGATTCTTGACTCTGTTTAGGAAAAATGCTTTCACTATACTTACATAATATGAGGAAGATTTCTCCATGATAGCAAGCAAGGACAAAACTTTTAAAAACAAATAAAAAAAATATATAATATATTAAAACAACAAATGGGTTTGATTTCAATTTGTCTTACCTCATCTATGCATGGATTCCCTTCATCATCAAAATATGTTTTCTTTGACACTCCAAATTTTCGATTCCTCGGTGGACGCAGTCTTGCCAAGCGTTTCCTATATACAGCTCGACCCTTAGGCAATTGTGATGAATCAAAGGAGAATCCCATCATTTGGAATGTTGTTTTAACTTTATCTGTTGCTATTTCTTCTTCATCTATTTCATGGCTGCATGAAAAATTGTCGAAATTACGAACTTTCTAGATATTCATTTTATTTATCTACGATTGGTAACATGTTTATACTCAGATTTTGCATAAATTCATCTCAATTCTTCAAATTATTCTCACAATAACATGACAAACATCTGTTTTATAGCTAGGAACTTTTTTTACATGCCATACACATTTGTTGAAGAAAAGAATTAAAAAATCCAACTTTAAAAGAGTAAATTGCACAGTAAAGCAAAATATATGAAAGCCATTGGCCAGTGTACATGTTATATCTGGCTTGAAGATATGTGTACAAAAATAAATAAATTTAATTATAAGTATTTGTAAAACTTACCTTCTTTTCAATGAAATTGGCTTTTCTTCTGGTGGTTCATCATCTTCATCATCATCGTGATTGTTAGAAGCAATACCATTATTATTTTGCTGCAAATTGTTAACCCCTGTATTACTGTTAACAGTTTCTACTGTAACTACCTCTGCTGTAAAATTCTGTTCATCTTTCGTTTCAACTGGTTGATCAACTGGCTGGTCAGCTGGTTGAATAAATGTTTTGTCAACTTGTTCATCAATTTCTTTTTCCTTCTGTTCTTTAAGCAAATTCTGTAAAAGCATTCCAACTGAACTTATGATACGATTGCTCGATTTCTTACTTCTCTTTTTGGTCTTGGTTGGTTTCTCGTCTAACTTAATTTGATCAATTTGTGTCTGAACTTCAATTACTGATGGCAATTCTTGGGAATTACCTTCGCTATTCTCACAATCGATTTCCGAAATTTTTAATTCTTCTATTTTGGTTTCGACATTAATGTGTGATATCAACAATTTGTTATGTGCTTCATGGCATTCAATATAATTTGCGTAATGCAAAGCAAGTTGATCGCCAAAATGTTTTTTCCATAGAAACTGCCAATGTTCCTCACTATCCATTTCTACTGATGGTGTTTGATCATTGTATTCAATATTAATAATACGAGTTTGATCATTATACTGATCATCTGACGACCTTGATGATACACTATAATCATCTGTAGGTGTGGATACTGATGTAACATGACTTGATGTGACATTATAACTGGATAAAGTCATCTTTGTCACATTAGTCATTGA
Source organism: Hipparchia sbordonii (assembly GCA_038048805.1). Classification (NCBI taxonomy): domain Eukaryota; kingdom Metazoa; phylum Arthropoda; class Insecta; order Lepidoptera; family Nymphalidae; genus Hipparchia; species Hipparchia sbordonii. The sequence goes on from JBBIWI010000007.1 coordinate 2,913,114, forward strand.
ATCTGTTCCACCAAGCGTTCTTGGACTTACAATCCTTTCATGTTCAGAACAAGACCTTCTTCTATTTACTGGGACCCAAAGATCATCTTTATTGGCTGTTATTTTATCATTTTTACTCTCTTCTGTATTAAGTCCTTTTTGTTTCTTTTTATATGGATTCACTTTTGAGTCATACGAGAATTTCCTTTCCCTTACATTTTCATTTTCATTATTTAGTTTAGAATCTTGTTTATTACAAATAGGTTCTGTGGAATGTTGAGTAGGAATTCTATATTCGTCGAACATTAGGTCGTTACTATCTCCCAGATAAGCAGGATTGATGTAATCACTATATTTCTCTATCCATGAAGCCCAGATTATTCTTTCACCGTTCAAAGCCCAAAATTTTTCCCATGTGTCCTCTGATAAGTAATTCTCATTGATTGCACTGAAATCTTGATCCATTTTTTCTATTTTATCATGTGTAGTGTAGTCGGAATGACAATCTTGATACGTTAAATCGGCTCCACTATCACTTGGTTGTAGAGCATGGGAGGGGAAACACTGCATTTGAGTAGGATCAAGTTCGTCAGTTGAACAATAGTTGTCAGTGTGGGATGCACTGCAATAACAGCTGGCACCTTCATCTTTCTGAAAATTTATATTATTTGTGACAATTTTACAGTATCTAACAACTAATAAACTATTATTTTGAAGGATGGTAATTGGTAAGTTATCAACACAAGCAAATAATTGTGGTACATTTTTAATTAAAATTGAAATTGAGTGAAACTCAACTTAGTTCGACTCAAGAACTTTATTAAACAGATTCCAATATATTATTTTGTACTAAATGTCAACAGCACTGTCAATTTGGAAACAATGTTAGGAGAGCCAATACAAGACCATGCAACTTACTTCACATTTAACTTTGTAAGAAGTATTCACTGAGAAATGTACATGAGAGTGCTCATCAGCCTCTTGTGATTGTGACACCATTTCACCATCACTCTCACTGCCACACTCCCTTTCTGCATAGTAAGTCTTCACCCCATCTCTATAACATTGTGAATTGGATATCTAAGCGCAATAATGTACATCAGGACTGGGCAGACTTAAACCATGGCAATCTACACCAATAAGATTAAAAAAAAGCAATTGACGCAAGGTGTTTATGCACTCACTCATATTCTATTTGTTTTTGTGATTTCGTGAAAACACGAGTTGAGGTAGTTGCCATACAAATTGTGCACTCATCTGATTAGTTTTTTGATGAATTCGCAAAAAAATTGTATGGCAACTGCTTCGAATCATGTTTGAATGAATACGAATAACTGCACAAACACCCTTACAAGCAGAAAAAAAAGTTTTTAGGTAAAGGCATTTATTGTAAGTACCTAACAAGATTAGTACATATTACTTGGAGATGGATAAATGGCATAGGGTTTTCTACAATTTCTATTAGCATGTATCTATTTACTAAGCTTTACCTGTGTGATGTATGTGCATGATTAAACCTAACTGTCAACACTGTATTCCCTCATACACAATGCGGGGTTTGGTAGATAGCTGCTGAGATAGAGCCCCTTAGGCATCGATATATATCCCCCAGGTCTATTGGAGGTTTGAATATGGCCTCTTCCTCCTCTAGGCCTCAGAGTGGAAGTTAAGCATTAATGCTGAGATCTATAGTGCTCTGACTCAAGACAGACAAAACGAAACGAATTTATGTTGGAGGATATTTGTGCCTCTCGAGTCTGAGCTAAGCCAGAGCACGCTCTATAGATCTCAGCATCAGTCCCAGTTATTAACTCCAGATTATCTCTCTTAGTAGCAGTTCTACCGTTTACTCTCTTAGTAGCAATTATTAATGCGAAAGTATAGTGTTTCTTAACGATCCTTTCATGGTCCTATTTTGACCTGTTGTTTTTGACTGTTGTAGGAAGTATTGATTAAGCTATAACCTATAAATGTTTGTTAATATCTAGTAGTAGGTGTGTAAAACAAGACCCACCTTATAAAGGCTCGACTGCATAAACAATAGAAATAATTATCGTCGTAAAGCTCCTCGTTCTCGTCGATAAAAAAATGAAATTCGGCCAAAGGTTCCCAGCGATGGTAATGGTCAAAATACTCAGACATCATCACTGAAATACGAAAAAAGGGCGCGTGAACAAGCTTGAGAATAAACGAATTATATTAGAGTTGTTAATTTGGTCAAATGAATCGAAACCTTTTCTAACTAAAACTAAATCCGACAAAATTTAATATTTCACTTCGTTCCTTTGATTTTGGTTCCTTTTCCAATCCTTGCACCACAGCACCACAGACTACAGACCAGAAAAAATTAGGATAAGACAGACCACAGACAGACCCAATGCTCGGCTACCCATTAGGGTGGCAGACCCAATTGCTGGCACTGCTCTAATTTATTAGCATCTTGCCAAAAAAGATTAAAATATAATTTCTATTTGTGTTTTACGTACTTGTATTTAGGCAATACGAATCTCCCGTCCCATTTCCCCTCAAGTGAAAAAAATCAAACGGCTTGCAATCTGGGGCCCAAGTCTGCTATTGCCATTGTAGTTACATTACAGTTACATTGCCTATCAATGACATCCCAATTGCTAATTTTAGCAATTTGACTTGGAGCCCAGGGGCCCAAGTCTGCTATTGCAATTGTAGTTACATTGCCTATCAATGACATCCCAATTGCTACTTTTAGCAATTTTGGTAGTCTACTAATTCAATGGCGTCACAATTGTTTTCCGATGGTTTGCCACTGACACATCTAGCTTTGAATCTAGCTTAATAAACGTTTTTAATATGTAGTTTTTTTTGAAACTCACTTCGGCAAACGCTTTTTAAGCTAATGGCAATACCGAGGTATGATTGAATTACAATCCAATTATAAGAAATCAAACGACCATTGTGAATTTAGTAGACTACGAAATTTTGGACCAATGATAATTGTATTGTAATTGTATTGCGGATCCATGACAATGACATGTAAAATAGCAGACTTGGGGCACAGGGGTTCAATTGTCTATCAATGACATGACAATTGCTAAAAATAACAATTGTCATGTCATTGATAGACAATGTAACTACAATTGCAATAGCAGACTTGGGCCCCTGCTCGTCTGTTTTGTATTGGCACGTGAGTTACTGACAGAATCTCGATAGGTACACATGCAAGTAGCTCGGTTTTGCTTGTCACTGGCATGCGTTTGTGCGAGTAACTAGAATGTGTATCACGCACTTAAATCACAGTTTTCAACACAAACATATAAGTATATGTTTGTGGTTTTCAATTTTAATTTTGGGCCAATATTGCCACTTGCTAGTGAGTAGTGCCAACTATACTCTCTACCGAGAGTAGGTAGCTAGGTATTATAGTAGGTACCTAACTTAGTAAAATAATAGGTAGGTAGGTAATGTTGTTTCCTTGCAACTCTGTCAAATGATAATTTTTATGACAAAGTCATGTTTGATTTTGACATAACTTGCAATGCATTTTGGCTTTGCACCACCACATGTTGTTTTGCTAATCAGAATTCAGATCAATTTAAACTGTTCTTTTACTGTAAAATATCGTTTAAAATAAAATTGAATGAGGTAGAATGGGAAAGAAGAATAAGGACTCACTCGGAAGGGCGCTAATCAAAGATAGATTTTCTAAAAATCGCCATCGCAGACATGTAGAAGATAATACCTTGGTAAACAATTTGAATATGTGCTTTTTGATATTTCCCGTTAATTAATGAGTATAAAATTATCTCAATTTAGTAAACAATAGTCTGCGTAACCATGTAGCTTAATTTAGTGTACCTATATAAGGTTTTTGTATAAAAAAATTTTTTGGTGATAAAATAAACTGGACTGCAATCTTTCCTGATGGTAAGAGGCATAACAGTCTAAGATGGATAAAACATAACCTGGAAATGGTTATATTAAACTCACGGTTATCCTAAACCCATGTTACTGTTTTTGTATAGAATTGTACTGCTAAGTTAAATTGATTCATGTTTCTGCTGGTAAGTAAGATGGTAACTAGCCAAGATGGAAGCATCTCAATAGCTACACTAGATGCAATTTAGAATTAGTAAACTCCCAAATTGTTTCTGCCAGGAATCAAACCAAGATTGAAACTAAGGCTGAAATCTATAGACAGCAATCTCACTCGGCTCAGACTCAAGACAGAGTTGAAATGAAACAGATTTATGTCAAAGCATATTTGTGTTTCGTTTCAACTCTATTTTAAGTCAGAGCATGCTCTATAGATCTTAGCATTAAATGAGAGATGAATAAATAAGTACGAAACAATGTGTATTAAATTAAACTTTTATTTCTTATTTTTGATTTATGAAAAATACAATGAGATATACTTAAAAAACATTCTTGATTTAAAAACACTTTGTAAAAGTTTATTATTTGATTCTGTTCTATACATGTATTTTAGCTTCACACTACTGAAGTTAATGACGGATATGACTGGGGCCGTCTGAACTTACAATCTGTGACAGCAGAGTCATCCCTTCAAGAGTTTCTCTCGACAGCTGAGCTAGCCAACAAAGAGTTCATAGCGGAGAAACTAAACTTAAAATACGTAAACTTGACCCCATGTGAAGTTGATATTGTCACATCACAGCCTGACTTTGATGAACCTCTTACTGTCCCTAGAAGGTAAAGTAAAAATTAAATAAATACAGCCGGGTTGTTCTACTTTTATACCGACAATAGTCTGTCCTTCTTCTTATTATGGCATCTTGTTGAAGTATTAATATAAACATGTTTTTGTTCAGTTCTAATAAACGTCCATATTTTTCTTATCTATTAATATTATGTCATTTTTCATGTTCTCTAACCAACATATTATTTTATACATTCGTTTTCCGTATAATGCTGTGACAGAGTGGTAAACTGAAATGTGGTCTCTACAGAAAAAGGCCACTTTGTCACATTATTTTTTCAAAAACCAACATTAATAAAGAATCAATATTAGCTAGGAAGGAAACTTTAATTGGTACTAATGAAAACACATGCAGTTTTTTTTAAATTCCACACAGAAAACACAATTATAGATTGTACAAAAAACCAAAAAAACAGAAAAACATGGTTTCATTGTTGGTAGAAAAGAAGAACGACCCAGCCGTTATTGAATTGGTAGCCATTTTATCCACTGTGTTATTCAACACAGGCATAGTTTTTTTTTTTTTTCTAAATCTTCATTATACAATTCAGTGATAATGCACAAAAGCTAGCTTAATAGCTAATTCTCTAGGTTTCTCCTCCAGGCTGTAACATACAAGTGCCTACTCCTACAGAGTATCAGTCTCTACATAAGTTACTACTGCTCAACTTATTTGCATAATGGATGCCTATGACTTCGTTCTCATAAATTGAGGTCTTTAATTCTCGTGGGAACTCTTATATTCCAGGATAAAATGGTATTCCAGACTATAATCTATCTCTGTGCCAAATTTCAGTCAAATCGGTGTTGTTGTTGCAGCATGATTGAGTAACAAACATCCATTCATCCATCCATACATTCAAACTTTTGCATTTATAATATTAGTAGGATTAGTAGGATAAGTTTGACCTCAACCTATTTTTCCTGAATAAAAAGTAGTCTATGTAACTCACTAACTCCTTAATTATTATACTCATGCAAAAAATCTCATTGATTCATTTCTTTGTGGTAGACTGTTTGAAGGACGAACCAACAAATAAAAAACTTTTTGATAATAATTGCAATAAAAAGTGTACTACTTAACAATTACATCAGGTGAGATTGCATTCAAGCACTAGTCTATATATTAAAAAAATATATATTTCATCTATTTTTTTTTAAGAATTATTAGCCAAGCTGAACTTGACTGATATTCTATTCTCCCCTCCAAATAGACGAAAAGCTTGTGTTAGGAGTGGGTACGACAATAGTGCAATGGGTGGGGCTCGAACCTGCAACCTTTCAGTTTTCAGCTGTTACCTTTAACCGTTGGGCTATTGAGGCTTTCTATTAATAAAAGTCCACTTCTAGACCAGCATGGAAACCAGGCATAACAGCTGAGGAGCAGTTAACAAGGGAAAGAGATGCTTTCTTGGAATGGAGGCGGCATTTAAACGACCTGCAAGCTAAACTGGGAGCTGCAGTCACACCTTATGAGAGAAATCTCGAGCTTTGGAAACAGTTGTGGCGGACTTTGGAGAAATCTGATGTGGTGCTGCTTTTATTGGATGCAAGAAATCCCTTATTGTTCAGGTGCTGTTCAAATTTTTTTTGTTTTCAGCATGAGTCTTTAGGCTATTATAATATCCTCATTTCTGTTGCAAACATATGTGTTTTTTTTTAACCAATTTCCAAAACAGGAGGGGGTTCTCAATTTGTCAAATTTTTCTTAATGTATGTTCCCCGATTATTCAAAGACGCCTGGACCAATTTGGAAAATTAATATTATATATATAATATAAAATTATATATATTATTTTCCAAATATATAATTAGATCGGTAGCGGTATATAATTTAGAATTTATCAATTTTACATAATTATATCCTTACTGAGTGTTGGCGCTTTGATTTTCTTCGAAGTATTTTTCGTTTGAAATAAAACTCTTGCGTGAATTAGTCTTAAACGTTGTATTAAAAAAGTTAGTTACAGTGCGTATATCGTATGATTTTCGAATGAAAGAACGACGATGACAATTTGACGTATAATTGACGTTGGATGACTGATGATGGACATACGTGGACCAATAGCAATGCTTTTAGTATAGCGTTTTATTTCTGCTTGAACATATGCCCCCGGCCTTGGAACCCTTGGCTTCCAAGATGGTTTCTTCAGGGTCAACCAATGGGCAAATTTTCGTGTACGCTCGTCTCACAAGTCCAGTTGCAGTTTGTATCTCCGCCACCCTTGCGATGCCATCCTTCCCAGGTATGTTCCTGACGACCCGTCCAAGATGCCAACGTAATGGAGGTAAGTTGTCCTCTTTGATGACGACCATAGTGTTAGGTTTGAGGTCTTGCGTGTTTTCCCTCCACTTCGTCCGCGTTTGCAGCTCGGAGATATACTCTTTCGACCAGCGTCTCCAAAAGTGTTGCCGAATTTGTTCCACCCGCTGGTACCGATCGAGTCTGTGCGTAGGCGTCTCCTCCAGGTTTCGTAGACAGGCGATGTGAGCGTACGGCCAACCAGGAAGTGAGCAGGACTAAGGGGTAATAGGTCGTTAGGATCGGATGACATTGGGGTGAGAGGACGGGAGTTCAGGACGGCTTCGACTTGTGCTAATACCGTGCTGAACTCTTCGTAGGTGAGATGCGCGTTACCCACCACACGACGAAGGTGGTACTTGCAGGAGCGTACTCCTGCCTCCCACAATCCTCCAAAATGAGCAGCGTATGGGACTATGAATTTAAATTTAATTTGTTGTTGATTTGCGTAATCTATAATTTCAGAACTACAGCGTTCTAGAAATTGAGCGAATTCGTTTTTAAGTCCGACCAGATTCCGGCCATTATCGGACCAAATTTCTGAGGGTCTTGACCTGCGCGATACAAAGCGATTGATCGAGAGACAGTAAGCTTTGGTAGTAAGGTCGGTAACAAGTTCCAAATGAACAGCGCGCGTAACGAAACAGATAAATATACAGATGTATGCTTTAGTGGTCGTAGCACCCCTACCTTTTCTGTTTAGAATGAGTACTGGGCCGGCATAGTCAACACCGCATCGATCAAATGGAAAAGTAGGTGTTATTCTCTCGCTGGGAAGATTCCCCATAAGAGGAGTAAGCGTTTTACCTCGCACGCGCTTGCATACAACGCATTCGTGAACTATTTTCCTAGCGAGATTCCTACCTGAAAGCGGCCACCAAGTTTCGCGAATGTGAAAGAGAAGCGCCTGCGGTGCTGCGTGTAGCAACGTCTTATGTTCGTGGCGGAAGAGAAGAAGCGTGAAATAATGCTTGCCTGATAGTAATATCGGATGTTTTTTATTGTAGTCGAACTCTGAAGAATAGTCTAGCCTACCACCGACTCGCAGTAGTTTATCCTCGTCAAGAAACAGATTTAATTTGCTCAAATTGTGTTTCTTGTTGAGCGCGCGATTGTTGACCATTGACTTGTACTCAACTGGAAAAGATTCCAGTTGAGACAGTCTAGTCAGCAATTTGTCGGCTTCTCTCAGTTCATCTACGGTAAGAACGCCCGAACGCCTATTTGATTTATTGCGCGTATTATATACAAACCGTAAAACGTAGGCGGTTGAGCGTCTCAGCCGGTTGAACTGAGAGAATCGTTCGAAATTAATTATAGATTTTTCTTCCAAGTTCGAACTATCACGGGCTACGAGCGCAGTTACGTCACTACCTTTCGTTTCAGGCAAGTCATTTGACTGAACCTCTGACGCATAAAAAGGAGGTACGTTTTCACAGTCAAATGTACTATCGCGAAGAAAGGCTGGCCCTTCCCACCATAAGTTAGAAGAAGTGAGCTCCTCGAGATTCACAACTCCTCGCGATACGAGATCAGCTGGGTTTTCCTTCCCGCTTACGTGACGCCACGGAACCTCCTTCGTCAAATCGTGAATTTCGATCGTCCTATTTTGAACGAAGGTTTTTAACAATCTTGGTGACATGCGCAGCCAACCTAAGACTATCGTGGAGTCGGTCCAAAACATTACGCGGTCAAACGTGCAACGCAGCGAGTTTCGAACTTTGTCATACAGCCGAGCACCTATAAGGGCACCTAATAGTTCTAGACGGGGAATACTAATAGTTTTTAGTGGCGCGACCTTCCCTTTAGAACAAAGCAAACGAACTTTGACCGTATGATTCTTTGCGTTTAACGTTCGAATATAAACACACGCCCCGTAAGCGATTTGCGAGGCATCGGTAAAAATATGCATTTCGGTATACATACAATTACTATCCATGACGTAGCGAGGTACGCGTATAGTTTTCAGGACTGAAAGAGACGCGAGAAACCGGTTCCATTGCCGAGCGATCTCGACAGGGACGGACTCATCCCAATCCAATTTTAATAACCACAGCTGTTGTAATAACATTTTCGCAGTTAAAATGAATGGACTTAAAATGCCCAACGGATCGAAAATTTGAGATGCGTATGATAGAATTATGCGTTTAGTTATAGGTTGATTACTATCACTCTCAAACTCCGTATTAAAATAAAATTCGTCACTGTCATTAAGCCAACCTATGCCTAATGTTTTGTGATTTGTATTCTCACCGCTTATTTGTTTGTGAGCGCATGGCGACGATGTGATCATAGGTTCCGACGATGTGAAATTGAATATCCACTTGCGCAGTGGGAACAGCCCGCTTGCAGCGTCGTAGCTGTTTCTTCGCATAATTTAACGAGATCGTCTTTATCATTAGAACCCGTAATCATGTCGTCGACGTAGAAATCTTCGTTGATTATTCGAGACACCTCTGCGTTAGTAGTTTCGAGTGCCAGTTGTTTTAAACAACGAACACTTAAAAATGGTGCGGACGCGGTTCCGTACGTGACCGTGTTGAGACGATAGATGCCTAATGGCTGCGTGGGTTCATCGCGCCAAAGAATCAGTTGCAAATCGCGTTGGGTTTCGTTGACAAGACACTGTCGATACATCTTTTCTATGTCCGCGCATGCGACGTACCGATGTTGTCTGAAGCGTAAAATGATTGAATTCTGTCTGTTGATCGCCTTGGATAGGCGGACCTACCAACTGCAGATCGTTATAGCTGATACCCGTGCTCGTGACCGCCCCAGCATCGTAGACCACTCTCAACTTGGTGCTTGTGGCGTGTTCACGGAACACACCATGATGCGGCATGAAATAGTGAGGTGTTCCGTAGGTCGTAACGCGAGTCATGTGACCAAGACTTTCGTATTCGTGAAGGAAATCTGTATATAACTTTTTGTAAGCGGGTGCGCGTTGTAAACGCCTTTCTAATGCTAGAAAGCGTCGTTCCGCCTGTGAGAAAGATTCGCCTAAAAGATCGGCAGATGTCTTTAGTGGAATGCTAACAACAAACCGTCCCTCGTCATTGCGCGTCGTAGTACGAGTGAACAGGTCTTCGCAAGCACGTTCCGCATCTGTGCGCGTATCCCGATCCCTAGGTAGCTCTTCGATTTCCCAAAATTGACGTAATTGCGTATCTATAGATTGCGAAAAATTACACTGAATAGATAATGCTATCGTTGCGCGTATTAATTACGATAGGTCCTGATATTATCCAGCCTAAATGCGTATTCTGTAAATAAGGTCCGTTAGGTAGCCTTATATTACCTTCGTTTAATAATTCCCAAAACGTATCTGCACCGATCAACATATCGATCTGTCGGGAATCAAGAAAATGCGGATCTGCCAGCTGTACACTATTAGGTATACGAAACCTTGCGAGTTCATAATGTACAGCGGGCAACGTAGATGAAATTTGCGGCAATACGAAACAATGTAGTTTAGCGGTGTAAGTAGATATGCGCGATTTTATCTCAATGTCGCACGACTTAGTACATTGCGTCACCGAGTTACCTACACCTCTAATCTCGTGAGTGGACTGTAATAACTCTAACCCTAATTTTTTACAAAAGGGTTCGCTTACGAAACTGCGTTCACTACCGTTATCCAAGAGTGCAGTTGCGAGTATAAAAACATTGCGTTGAGTCCGTACCTGGATGAGCGCAGTTGATAACAAGACCGGTCTTAATGAGCGATGAGTGCGACAATCGTTTAAATTCGCACTAGTTGCATAGGTAAGTATTGAATTTGCGGGGGACAGGGGCGCGACGGGGGATGACTCCTGGCCTGCGCTCGCGCCGCTGTTCATTAGTTGCCGATCATCGAATGACGTGTGCATCGCTAGGGAACCGCTAGTGCTATCTTTTGGTTTTGTGCCATATGGAGCATGATTTGAACCGTCTGAAGGGTGGATTGCCGAATTATGCTTCAGTGAGCAGACTCGGCAACCCCCATATTTGCAAAAATCGGCTTTGTGGTTGCTAGTTTTCATGCAATTTTCACATAATTTGTTATCGCGAAGCAATTTCAGTTTCGTTTCTAAATCAGAGTTGATGAATTTTGAACACGCGTACAGTTGATGGTCTTCGTTGCACATAAAACATTTCCTAGGAGTGTAGCGACGTTCGTGCGGTTTATTAGTGCTAGAAACATTGCATTTCGAGTGAGAACTCGTGGATAACTTCGCGTTATTTTTCGTTATCTTTGAATCCCTATTGTGTGAGTTCTGTGAACTTTGCAATGTTTCTAACATGTCCGCCCGATTCTTTAGGAAGTTAATTAGATCATCAACTTTCAACTTTGATTTAGAATCGTCATTGTTCGTTATCAATGTGCCTTTAAACTGCTCCCATTCGCGTTCAGTGATTTTATCGAGTTTAGACACAATGATATAGATAATTAATGTATCCCAGGTGTCTACAGGCTCACCTAGGATTTTTAAAGCGCGTAAATTCTTAAGAATAGTGTCACTAAGGTTCCTAAGCGATGCTGCGGATTCTTTACTCAACGCTTGAATGTTAAATATCGTTTTTACGTGATTATGCACTAGTAACCTGCTATTATTATAACGCTTAAGTAAAAGATCCCAAGCTATACAATAATTGTCAGATGTGAACTCCAATGCGTCGATGACTAGCTCGGCACTACCTTTTAATGACGATTTCAGGTAGTGGAATTTCTGGATACTTGTTATTTCATTCGAATTGTGCACTAAGGATTGAAAAGTATCCCGAAATTCCAACCAGTGCTCGTATGATCCATCAAACGATGGCAACGTTATGGTAGGTAATTTAACAGATCGTAACTGACCGTTATTTGCGCATGTTTTGGAACAAGTTACGACCTCACCATCACTGCTACCACTCTTCAACAACAACTCAGCCTGGGATAGTGTCGCGTAGTAGAAGTCTTCGAACTGTTCTCTTTGTGTCAGTTGATCATCAGTATCAGATTCGCTGACACATTCCTCTATCCTCGACTGAATGCCGTTATACTCGCGATATAGATTCGTGGCACCCTCAATGCGTAGTTTTAGATCAATTTTGTTTTGCGACGTTGCATCTTTTATATTGAAGCTATTTAAATATGTACTAAATTTCGTTAATCTGCCTTTGAGAATGCCACGTTTCTTTGTTAAATCACGTAGAATAACGTCTAGATTTTCATGTGGAAGGCTTAATTGTGGTGATTTATCACGGCTAGTCATTTTGGAGGAGAATAAGAATTAGGAGTACTTACGTGTGAGTACTTACTTGTCAGCTGGTAATACTTACCTGCTGTTCGCGGGATGCGTTTACGATTTTAAGCGCGGTATTCAGCACAATACTATACAAACGAAGATCCTAAAGGATGGATCGATATTGGAAAAGGTTGACCGTTACAACTGCGCGTCTTGATGTCGTAATCTCGTCAACTTTGGCTGCTCAATTGCGTTTCTTGAGTCTTCATCGAGTCCATAGGTCGCTGTGTCGTATGTAGATTTGGTACGAAGGATCACTTATGTTGGCGCTTTGATTTTCTTCGAAGTATTTTTCGTTTGAAATAAAACTCTTGCGTGAATTAGTCTTAAACGTTGTATTAAAAAAGTTAGTTACAGTGCGTATATCGTATGATTTTCGAATGAAAGAACGACGATGACAATTTGACGTATAATTGACGTTGGATGACTGATGATGGACATACGTGGACCAATAGCAATGCTTTTAGTATAGCGTTTTATTTCTGCTTGAACACTGAGTATATAATTTTATAATATTTCTAAAATTTTCATTTTTTTTATTGGATCCAGATGTAGTGACTTGGAAAAATATGCGGCTGAACAAAACTGCAAATGTATACTGCTATTGAACAAAGCAGATTTGACTTCAGAATATGTGCGCAAATGTTGGGTGGACTACTTTAATAAAGAGGTAAGTACCCAAGTATATTAAGTTACCTAATTATTTGTATTTATAGTGAAATATATTTCAGCCCATAATGAAACAATTGGACCAATTCCGCTATGCACAATCTCCAAACTAGACTAGCATTACATAAAGTAGAGTTATTTATTTTATTTCCTATGTTGTGTGCAAAAATGTTATGTTATGATTGCATCTAAATCAGGTGCTGACTATAGCAAAAGTAGTATCGGTATTTGCTAATATTGTCTTTGTTTGAAAGACAAGCTTTAAATTCAGTAATAAAATTATTATTATGCATGCCTAAACAAGTTTAACTAATGACTTGACTTTTTGTGTAGTGGAAATCAGTCAAATCATTGTACGGTTTGTAATAAATCATTTTTTTACTGCATGCGTTTTTGTACTAAGCTATTTAGATTTAAATATAATTATTTATTTCCAGAACATTCCCATAATCTTCTTCTCAGCTGCAAAAAGTACAGTTAGTAAAGAAAGAAAAATATCCGAAGATCAGGAGCCATCAGAGGAACAAGATAATAATGATTCAGGTGCGGAAACCGGCGATTCTGAAGACGAAAGTGATGTTGAAAATCCACAAGCCCTAAATGATACACAAGATGACATAGAACTATTTAAAAGACAACTGGGAGATCTGGATAAAGCTGTAAATAACACTGCTAACAAAATAGAAGCAATACAAGAGGCATTAAATAAAGTAATAGAAAATTTACGAACGGGGAAACCAATAGAACCTTATCAGAGTAATAAGGATGTAGTCACAGGAGATGGTAGTGAAATAGAAAATATTACAAATGAAAAAAATCTTGAAAATGACAGTAAAAATGTAGTTACAAATGATTCAATTAGTGATACAATAGAAAACAAGGTTACAGTTCAAAATTCACATGAAATTTTTGACAGAGATAGGTTGTTACAAGTACTTAAACAGCAAAAGTTGGACAAATTGAAAAACCCTCCGAGAATAACTGTGGGAATGATTGGATATCCTAATGTAGGGAAATCTAGTTCTGTCAATGTGTTGATGCAGACTAAAAAGGTGATTTTTTTTTTTCATTTTTTTTTTATATGTATGTAAACTGGATGGAAATATCGACAATTCCAACTAAAACAATTACCGTAGTATGAACTCGTATAATTTTATCACAATTATGTCATTAAACCACAAATAAAGTCTACCCACCTACATAGTACCCACTCCTAGCACAAGCTTTCCGCTTATTTGGAGGGGAGAGGAGAATATAAGTCAAGTTCAGCTTGGCTAATATTCTTTAAAAAAAATCTTTAGATGAAAAAGGTAAAATACAAATCGTAAAATATATTTTCAGGTCAGTGTAAGTTCCATGCCGGGCCACACTCGTCACATCCAGTCGTTGATATTAGACGATGAGCTAGAACTGCTGGACTGCCCCGGGCTGGTGCTGCCCACGTATGCCGTCGCTCCTGATCTGCTGTTGACTGCCGTTCTGCCTATTGACCAGGTGAGATGCAAACAGAATTTATGATTTACTAGATGATGCCCGCGACTTCGTCCGCGTGAAATTAGTTTTTAAAATCCCGCGGGAAATCTTTGATTTTCCGGGATAAAAAGTAGCCTATGTTTTAATCCAAGGTATAATCTATCTCCATTTTAAATTTCAGCCAAATCGGTCCAGTAGTTTTTGCGTGAAAGAGTAACAAACATGCACACACACACACATTCAAACTTTCGGCTTTATAATATTAGTGTGATGTGATTTATTTATTGCAAAAATATATGTAATATGGTGTTACAAAAATGTGTTGGGGAACAGTGTATGGCGTGCAATAGTGGGTGGGTAAAGGTAAAATAAACTAATAATAAGTATCTACTTTAAATTACAACGCTATGTGGGAATTAAAATTAACTGTGCAGTACAAACATTTTTTTAAAAATATTTTTAGCGAGCAAACGAGCAGGCGGGTCACCTGATGTTAAGTGATTACCGCCGCCCATGAACACTTGTAGCACCAGATGCACCACCAATGCGTTACCGGCTTTTTAGGAATTTGTTGGTCCCCCATTTGAATAACCCCATGTTGTAATTCAGTGTATAGTCTGATTTTTAATTCGGTGGAATTCTGACAGATGTCATTTTGTAAATAGAGCGAGTTATTTGTATGAAAAACAGTATTACCACCTGTAGTTCGATTTTACCCCAAACTATCTGTCAGGCATTTGTCATATATCTATGTGCGGCCATTGATATATATTTGTATAAGTTTCAATTTATTATCTTTTTTGTGGGATTTTTTAAATCTCTGGTAACATTAAGATACGTCAGAATTCCACGGAATTAAAAATCAGACTATAGTTCAATTCATCAAATTTCATCATTTAAATAAATAACAACGCTCTAGATGCGCGCTCACGACGCTGCGATGGCTAGACTATGCGAGTTGGTGGGACGACATACATTTGAGAGGAAGTACGGGCTTTTACTGCCCGAATACGAGGGCAGCGAGATGGAGTACAAGAAGATACTAACAGCACATGCGTGTGAGTCTATATCAGTGATTTGTGGAATTTGTGGAATTTGTGGAATTAATCCCTCGACTCGGAAGGTCCAACAAGTCTGTTACGTTCTATTCCCCATATGTCCAATTCTCGCAATATCCAATTTCACAAATTATTATTATTAATTTTTTTTATTTTTTGACATTCCCTATTTGACATGAAGTTAGTTTTATCACATATAATCAAATGAAATTTTATTAAATAAGGTCATTAAAGTCTGATTTTTAATTCGGTGGAATTCTGACACTTGTCATTTTATAAATCGAGCGAGTTATTTGTATGAAAAACAGTATTACCACCTGTAGTTCGATTTTACCCCAAACTATCTGTCACGCATTTGTCATAAATATCTATGTGCGGCAATTGATATTTATTTTTCTAAGTTTAAATTTGATATCTTTTTTGTGGGATTTTTTAAATCTCTGGTAACATTAAGATACGTCAGAATTCCACGCAATTAAAAATCAGACTATAGTTAGGTACAATGATCAATATTTTGTTAGGTTGAGACAGCTGCCGAAGATAAGTTCAGAACTCGTATGGAATAATATGGATAATGTAACTGTTTTTGAGTGAATAATCCCAGCATCTAATTCTGCCTTGATGGGACCATGGGACCGCCTGGGAACCCTTTCAAACAAAAGAAGAAGTTTCCAAATCGGACCAGCAGGGCTAGCATAGGCGGGAGAAATTTTATCACCGGGAAAAGGATAAAATTTTAATCCCCTCGCTTAGTTTTATCCATCCGTCGAGCATGGGCACAGCGGTGGAAGTAACACTCAGTGGGTATACTTATTATATACATCGCCTTATTCTGTGCCGCCATGCTTTAGCATCTTCTCGGGGCATAAATTTTTTATCTCCTGCCCATGCTAGCTATGCAGGTGTCTTTGAGTAATCGACGAACATACATTTCTTCTTTTGAAGTCTGTTAAAAAATAATCACATTCTCCAAAGTGTATCCGATGGAAGACCGATGGATAGGTTTAACTGAATTTGGTTTTAACTCCAGTCAACCGGGGCTTCATGACGGCGGCCGGTCAGCCGGACCAGTCCCGGTCAGCTCGTCTGCTGCTCAAGGACGCGGCGAGCGGCCGCCTGGCCTGGGAACAGCTTCCCCCGGGCGTCAGCTCCGCGCCCGTCGACCAGCTCATCGCGGAGAGGAAGAATGATGCGCGGAAACCCACGCCCCGGGAGACCAGAGCTGTTGAGGTGAGCTTATGTTCCCCTAGTGTTTAGGATCCTATCGCTCATTTGCGACAAGGGTGACACAACTCATAATTCACCAATTTTAGTGTCGAAAATTCATACTTTTTGCTATAAAAACAACATTACGCGAAGCACAAAAAAAAGAAGAGCGAGAGAGATTGTGACTTAATGCTCTGTTGCTTTGTTGGCCGCTGTGTTGTTTCGAGGCCGCAGCATCCACAAAACATTACTCTCTAACGAGAGAATTCTCTCATCGTCCATTTTGAATTATGTCGTTCTTGTCGCAAATGAGCGATATAGTATCCTACAAACAGGGTGATTTTTTAGGTAGTGCACAATATTTTTTTGGTGGTTCTATATCGTTAATAGAACATATAAATTAATAGTTTTGTACCTTTTTTAAAATATTTTTTTATACAAAGCCTTGTGATAGAAAATTATAATTCATCCTTTTGGCTCGGGTAAAAAATTTTTATTTTCAGGGCTGGCTTAACAAGTCTGCAGAAATTGACAACACCTTTTTCGCGATGCAGAAAAGCACTTCGCATGTCAAAGGGAAACCAATTTTGGGGTAAGTTAGTTTGAAACAATATTCTTTGTCTGTGTAAATAAAATGTTAATTTTAACACATGGATTGTAATTCGTTAATTTTAACGAATATATGTGTAATACTGGGTGGGTATGAGCTATCTCCGTTCCAAATTTCAGCCAAATCGGTTCATTCGTTGTGGCGTGAAGAACTAACAAACATCCATCTATCCGTTCATCCAAGTCGGATAGTAGGAAATAATATCAAATAGATATTTAGGCCAAGACATAATAAAAAATATCTTGTTATATGTATGGTTTCTTATAAAATCCAATACGACTGAATTTCTTATCGTAAGACATTTCTCAAAAACACAATAAACATGATTTTTTGCAAGAATATAGTTGAGGACCTGGAGAGTGACAAAGGCTACTTTTAGCCCAGAAAAAGAAATATATAGTTCTTGAGGGATTTTAAAAACCAAGTCGCGGACAAAAGCTAGTAAAAATATACAAGACGCGTTTACTATGTTATCCATTAGCGAGGAAATATGTCATTTGTTAGCAGATCGAAAAAAAAAGCTAATTTACACTCAATAACCTACATGCCATTTTCGCATTCCACCATTAGGCGGGTACATACATTACGGCGTCCGTATTTACTTTAAGAGCAATTTCCCCGCTCGTTAACCGCCCGTCTCCTCGTAAAGCAGTTAAACTTTATGAATTAACGCTTGGCCGCAGGCCAGGGTACCCGTTCCGTCTGCAGAAGGCTATTTAGGTTTCCATTTTGATATAATTGACAATATTGGGGCGCTCTTTCATCTTGGCATATCTTGGAATTGGTTGAGTGAAATTGTCAACGCATTTGGGTAATTTGCACTAACGATCTTCTAGGCAAACGCGTTACACCTTACACCATCACTTTCCATCAGGTGTGATAATGGTCAGGCGTGTGCCTATAATGTATAAAAAAAACGAGGTCGGCTCTTATTAAGGGCCACCAGTTGCTTTTGAGAACTGGACCTTTTATATACTACCAACACTTAAAGCAGTATTATTTCAATTTTGTATTGAGATATCATATAAATGACAAGCTTACAGCAAACCAATTCTGTCTGCAGAAGGTCATTTAGGTTTCCATTTTGATATAATTGACAATATTCGGGCGCTCTTTCATCTTGGCATATCTTGGAATTGGTTGAGTGAAATTGTCAACGCATTTTGGTAATTCTCACTGATTAGGTTGGCTATTATTAAGGGTCACCAGTTGCTTTTGAAAACTGGACCTATATTATAGTCCTTACAATTGACGCCGCGTGGCCTCATGGTTGTGTGTGTGTCGTTTCTGCATAAGTGTGAGCGAAAGCTTGTTCGCGCCTAACCGCTCCCATCTAGGCTCCTGACAGGCACGCACACTCACGTAACGTGTATACGACGTAACCACAAGTAAAGCGCCCGTAACTTCGTGAGATAAACGTACTATACCAACACTTAAAGCAGTATTATTGCAATTTTGTTTTGAGATTTCATATAAATGACAACCTTACAGTAATTACTTTAAGGTTGACATTGTGTGACATATCAGAACAAAATTGTAGTAATACTGCTTTAAGCGGTTGTAGTATAGGCCCTGTTTATTGTTCTCAGAATTGTTAATATAACCCAAACATTATTGATATTCCCTAAAACTTTTTATGACATAGCAGTGTGTATGTTCTGTAGAAAGGTGAGGAACTATTTTCACCATCAAACGAATTAATTCGCCCAACGGATGTTGTAGTTATTACACCCTTATTACGTTACTATCGTATCGGTCAAATTTCAAAATAATATTGCTACCTGGTCCTTTTTTTCTCAGAATATCATGATATTAAATTTCAAAATAATACTGTTACCTGGTCCTTTTTTTTTCAGAATATCAGCAGCACAAGCGGCAGGCAACTCGGGCATCCTCGGAAAACCTTGGAAACAGGAAAAGAAACATGCGAACAAAAATAAAAGGGAAAAGCTAAGAAGAGTATACGCTCATTTAGACGAACACTGAGAGTACTCTCATATGTAAAATAAAGATTTAACAAATTACTGTAATGAGTTGAACACATAATAAATTACGTTTCTTTATTATAATAATATGTTTTTTTAAGCTATTGCATAGCTTCTATCGCGGGCCTTGAGCGTGGAGACCGAATCCAGAAATTCCGTAACGAAAATAACCTGATACGGGACTCCTCTCACCGCTAGATGGCGTTGATAAAAATGCTATGCAATAGCTTTACCGCGGCAGTCCCCGAGTGCCACACGTCTTCACGTCTTTTTTTAAACTTTTTGCTTGTTACTGCATCAGCATAAGAGCATATAAAATAGTTATTAAACGAAGAAATAGGCATATGGATCATTTCATATTAGTTATCATATAAACATTACAGCATCCTGATGTACATATCTACCTAGTTAGGTACGAGTAGAAGTACCTAGTGCTCATACCAAAACAAACAAAGTAGGCATAAAATAAAAGCTATAAATCTTCGTTGGAATATAAATAAAACTCTGACGTCATCGAAATCAAGACTATGACTAAGCTACAGAAAAACTTCTGGAATAGGTACAATAAATAAACCATGTCCGCAAGTATGTATTTAGATTCTTTTGAATCCCGTGGGAGCTCTTTGATTACCTTACCTATCTGGAATAAAAAGTATCATCTGCATATTAATGTTAACTATGTCATAAATGTTCCTTCCGCTAAAAATAGTTTTGTTTGTAGTTACCATAGATATTGGAATCAGTAGAAAGATTTTATTATCTATGGTCTGTGCTTACATTGAATCCTCGAAAGTCTGTGGCTTCTCTCCATAGGCTGTGAAGTCAAGAGGGGTACCTACGGGCTTCGAGGCTTGGCTTTTCTTAAAGGCACGGAGAGTGTCACTTCCTCGGTGATTGATTTTTAGCCGTTTTCCATCAAGGGACGGCCACATGGGTAGACGTCTTGATATCTCTCGTCGAGCTCCGCGCTGCAACCACGCGGGACTGGCGTCTGCTCCAATGGGTCTTGCGTCTGATCCAATGGGTCTCTCGTCGTCGTCGTTGCTGTGGACGACTGCCTCGAGGTAGCGGACTCCCCGGTCGGTGATCTGTTAGCTAGCGGGGCGATGATGCCGTAGATATGCACGATAACTAGTTAAAATGAGACACAAATGTGCTCTGACATAAATCTGTCTCGTTTTAACTCTGTCTTGAGTCTGAGCAGAGTGAGAGTTCGGACTATAAACAGCCTTACTCCACAGTGGGCGTCATGAAGTCGCGATTGAGGACGTCATTCTTCACGTACCTCGAAGTTCCGAAAAAAAAAAAAACGATCTCGAATTTGTGTACTAATTCCGAAAAGTTAATGTACACTACCTAACTGAGGAGTATAAATTGGATTGACTAAAATCTGCCAAAACTTAAACTTTTACTCGGCGCCATGGTTAAATTAGCGCTAAGAGGTGTCTACCTGGGATTCGAACTCCAGACCCTTCGACTAAAAATCGCACGTCTTAACCTAGGCTATTAGATACGTATGCTACACAACATCGTGGTGAAACGAAAACCTGTCAAAGAAAAAATATAATGTTAACACAGCAGAATCAACGGCGATATAAGTTGCGAATGTAAAATTGAGCACTTGTCTTAAATTAGCGAGCGAGCTGTAAATCAGAAGATTCGGGCCAACATTACGCCATAGGATTCCGCGAATATTTCTACAACTACGCACAGAAAATGTTTATATTGTGAATGGCGGATTCAGGGTTAACCGTTTATAAATCCTACTCAACGTGAATCCAATGTTTTGGAAAGTCTTATCGATTCTTTGTATTTTAAGTCCATAACTAATTCTAACTCGCCCCTATCAAGTGAAATAGAAGAGACAGTGAAAATATAGACTAAAAATTATGATATTGGATAGAGTCAGGCGTTACTTTGCGGAAGTTCATGATTAACAAAAAAATGTTAGAATTATTTTGCTGTAATCCGCCAACAGTTGGCGGATTACAGCAAAATAATTCTAACATTTTTTTGTTAAAAATTATGAGTCACAACGATGAATATACCTAAAGAGTCAATTAGAAATTAAGTAATTTGGAATGCCCTTCCGGCTTCGGTTTTTCCAACTGACTATAACTTGGGTATCTTTAAATCAAGAGTGAATAGGCATCTACTAGGCAAGCTCGCACCATCTTAGGCTGCATCTTCACTTACCACCAGGTGAGATCGCAGTCAAGTGTTAGTCTATACATATATTTAAAAAAAAAGATTAAGTAGGTATATAGGTTTTGCTAAGAAGCTTAATATCAAAAGAGGGTTTTCTTTCAGCTTTGCAACAGTCAATGCTGTGACTCATTTATTCTGAAGATTCACTGGTAATAACTAATAAGTGGTAAGGTAATAAATGGTAAGCTAGTCTTATTTTATTAGTCTTTACCTAATCCGATGGCTTATGATATAGATAAGTAACAGCTTTTCATCACAGGAACAAAGCGTTTTCATGGGATTGAAGAAAATCTACCTATATATCTACAGCTACAGAAATTGGGTAGGTATTTGACTGTTCTCAAAATATAGATATTCATTAATTACAATCCAAAATGTAACATGTAAGAATAATGTTTGTAAAAACAGAAAATATGGAGATACTGAAACGTGAAGTACCTACTTAACTAGTAAGTTAGTGGTGTCATTTTCTAACAGGTAACTTAAAAGCTCTATATTTTCGAGACAAGTTAAGATATTTAAAAAAGAAAAATGAAATTGTGTTATAATATTAAAAACCTTTATTTTATGGTTGAAGGTTGCCAATTGTTGCAACTTTCTTTACAATATTCTCTTCTCTTGTGCAGTAGACGATGTCCCGGAGCAAGTTCTGATAAAGGAGACCTTTTCGCTTTGCTGTTGACATTCCACAAGCATCAGCAGCAAAGCGGAAAAAGACAAATCTATCGAGAACTTTCGCTTCTTTCTTCGCTAGCTTCAAGCAATCTTCTGTAATCTTGCTGACATAATTACTGATATGCTGCAACAATGTATCTCAGAAAATTATTGATCTCAGACAATGCAGTCACACAAACACCCCAATTTTTCCGTCGGTGGACCTTTTATCGTAGCTGCATGGATTTAACGAGGTGCCGAAAATATAATACAGAAACGTTGCCGGAATTTCGTTACAGTTATAAAGAAAAACATCGACTTTCACGACCAATTTAATTCAATTAATGTTGAACATAACTCTCCCTGTGATCTGAGAGAGAAATCTTGTGCGACCTGCTTCTGTCGCTTGGGGAAGTCATTTTTATATGATGACAAATGTGATTAGGTATGTACCTAAAGCCGGAAGGGATAGTTTTATCTTCATTTTCAAGAAAGTTATATCGCACCTTTAGAATTATAGTGATCTAACTAAAAATTTATGTAACTTCGATTTAAATAGATAAAAGAATATATAAAAGATCAATAGTAAATTTTTCTTTCTCAATAGGTAACTAATTCATACGACTCTTTTATTTTCAAGCGACTAAATAAATTGGTTGTTCGTAGTGTAAATATTTTTTTTAATAATAATAATAAAGATTTTTAGTAACGGCACAGACCCAATATACTTATAATTAATTATAATACAAGTAAAAATAATATTAAAATAAATGTAAAAACTTAAAACTATCTGGGAAGGTTAAAAAACTATTCCCAGTCGTCAAGAAAAGTCTCCAGTTTTAAGATGATGATCTAATAATTGAATAGTCAATTGTGACTAATTTTACTAGTATAAGATCTTAATTTAGGGATTAGGTATAATAATATAATATTCAATTCAAATTCACTTGATCGCATCTCAAACATAGCCTCAAAACTTTTTTCACACATGGCTGAAATCATTTATGCGAATAAATGCAGATGATTTCTCCACCACAAACTGTTTTATACCAATTCGTGAACAAAGGATACGATGAAAGATGCTTTTTGCGGCTTGGCAGAACAAAGTGAGCTTTTAGCAATTTTATTTCTTGTTTGACGTTATTTTTATTCTTAGCTTTTATCATATTTTTTGGCACTAAGGAAAAGCATGGTGCTTGTGTTATGGTCGTCTCAAAATTATTAATAGGCAGCTAGGTACTTCCTTCCTTCACCGTTAAAGCGAATTAATTTTAATTACAAAACGCACATAACAATTGAGGCTTGGCTTGGGATTTGAACCTCGGACCCAGTGAACTATTGCTACACTTTTTGGTGCAAGGAAAACATTCCAGCCCTTTGAGAGAAAGTGCCCCATCTAAGGGATACGTATATATATGGGTATAGTTTTTCTCATACCAGGGTTTACTACCGCCTACTATCTGCTCGATATTAACGCGTAGGATTGCATGAGGTACGTTTATGGCTTCCCAACTATGTAACCAAAGTTAAGAGGATTACTGCACTTATAAGTTTTCCAAAATGTTGAAAGGGACTGAATTGGAAATGATTTTTTCTATTCATACGCCGACTGCCGTGTGAAACACTTGCTGTTGAAAAAAAAAAAAAATTATAATAAGTTTGTGAATAAGGTGCGACCATCGATGTGGTGCGACTGCTCGATAAACATAGACAACATTTTTCATTTTGACAAAATGACTGTTGTACAAAAATCTTAATTTTTCGTTTGCGAAAATTTGGCGTGCTCGTGCCATGGATTCGTTTATGGAATGCTATTTCGAAGAAGTGTTCAGTGGAATGGAAAGAGATGGCCTGAACGTAAGATTCAAAAGAAAGGAACTTGTGGAATATTTTAACGCAGTCATTGCCGGGTGTGCGAGAGGACAGAACAGATCAGACAACGCTACTTGTAAATCATTTGTCTCCTGCGCTCTTAGATATCACAATCGGTGCAAATCAGATAACGGTGATGTATGCCTCATGGGAAAGTACCACAATCTACTTTATGTCGCTATGAAACTGGCCTTTGATTGGAGTCTTCAAGACAACGGCACAGTAGCTGCTTTACTGGATGAACTGTATGCTTGTGAAGGCACATTTGAGAGGATATTCCTCGGAGCAATATTCGGTACATCAGCACCATATTTTCTAGCCGGTTGGAAATCTGACTTCATGGATAGAGAAGAAAATGTTCACGCGCTTGTGTTCTTCCTAGACCACGCTACTAACGCCAGCTTGGAATACGTAGATGGACCTAAAACTTACAGATTTATAGATGTTCCTTTAGAAAGCTGCGGAAAAGCGTCGCCTGTGAGAGTCGTAATACAAATGGGAGCATCTGAAATACTCATGATACTTCTCAGATTTGGAGCCAGAATTACGTCTGACCACGTTTCTTCAAACCCCATTGAATCTATTCTCGATAGACTCAACGAATATAATAGAAAATATCCTTATGAACTAGTCACTTGTCTAAAACTAACGTTAAGAGCTGTACCAAGACTTGATTTGACTGTTGATAAAGCAGCATTAAAGCATTTGGAATTACCGGATGACTATAATTATCAAAGGAAATTAGTTTTAGAAAAATATGGCGATATACTGCAAGATCATCTGATTCCTGCTTCAAGATGTGGTTTAAAGCCCGTGGAATTGAAACACCTTTGCAGATGTGCAATACGACGTATGCTGTGGGAAAACTTTGAACTTCCTTTTGGGATACAGAGGTTGCCTATACCAACATCTTTGAAAAAGTATTTAGATTTGTGTGAAGATTAGTAATATTGATGTTCAAAAAAATTCCAAGAACATAAGGGCATAACTGAAAGGTACGGGTTATAAGACCATTATTTTGTCTGCGGTGGCGCGGGCGAAAGCCACTAGACCAATAAATATTTTTTCGAACATGTGGAGTTAAAAAATAAACTGCACGCTCGCTAAAAATATAATGACAGGTTTGAAACAATGACGTCCGAAGATGAAACCGTGATGTCAACGCCCCCGTATTGCTGATTGATACAAACGACTATTTTTCCCTTCACGTTACGTTCAAAGTACACTCGTATAATTCATTAGCCTCACTAAGTGCGTAGTCCACGTAGAGAACGTAGGCGCGGTGACGCTTTGGAACTCAATTTTTGTATGGAACTGGGCGTGATTTATTGTATGAATGGTGGAATCCCCCACGCGAAAGTAGTCTTCGGCATCGTGTCCTTATAATATTTTAATATATACGTAACAGGAGTGATAGCATAGTGGTTAGAATTGTGACGCAAGTACGATCCCGGGACGTACTTCTGTCTTTTCGGAGTTAACTGCGTTTAAGCAATTAAATATCACTTTTTTCAACGGTGAAGGAAAAAATCGTAAAGCAACCTGCACATCTGAGAGTTCTCCATAATGTTCTCAAAGGTGTGTGAAGTCCGCCAATTCGTATTGGGCCATGCAGCGTGGTGGACTATGTTCTATAACCCTTCTCTGAAAAGAGACCTGCACTCAGTAGTGAGTTGCTGATGGGGTGCTGATGATTATGGTGATGATATTACGTTGCAAAGTGCAAGCTACACCACTAACTAACTTGTTTGGCGTAGCTTACGCACCTACAGCGTTTTTTGATAACTACAGAGCTAATCGCGTATACTATGGCGTATAGACGTCTGTTAGTAGCATGGATTTAATTCACACTGCCTATTGCAATTACCTTTTCAAATTGATCCGTTTGAAATCCCAGTCAAGGGCTATCTTGTCACCGAATATATTCAATTTAATTCAAGTAAACTTTAACCAACGAATTTTGACATTTTGACAGAGTGCTATTTAGCGCGTGAAAACTGTCAAAACGTCAACTTTAAACACTACATGACGATTGTGAAACCTCGTCTGTCTCGGTTTTGCCTAACCAACACATACCTACCTATTCGGTTTTAAATTTATCTGAAATATTTTAGTTCACGTCTGCAATCGAGGGTAGAAATAATACAAGGTCGATCTCCAAATAACTATTCATATGCGTGAAAAGCGTAGGTTAGTATTTGTGAGTAATGAGAATTTTAATAGACAATTTGTTAAAAATTTGTGCCTATACTAATGTTATGAATTCGAAAGTAATACTGTCTGTCTGTTTGTGTATCACCATCTTACGCCTAAGCCACTGAACTGATTTCGATAAAATTTGGCAAAGAGATAACTCCTTCTCACACCCTGAGGAAGGAGAACAAATACTTTTTATTTCGTAATATCTAGGAGAGGCGTGTTAATAGGAGGAGTAGTTAATTATAATAATATAATGGGTATTTGGTATCAACAACAAAAATTGACTATGATTTATGGACACTATTAATTTTTAGTTATTAGTTCTTTTGCATAATACATTTATTGGATGGATTTATATTTTCCATACATCGTAGTTTCTTTATTTCGTTTCGCAGGTTTGATTTCTGACCCATGCAATTATTTTGCAGTGTATTTACTTCTTTTCTGTTTCTTGTAATATATTAAGTTTAACTTTATTTTAACGATGATTAAAATCCACGCCGTATTAATTACTTGTTTTTTTTCTTTGTACTTAACATAATAGGAAGATATATAATATACCTACTCGTACTCTGATCCGTATGGGTCCGTAGTACGCAGTTTCTATCATATAAACAAACAGTTGTATAAACAAAAAAATTGTTAAGGGATTTTGGGGAACAAAGTGTTTAGCAAAACATAAACAAATTATCCACTAAAATATGGAATATTATAAATAAACTAAGTTTTCAAAACGAAAGCGTGCGTCATTTCCGTTGCAACGTTGCCAAAGTATAGGCAAGAGGAGGAAGTTGTGGCAATTAGTTGATTTGCTCGTTAATTAGTAATTACTAAGAGGCAAGGTACAAGGCAAGGTTTTCCTACAAATTCCTTATGTAAATAGAAAAAAATAAGTGTAAAACATCGAATCGTAAATCCATGTTTACAAAATAATAATATATAGTATGTATTCATAAGGCGTAGAGGGTCTACTCTTCGTAGAGGCTCTACTGACATCAAAGGGTCTACGCTTTCGTAGAGCATAACACTTCCTGCTACGTTCTACGCCGTCTACGGCAATAGAAACCTTTCGATTGATTGATTTTATAAACCGAAATCATTTTTCAAAAAAATCATTGGTAAAAGCACTTTTGTATACTTAATGTTAATTAATCGAACATTAAAATTAAACTTTTACATTTGTTTATTATTTTAAGATATTTAAATTGTATATTTGCTTTATAACTTAATAGGAAGGTAGACATAGGATTATACGTATTCCCTAGCTATTAGGATAAGTGATTTTTCAAGAAAACTAATGTATAAAGACAAATATTCTAGGTTTTCTCGCAATTGGATACAAAACCTATATATACCTCTTTGGGCTTTATAAAAACTAGAGCCGGAGGTCATTGCCCTTTACCAGATTTTAATAAAAGTGTTGAGAAATCGCTCCAAATAGCACGACTTGCATCCTCATCCGTCATTTTATGGGTTAACAGTTATAAGTTATAACCTACCGATTTCCTTATTTTCCTGCCAGCCTATATACACATATGCTATGTTGTACTTTGATATTCATAGTGTACAAACTTTTGACCAAGATTTTGTCTGCTTGGATGACTAGATGTGCTTTTTTTGGAACTACTCTTTTGCTTGGAGATTATGACCTTTTTTCGGAAAAAAAAGAGTAACTTACCCTCAGCGATGCAAGCTATCTCACTTTCAAATTTTGTCAAGGTCAGACGTAGAAATTATCGTATAAAAGTAACTCGCTATATAACGATAAGGTATGTTAGAATAAGTGTAAGGCTAATCTGTTTCTTAAAAACTTTTTAGTTGTGATACCTAAAGGGAATAGAAAGAGATCCTAAGATTTTTTGGATAGATAAATTTCGTTTAATTTACTCACGAGAATTTATTTATTTTTTTATTTCGCTTTAATTACATGTTTAGAATTTTTTAGATTTTCGAAGGCCCTCTTTGACTAAATGAAATTCCGCTAGTTTACACTGGAAGATATCTTGGCAACGTTTCAAAATATTCCGTTGATGAAAACTACCATTATACTCGTGAAGAGAGATTTGGATTAAATAATTTGCTAGTTTCTGATATTAGTGACAAGTGATAGACATTCAACATATTACACGCTTTGGCCTTAAGCTGGGTAGACTTGATCTAGATACATAGAAAGTACTAACTGAGAATCTGAGGGGCGATTCAGACCTGTTCGATAACATACCGTGTCGATACGGTTAGATATCGATCTCGTATAAAAAAAATTTATCGTGTGATTCAGAGCGTTTGGTTTGAGGATACGATTCGGTATCGACTACGTTATCGACATCGACAAGATACATTCGATTACAAGAGCATTTACGAATTGAAAATATATATTATCGTACGGTAACAAACCGAATCGATCGATAAATAAGTTATCGGAAGGGTCTGAATCGGGGGGCTGATATTTTTTGCTCTTTCACGATTTGTCTGGTGGGAGATTTGGCCATCGCTAGTCACCACCCTACCGTGAAAGACGTGTCGCCAGGCGATTTAGCGTTCTGGCACGTTGGCGTTGGCATGTAGAAATTGATAACGAGGATGGGTTTAGTTAAAACGCCATACCCTTTTCACACAAAGGCGTGGGGAAATTAAAGTTGTTTATAGGCAATCGTAGTTTCATTTTTTCGCTTAGGTTAATAGAACTACCAATCACTAATCATTTTACATATTTTCTGGGGCTCGATAATTTTTTTTTTCTTAAAAAAGAATATTAGCTAAGCTGAACTTGACTTATAATCAAATGTATTGTGTACAGATCTTAATCAATGAATTAAAAAAAAAATTATAAAAAAAAAATCGTTTTAGGCTTACCTGTAAAGATAGATTTAAGTATGTTTAATAAATCAATAAATAATCTCCACTCCCAAAAAAGGGAAAAGCTTGTTTTAAGGTGCCGGTACGACGGCAGAAGAACGCGTGGGGGTGGAACCTGTGACCTTTTCAGATTTCTGACCAGTTTTCAGTTCGCACCTTTAATCGTTGGGCTATTGTGGTTTTAACTACTATAACTGATATGCGAAGGTTGTATTATTTACTGGCGGGTTGTATAACTTAATTAGCTTTAGCCGCTGCTTAAATATTATGTACAGTTCATGCTCGGTTCGCCAAGCGTGTACACGTAGCTTTATAACTTCCCTTTGACACATGAAAGATCGCATTCAGATGTTATAAATGCGGCTGTCAAACGAGGCTAATGGCGCCGCTGTAACAGATTTCATCTTATTTTAACGTGGAAAGTTTCATTCATTTCGGATCGGCTCTATTTCAGTGTTTACAGATTTATATACAAGTTTATATGGCAATAGAAATGTTTACAACAGCTCGCTCCACTTTACTAAAATACATGTTGGAAATTATTTGAAAAATGTACTGTTGAAACTCGGTCTGCAAACGCTTTCCTTCGCGGATGTTTGTGGTTGAGAGATTCAGCTATGTGGAGGCCAGGATAAATGTAATAGGTCATCAATCATTTCGACCGTTCCGTAGAACAAAGTCTCATCTGCTAAATTCATAACTTGAGATTTGAGCCTTGCAGATGTGACTTTTAAGGCTCAAATTTCAAGTTGTACATTTAGCAGATGAGACTTTGTTCTACGGATCGGTCGAATTTCTAAGTCTTCTAAACACAAAAAAATCGCTTTGATCAGCTTTCCTTTTATATATTCAAGAATTATAACGCCAATTTTAAACGATTTTTTATCTCAATTCACACAAAATATTCACATAAATAACTCAATTAGACTTTTTTGGGGATAACCTGTATAAGTTTTATTTCACAAAGTTTTTACATATTGTTACGACCACTCAACACTAGATGGCGTTAGTCTCGAAAGGGTTACGACTACACTCAACTCAACTCACTCGACACTAGATGGCGTTAGTCGCGAAAACCGGGTACGCGAACG
The DNA here is from genome assembly GCA_038048805.1 of Hipparchia sbordonii. Classification (NCBI taxonomy): domain Eukaryota; kingdom Metazoa; phylum Arthropoda; class Insecta; order Lepidoptera; family Nymphalidae; genus Hipparchia; species Hipparchia sbordonii. The sequence continues at coordinate 2,943,239 of JBBIWI010000007.1, forward strand.
TACCAGAACTATCCGACCCGGCTGATCACTTCCGCGCACGTTGGGAAGATTCGAGAACGGAACGTTCTGGAACGTCTCGGCTCATATAAATAGCCGTAGAGAGGCGCCGGAGTTGAGTTCAGTTCGAGCAACCGTCGAGGCGACTTCGAAGCGAAACCTAGTGATCAAAAGTGCTACCAGTGAAACCTACGACTTGGCTACGACCTAGGACATTGTGAGTGCTTAGTGTTTGGACCTAGTGCTTTGTAGTGCAAGTGAATAAAGTCTTTCAAGGAGTCAGCAGGTCTTTCTTTCCAAATCCAGCGAACCCTAGCACGTAACAACTGGTGTCAGAAGTGGGATTTGGAGATGCCATTGACTCCGAGAGAGGACTTCAAGGAGGGCGTCAGGACAAGGGCACAACGAGCTGCGGAGGCCACACCCAATGGGGACCAAGCTCCACCCACTGGACCCGCCCCCCAGGCTCCGCCCACCGACCACGCCCCTCAGGCCCCGCCCACTCAAGGTCAGGCTCCGCCCACTTTGGCCCAAGCCCCGCCCACCGGACCCACCCACCAGGCCCCGCCCACCGACCACGCCCCTCAGGCTCCGCCCACTCCGGTTCAGGCTCCGCCCACTTCGGCCCAAGCCCCGCCCACTGGCCACGCCCACCGGGCTCCGCCTACTAGACAGGCCACGCCCACCATCGGCACCGCAGCTTCTACAGCCCCTCAAGTGGCCCTTCAATTAGGAAGTTTAATTGAATTAATGGAGCTGCAAAGGGCTGAAATTCAGGCAATGAAGGAGTCACAAGAACGCAAGCTCGGCGCTCTGCAAGAGTTTCAAAAGGCTGAAATCAGAGCGATTCGAGAATCACAAGAGCAACAAAAAGACCTCCAAGAAAAAGCGCTTTGGGCTATAAATGATGTTAGTGACACGGTGACTAAGCTTCGAAAAGATGTCGACGTAGTGGAAGAACGAGTTACCGGGTTAGGATTGGATGTTGAAAATGTGAAAACCGGCCTTACTGAACTACAGAAGAAAGTAGTGCGCCTCGAAACCACGGGAGTTGCGATGTCCAGTGGAACTACCGGAGTGGCGCAAGGACCAAGAGTGAAAGTGCCGCCATACGACGGCACTACTTCTTGGAGCGCTTATCGTCAGCAATTTCAGACTGTTGCTACTGCCAACGGATGGACGGAAGAACAGTGCCTGACTGCTCTCACTGTTGCGCTCAGAGGGCAAGCTTTGTCAGTCCTGGAAGCACTGCCACATACAGGGAATGGGTTTCAAAACCTGATGGAGGCACTTGAATCCAGATACGGGGAGCGACACTTGGAGCACGTGTTCCGTGCTCAACTTCGTGACAGAGTTCAACGCTCAGGAGAAGGACTACAACAATGGGCGTTGGAAATTGAAAAACTCGTCAGGAAGGCACATCCAGGAGCCGACTCCAAGATGGTAGACACGAATGTTGTTCAAGCATTTGTCGACGGAATCAAAGACCTGGAGGTCAGGGCTGCAGTGAGGTTTCGTCACCATACCTCGCTAAAGGAAGCATTGGCGCATGCTTTGGAGGTCGAGGCTGTTCGCCATGACATACGGCAGGCCCATAAGATCCGCGAGGTCTCTGAGGAAGTCAAGGAGGTTAAGGCTCCTATGAAGAAACGTTTTGGAGTCATGTGCTACAAGTGCGGCGAGAGGGGCCATCTTCAGCTCAACTGCCCGCAGAAGGAGACCCAGATGGCAAGGATGAAAAGGATCGAGGTACAAATAGAGGAGCTGAAGAAACAAGGGGTTCCGTCCCCTGCCCGGGATCAGGGAAACGAATAAGAGCCAGGACTAAGGGGCGAGTACTGGCTGACGCGGAGGGAGCCCCGACAACTGTTATCTCCCAGGCTTGCAGCGGGAATAGTCTGGCGATTCAGGGGACTATTAACGGGACGGATTGCAAAATGACCCTAGACACAGGAGCCTCTAGAACAATAGTGAACCCAAACCTGGTAAAAGCCGCAAGGGGACACAAAAGGAGAATTAACTGTCGGCTTCTTACTGCCTCCGGCCAGCCAATAACCGTCCTGGGAGAAGTGTCAGTTACGATGTATGTAGGGGAGTCCTCATACTCTCATGACGTTATCGTGGCTGAGATTATGGATGATTGCATATTGGGTTTGGATTTTATGAAGAAACACAACTGCAAAATTAATGTCGCTGACGGAGTCTTCAAGTGTGGTGAAGAAGAAATCTTCATTCTTGGAGGTGCCTGCGGGAAAGTCGCATGTGTAAAGAAAGTGATTATACCTGGACGAACGGAAGCTCAGGTGCTGGTGAAACTGCCGCCAGCTGGAAAGAAAAAGGCAAACAGATGCGTGTTGATCGAAGACACACCTACCAAGACATCGGCGCAGAAACTGATGACGGCGAGAACCCTTGTTAGTGGAAGCAGTAACGCTGTAGTCAAGGTTTTGAATCTTGGTGATCGCGAGATCTGCTTGAACAAAGGTGACGTCATTGGAAAGTGCGAGGAAGTTATCTGGATGAAAAAGTGTAGTTCGATGACAGGCGCAGACTCAGCAAACAGCAACAACTACGGATTAGTGACTGAGTTACTCGATGACTGCAAGAGTAATCTGACTTATTCGCAGGGCATGAAAGCTAAGAAGTTTCTACAGCGCTACGCGAATATCTTCTCCAGTCAAGAAGGGGACCTTGGAAGAACGTCGATGGTTCAGCATAGGATAGATACCGGAAGCGAGAGACCAATTCGTCAACGAGCAAGACGGATACCGATTGCAAAGGAAAAAGAAGTTGAAGGCCTTTTGGAGGACATGAGAAGGAATAAGATTATTGAACCGTCTGCAAGTCCGTGGTGTTCACCTGTTGTATTAGTGAAGAAGAAAGATGGTAGCACGAGATTTTGTGTGGACTATAGGCGTCTGAATGATGTCACTAAGAAGGACAGTTACCCGTTACCTAGAATCGACGACACTTTGGATACCTTGAGTGGCATGAAATGGTTCTCGACCCTAGACCTGAAATCTGGATACTGGCAGGTGGAAATTCATCCAAAAGACAAGGAGAAGACAGCTTTCTCGACCGGCAAAGGTTTATGGCAATTTAACGTCATGCCCTTCGGATTGTGCAACGCACCTGCCACATTTGAGCGACTCATGGAGTGTGTACTGGCAGGCTTAGTTGGAGAGGCTTGTTTAGTCTATTTGGATGACGTCATCATTGTCGGCCGTGACTTCGAGGACCATTTGCGAAACTTGGAGCAAGTTTTCGCCAAAATAGAGGGAGCCAAATTAAAGTTGAACCCGAAAAAGTGTCGTTTATTCAGGAGAGAGGTCAATTATCTCGGCCATGTTATCTCCAGTGATGGAATCCAGACAGACCCGGAGAAACTGGAGGCAGTTCAGAAATGGCCTACCCCTAAGGACAAAACCGAAGTGCGGGCATTCCTCGGCCTATGCTCATACTATAGGCGTTTTGTCAAGGGATTCTCAGAGATAGCCAAGCCATTACATCGGCTGACAGAAGATAAACGACAATTTAGTTGGGATGGGACTTGCGAAGATTCTTTCCAGAAACTGAAGAAACATCTGTGTGAAACACCAATCCTGGGGTATCCACAAGCTGAAGGTCAGTTTATAGTCGACACGGACGCAAGCAACACGGCCATTGGAGGAGTGTTATCCCAAAAACAGGGTGAAAGAGAAGTTGTTATTGCATATTTCAGCAAATCTTTATCCAAGCCAGAGAGAAACTACTGTGTGACAAGAAGAGAACTCTTGGCTGTTGTAAAGACGCTACAACATTTCAACAAATATCTCATCGGCAGACAGTTTTTACTGCGAACTGATCACGCAGCCTTGAAGTGGCTACTGCAATTCAAGAACCCAGAAGGTCAAGTAGCTCGATGGATTGAACAGCTCCAGGAGTATGACTTCAAGACTGAACACCGCAGCGGAAAGACGCATGGGAATGCCGACGCACTCTCACGAAGGCCGTGTCCAGAAGACTGCAAACATTGTGTTAAGCAGGAATCCAATGAAGAAGCATTAAAGCTAACGAGAACAAGTCCTTTGGGTCCCTGGGAGAATGATGCTATGAGGGAGGCTCAAGAAAGAGATGACGACCTTCGGCACATCATCACATGGAAGAAACGGGGTGATGTAAAACCAATCTGGAGTGAGGTTGCACCCACTGGCGCCGTCACTAAGGCGTACTGGGCGCAATGGGACAGTCTGATACTCCAAAACGGAATACTCTACCGGAAATGGGAGAAGACTAACGGCAGAGAGTTCCATCTTCAGATAATTGTCCCAAGAACGAGAGTACCAGATGTTCTCCGTGAAATACATGATGGCGTATCAGGAGGTCATCTAGGTGTCAAGAGGACGTTAACAAAAGTGCGAGAACGATTCTACTGGTTGCATTGTCGAGATGATGTACAAAATTGGTGCCGCAAATGTACCACTTGCGCTGCTGTAAAAGGACCACAGACCAGGAGCCGTGGGAACCTGCGGTTGTATAACGTCGGTGCACCGTGGGAACGAATTGCAGTTGACGTAGCTGGGCCATTTCCTGTAACGGAATCGGGAAACAAGTATTTTATGGTCGTCATGGACTACTTCACCAAATGGCCGGAAGTGTTCGCCATACCAAACCAAGAAGCTACAACAGTCGCTTCTAAGTTAGTCGAAGAAGTGATATGTCGCTTTGGTGTGCCTCTAGAAATCCATTCAGATCAGGGCAGAAACTTCGAATCGCAAGTATTCCAGGAAGTGTGCAGAATTTTGGGCATGCATAAGACGAGGACCACTGCGTACCATCCACAGTCTGATGGAATGGTGGAGAGATTTAACCAGACCCTTGAGAGGCATTTGGCGAAAGTGGTAGACGACAAACAAAAGGATTGGGACAAGTATATACCACTCTTCCTTCTGTCGTACCGAACCGCCGAGCATGAGAGCATAAAAGCTACCCCGGCGTATGTCAATTACGGTAGAGAACTACGAATACCAGTAGACCTATTGACAGGAGGGTCACCAGAGGAACCAGAGACCGTACAAGACTATGTCTGTGATTTAAAGGAAAAAATGCGCTATATACACGCCTTGGTTCGGGAAAATGGGTTACAGTCAAGTGAGAACATGAAAACCAGATACGACCGGAAATCGAACACGAGCGGCTTCGAGGAAGGATCACTGGTGTGGCTGCATAACCCAACTCGCCGGAAAGGGAAATCTCCAAAGTTGCAGACCAAGTGGGACGGTCCATACAAAGTGGTGACCCGACTGAATGATGTGACTTATAGGATTCAAAAGCATCCAAGGGGGACATTCAAAGTGGTACACATAGACCGCCTGGCGCGTTACCATGGCAGTAACAACGATGCTCGGGACGAGCATCTCTAAGAGGGGAGTAGTGTTACGACCACTCAACACTAGATGGCGTTAGTCTCGAAAGGGTTACGACTACACTCAACTCAACTCACTCGACACTAGATGGCGTTAGTCGCGAAAACCGGGTACGCGAACGTACCAGAACTATCCGACCCGGCTGATCACTTCCGCGCACGTTGGGAAGATTCGAGAACGGAACGTTCTGGAACGTCTCGGCTCATATAAATAGCCGTAGAGAGGCGCCGGAGTTGAGTTCAGTTCGAGCAACCGTCGAGGCGACTTCGAAGCGAAACCTAGTGATCAAAAGTGCTACCAGTGAAACCTACGACTTGGCTACGACCTAGGACATTGTGAGTGCTTAGTGTTTGGACCTAGTGCTTTGTAGTGCAAGTGAATAAAGTCTTTCAAGGAGTCAGCAGGTCTTTCTTTCCAAATCCAGCGAACCCTAGCACGTAACAATATTATGCTTTAGTGCCAACACTATCAACTCCTTATGTTTTAAATTAAAAACGTTTTTACAACTTGTTCCTGTGCAGGTACAACGCGAACCGACTTTTAAAACTTGGGACGTTTTAGTCTTAAACGATTGTCGAAATTTTCTGAAAGATATAAATTATTACCACTTAGTTACCTACCCACTTATATAGGATACTTGGACATTTGACAAATTTTAGAATACAATTATACGAATTAAAAAAAATCAAATAATGCATCCAAATCACGTTGCCGAGCGACATAGCACCGCGCGACATCGAGATGTTGAAACTCAAATAAATTCAGAAATCGCTTCATTATGTCCGGCGTGAAAGACGCACACTGAATCAACGTAAATGTGTCCACCCGGTACGTAATTTATATCGCGAGATGAAAATGTTGCCACATAATGCATCCTCCTTCAATATCCGGTGGCTCGAGAACTCGTGGAGGTGTTTATAAAAGTTCAAAAGTTGCGAGTTGCTTCTTCTGCGTTAGGTTGGTACATTTGTTTAGACTTGCTAGTAGAACCGCGGCGGTGGTTTTTTAGTTATGAATTATGATCATAAAAATTAAAAACTATGAACCCACTACTAATAAGGTATAAGTTTGCTTAAATTAGGTACCTTCCCAGGTTTACTCATATCTTTCAAAAAACTTCTACAATTTTCGTCTCGCAATATCAAATTACGACGCGGACGGTTTTCTCTGGCGCCCTACGCATGTTGATTGATGGTTCGCCAGGGATGGGTCTAAAATTAATAAGCTGCTAAATTAATAGCTATTTTTTTAGTGTCAACACCTGTTAAATAAATTTTAAGATAGTTGTTAAATATAGCAGTCACAACTCACAAACACAGGCGAACACAGATAACATAACAGCCAGACAGATTGTTATTTAATAAACTGCTAACTGCTGGATTCGGAAATGAATGTTACATTTAAGTAGTGTTAAATAAATACGCCAACAGAAAAGTTGACAGTCCTAAGCCTCTGGAAAGTATGAAGAGAATTAATTATGTTAACAATCTGCCTGATTCAATTTAACAGTTGCCAAAAATAACTGCTAGTTTTAAGTGTTAATTAATTATTAACATTAGCGTTTAGCAGTGTTATTATTTTTTAACGTTTAAACCCATCTCTATTGTTCGCTTTTCACAAGTGGCATAATAATTACAATTATTGGTAGTTCACAAGTGGCATAATAGCCTTAGTATCTATGAGAAATATTCTTCTCCCTAACAACATTAAACTTATCTTTCCATTTTCAGGTGCGGCGTGAAACTAAGTGAAAAGAGAAATAGGTACCTACGTAGATCGGTTCAAACGAAGCGTTGAAATACAAAATTACCATCCAACGCAGTCCAGACGCGATAAATTCACAATCCATAACTAAGATACCTACATATTATGTTAGAAGCGAGAAAACAGAGCATAATGTATATAGAACAGGTAAACCGAGGCAGCCCAATTCCTGAAATAAAATCTAAATAAAAACAGCGCGGTGTTTACATTTCAGGAGATTACACCTCATTTCGCACATTTTCTAGATCTCCAGAAAATGGCAAGTTGAAAAACACTTTGGTAAAAGATCTATATATTATCGTATATTACTTACTCGATGGGAAGTTGGTAAATGCCCCAGACACATACTTAGTATATTATAGGTACTCAATTTCATAGGAGCATGTGTATGTTGAGTGACACATAAATAAAAGATACCTATATATATATATCACATTATTGTAGTGTGATTGAAGGACAAACCAACAAACAAACACACTTTCGCATTTTTAATAATATTATAGTACTACTAAGGTTGAACCTTAGATCGCACTCTAGTATAGTAGGTACTTATAATATAGAAGTATTATATTATAAGTACCTACTATTTTCATGGTGAATTGATGATTCAGTGTTCAGGCCATACTTAGATACAAGAGTAGGTAAATATGCATATTATCTACTTTTGCATATAACATTATCAGTATATATCTTTGAAGTCGTGAAAACGCCATAACATAATAAACTAACCGTAAATATCTTTAACGCCTCTACCGGGCGGCTGTTTGACGACTGTACACTAAAGTCGTGCAGTATATATTTCAATTTTACGGTTTAAACAGTAACGAACAAAATGGTAGTAGGTTGTAAGATAGTTGAACTCTACAAAACTACTTCAGTGAGGTACATTGTATGTAGGTATGTCTGCGGGTTATTTGTTCCGCAATTTCTCGCGATCGTGAGGCCTCGTTCACACAAACACTTTTTTAACGCGCGCTTTAATAGAGTTAGGGCCTGCGTAGACGAGGGACAGTCCTTGGCGGACGTTTTGACCCCCGACGAAAAAGAGGGGTGTTATAAGTTTGACGTGTGTATCGGTGTGTCTGTCTGTTCCCTCGTAGCTCACTTCGGTGAGGTACATTGTATGTATGTCTGTGGGTTACTTGTTCCGCAATATCTCGCGTGTGAGGCCTCATTCACACGAATCCATTTTTAACGCGCGCTATAAAAGTTAGGGCTGCGCAGACGAGGAACAGTCCTTGGCGTACTTTTTGACCCCGACGAAAAAAGAGGGTTATTATAAATTTGACGTGTGTATCGGTGTGTCTATCTGTTCCCTCATAGCTCCCTAACGAATGGGCCGATTTTTTATTGTTTGGTGCGTACTGCGTACCAGATCCGCTGAAAAACTAAAATATGTAGGTATAAACGTACTCGTATACGAATCTATCCGCGCCATTCCAATGTACCTACCCTGTCTACCTTGGGATTCTATGAATAAAACTGAATAAATCTGAAAAAATCTTGCACGTCCAAAATAGTCTAGACTAGATTTTTATCATAAACTTTTTTAGTTTATGGTTTACGTAGTTATCCACATCAAGGAAGTTCTTAGATAAATAAACGGAATTAGGCGTTTCAGAAATTCAGTAGTCTCTTCAATTTTTAACCAAATTCCAAAAAAGAAAGAGGTTCTCAATTCGTCGGAATCTTTTTTTTTATGTATGTTCCCCGATTACTCGAAGACGCCTGGACCGATTTGGAAAATTCTTTATATGTTTGGAAGGTTAGGTCCGGATTTGAAGATGGGATCCTGGAAAAATCGAGGGGACTCAAATTTTAGGCACAATCTATAAAAATCTAAGTTTTATTACTTTTGGATCGATCAAAGTTATGTCCGCTGCTTAGTTACCTAGTTAGAATCTGATCACTGATGCATGATGTATGTAAAGAAACCTAGAATTGATTTTCAAATAGACCTATTCAGTGAGACCCCACTTAACATAGTTCGTCGACTTTCATTTTTTCTTTTTCACAATATAGCGTCTGGTGGTCGCCGTATTGAGTTTTCATTAATTTCATGTCTTTAGTGACACTATCAAGATTAACACAAATCGATTGACATAAGAATTATCAAAATCGGTCCACGCGTTTGGTCTCCAGAGCACCACATACATAAATAATAATGTCCTCCCGACCGAATCCGGCCACGGCGGCCAATCTCCACAGAGATTAGCCATCTGCGCAGGAGATATTATAGTGCACAAGTGTGTGCGCAAACACAGGTGCACTCTCTATTCCCTCACTCTCATAACCCGATGGGACGGAAAATCCGACACGACCGGAAAGAGATCAGGCGCACGACCGACGGCTTTACGTGCGCTCCGAGGCACGGGGGTGACTCACCACCGACTTCCTAACTCCGGGCTAGTACTGAAAATTTCTTAACAGAAACCCCAATACATTTTTGGCCCGACCCAGGAATCGAACCCGGGACCTCGTCATCCATAGTCGAACTTGCTAACCACTAGACCAACGAGGCAGTTACCATACATACATAAGTACCTATGTATGTTTGTATGTATGTGGTGCTCTGGAGACCAAACGTATGTGTATGACCAAATGTATCCACATACATACGTACGTATGTATGTATGTAGATACTAGATACATACATAGACTGATAAACACTACACTAGAACAGTCTCCGATTACCTTGTCGGAGGAAAAAAGGGAGGAACACAAAAAAAAAAGACTGATAAACACTATATCCTCCTTTGCGTGGAAAGAGCGCAGACTGAAATCAGATAGGTCAAAATTTCAACACAATAATGACAATATTGCAAAAGCACCTGTTGCATTATTGTCATACGCCACACCTAACACAAACCTTAGATTTCCTATAAACATATCTTGGCGCGCGGTGGCCGCATCAGCTAAGCGACGAAGTGCGAGAATTTGTTTAAATTCGTTCGTTATTTTCAATTGTATCAAGATTCAAGTCTAATGAAAGTATTCGCATTGAAAAATTTGTTACTTATAATTTATCGTCAGTGCTATGTGGACACAGGATTTATGGCGTCGCCGTCGCTTCGCAATCGCCTCACCGAAAGGGAAATTAATCATGTTTAACACCACTAATGTTCCTGCGATGAGAATCGGTAATAATATTCACTACTAACTGATGCCCGCGACTTCGTCCACGTGGATTTAGTTTTTAAAATCCCGCGGGAACTTTGATTTTCCGGGATGAAAAGTAGTGTATGTCACTCTCCATGTCGTCAACTATACCTAACCCTGTAAAAAACACGTCGATCCGTAGCTCTGTTGCAGCGTTATTGAAGGACAAACTAAGAAACAAACACACTTTCGCATTTATAACCCAAATGACCCAATGACCCTTTTTTTGTACATAACTGTGAAGTTTATTTTCTCAATCACCCTTGGTACCCAAAAAAACTATAAACCATGATTGTCAAATATTATTACAAATGCCATATTGTACCGGTCGCCGCTAGCGTGATTTTTCAAAAAAGCTATCTTTTAGTGGCCTAAAACTCGGTAATTATTAGGAATTCAAGAAAAATGTATAAAATCATTATTGTAGCAAAAATAAGATTCAATTATGTAGTAGTAAACTTTTACCTCTGACCAAAGGTTCTCGAGATATTAACAAACAACCAAAAAAAGGGTTCTGTTTCCGCTAATTGCCGCAAGAGCTCGCCTCGTACGCATGAGGACTTTTGGTATATTCATCCCTAGGTACCCATAATTCGATGTGCAAAGTTTCAAAACTTTCGCATTTTTCCGGAGGTTAAACCTTGTTTTGACTGGACTATTAATCGAGGTACAATATTTATTTAGTCATCTTTACTTTTATTAAATGTATTTCATAGTATTGATAAAATAATATGGCACTAAAGGCATAGAATTCAAAACTTCGGAAAGATAACCAACGGGACCTTATTACTAAACCTCCCACTGGCGTCCTTCTGTCTGTCAGCGGGCTGTATCTCATGATCAGTTATAGTTAGAGAGTTGAAATTGTCAGAGAATGTGTATTTCTGTTGTCGCTATAATAACAAATAATAAAAATAAATTAAAGGGGACTCGCCTGCTAAAAACGTGTTTTTTTTCAACGTTTTTTGGTACGGAACACTTTGCATCCGAGTCCGACTCGCATTTGACCGGTTATTTCATACCTACTTAGTTGGCATCATTGGTTGTATGCACTGAAGCAAAGCTAAGGGAGCTAGATTATCTCTGTGGCTTACTCTTTAGTCTTACAACCTACTTGTTATATCACATATTATATTTTTAAAAGATCACTTAGATTTATATGATCACACTAGCTGTTGCTCGCGACTTCGTCTGTTATTATGATCGCGATTAAGTTATGTAGATAAAACTCTTTGGCAAATAATTGGCAATAATGCATTAATTTCGACCAAATTTGATTACCATAAAAAAGGTTATAATGAGTCAATCTTAAAAAATGAATAAGTATAATATACTGTCGCGGACATTTTTTTAGATCATAATTCTTTCATACACACTTATTTTTTGGGTAACTTGAACCGTTTACGCAGCGCACGCAACGGAAGCCCTCGAATATGAATAATTTTCCCCGTTTTTGCAACATTTTTCACTGTTGCTTCGCTCCTATTGATTAGAGCGTGATGTTATATAGGTAGCCTAAAGCCTTCCTCGATAAATGGACTATCCAACACAAAAAGAATTTTTCAATTCAAACCAGTAGTTCCTGACATTAGCGCGTTCAAACAAACAAACTCTTCAAAACTTTATTATATTTAATATATGTACATAATAATATGATTCCAATTTTAGAATTACATATTTTAGATTCTTACAACATTTACCACTAGATGTCTCTGTATGTCATTTACATCGCGCTACAGTTCGACTGCTCCTATGAGATGATTTGGTTTGATGATTATTATTGATTATAACAAAATGAAATGAAAAAAGACCAAAAAAAAATAGAAAATAATAAAAAAACAAAAAAAATAAAAAATATTAAAAACTACAAAAAAAAAAATGCGTGCAAGGCTAAGATCGTAGACTTATCTTATATGCTATAAACAATCACAGCAATATTTTTTGGAGCCAAACCTAAATTTGGCCAGAAAAATTGATATTTAACTAGTATGTTCTTTAGAACTACTATCAGCTACTATCGTATATATACGGAGTTCCGTCCTCTATCTCCGATACTGTTCATCAAAACTTGGCAAAATATATGTGATTGTGAACACTTTCAAATAAAAAAAGAATTATCAAATTCGGTTAAGATTTGACGAAGTTAGGGAGCAATATCAACAAAAACTTTCATCCCCTATCCCGGAAAAACATTATCAAGATAAAAAGTATCTTATATATTGACCCGGAGTATCAGCTACCACTATACCAAACATTCAGATCCGTTCAATAGTTTTCGCGTGATGCGCGCACAGACAGATAGACAAAAATTTCAAAAAAATTGTTTTGGGCTCAGTATCCAAAATAATAATAAAGCATTCTCCGATTAAAATTTTCAAAAATTCGTCCCGTTACAGTTTAATTATAAGGTATAGATGATAGAGTTTCTGCCAAAGTAGGTATGAAATGATAATTATGATAATAATAATTAATATGATATGAATATACCGTATTGCAAGTTATATAAAATTGGGTAGGTATAATACGTATTTTTTAGCATAGCCTATAATATAGATACAACATAGATTTAGTTAAGTAAATAGAGAAGATAGGAAGTTGGTTAGGTACTTAGAATACTTTGTAAAAGAAAAACTGATTACAAGGGAGTTTTTATAATCTTAGTGCCTAGTCATAATATTATGCTATCTAGTTTTTTTTGATAGAATAGACAACTTACCCACATTCATTAATTTAATTGCAGTTGGGTGGGTAGATGAGTATGACACACGAGCCTATTAAAATACCAACAGATGTTTTATCTGACAAGTTTTGTGAAATACGTAGAATAGACAAGTATTTTATAGCTAGAGTGAGAAATAGCAAACAAACACACACCAAAAACGCAGATTTTTCTACTTACAGTATACAAGTCCGACACACAAATTCCTACCAAAGTTCTGCGCACGCACGTCACGCCCGTTGCCGTATATTTTTAATATAAAAATATCTAGTCTCGTATGTATCGAATCATAAAAATATAAATATTTTAGGATCGACCGCTCGAGCAACACTAAGCTTCGTCTACCCATTGACGTATTCGTTTCGAACTAATTTCGGTGCAGCGACTATTCCGCGATTCTGTAAACATCGCAGCGGTGAAATACGACCAGTTTCACTTGATCTGCAAACCGCCAATCGGATTTTCTTATCCGCCCAGAACCCTAGTCGACGGGAGAGACTCGGTGGACCAATTCAGATTGGTTGTTTTCCTGACTTACAACTAAAAGTGTGCAGTTGGCGTGAACCCTAAGTGTGGGTGCGTAAGACCAGTTTTCTTTAAAACGTTTTGGGGATGTAAAGTTTGTAGGCAATAAGTTCTGTTTTAGGCACACCGTGAGTCAGCCGCGATGAGGAAATGCGTGCAAGTTATAATTTCGGAACGCCCGACATTGTTTAATGGTTTTATAAATCTGAACCGTACGCGTTTCCCTTAGGCAATCGGTGCGTGAGTATTAGCGGCGGAGGACCGCCTCCATTTTGCCTCGCGTGATAGATGCGTCTGTTGTGTTTCAGTTGGCAGGATAATCAGCAACACGGCTACAAATTACAGATTGTATGTCATCATAAGATCATGCTTTCAAAGCTCTACGAGTTAGTAGTAGGCGTGCCAACAATGTTTCAAGGAGTGGCGAGTTTCATTGGCACAGTTTTAGCATCACTACGTTATACCCCTTCGCCGAGATTGTCTACCTGTTAGCGCTAATCTCATATACTACTGGTACTAGATTGGTACTGTACTTAGTGATTTTCATTCGATTTTTCACCAATTTACCTATAGTTTGATTCAGCAAGATTTAGTGTATATTTTGGGGCAAAAACAACCGGTCGACAGTGGCGCACTGACTGGTAACTTAGTGTGTGCACGCCCTAACAGGATACCTTGAGTTACAGATGACTAACAAATAAAATACTGAATACTTCATTTAAAAACTTTATTTTTACGTCATATTCATACAAATTAGTACAACACATCATGTTTCCTTAATATTTATACAAGCTTAAATAATTTCTTAAAATTCGATTATAAATGCTTTTTATTTCTCAATTTAGTGTATTTTGAGCTTTTCAAAGCTTCGCAAGCTTCCGCCATTTTTAATCCTTCCATGACATAGAGAAGGTTTTCAACAGAAGCGTCTTCGTCATCGTCAAACCAAAGCGTGATCATGTTTTTCGTTCATATCTCGGAAACTTCATTTAAACTTTATTTTTACACTGGCTGATGTCCGCGACTTCGTTCGCGTGGTTTTTTTTTGAGTCCCGCTGGAACGCTCTTATTTTCCGGGATAAAAAGCCTACGTGCTATTCCAGACTATAATATATCTCTGTGCTCAACCAAATCGGTTCAGTCGTGCGACGTGATTGAGTAACAAACATCCATACATCCAAACTTATAATATTATAATAGTTATGTTTACATTATATGCATACAAATCAGTACAACATGTCATGTTTCCTTAACATAATAGAAAGTAGAAACTAAAATAACTTCTTAAAACTCGAATGTAAATGCTTCTCCTTTCTCAATTTAGAGTGTCTTTTGACCGATCGTCACATAACGCTTTTCAAAGCTTCGCAAGCGTCCGCCATTTTTAATCCTTCCATGATATAGAGTAGGTTTTCAACAGAAGCGTCTTCGTCATCGTCGAACCAAAGTGTGAGCATGTTTTTCGCTCTGCTAGCATCTGTCGCGTTTTCTGTCTCGAAGAATTGTATTTCGTCGGGCTTGTAGCCTAGCTTGGCGGCTAGCTTCTTCCATTCGGTCAGCTTGGCGGCTAGAACGTCTAGCTGTGTTTGGGTTATCATTGTCACTCTGGACCGGGTTGGTTTTTCATCGTCTTCGCCTGTGTGCGTAGAATCTGTCACCTGTTTAAAATAATATGAAAATGAATTTTTAAAATAAAGTCTTTAATTTTTGAAGTTAAGAGTTAATTATTTATTAAATTATGTTAAAATAAAAGGATAAGTAATGAATGAATGAATTACTTTTTATTTTCTGAGAGGACATGTTTAATTTGGAATTGTTAGACCGGAACAGAAAAATGAAAATAATAATCTGTGACAGCTGTCAAACATGATAAAATGACAAGTGTTTTTATAGTCTTAAAAATACCACAGACTGATACCTAAATTATGCTGTCTTTAATTGTGTTAATGTCGTCATATGTAATGCGATTCAAATGACAATAGGAATGAGAAGCCGCCATTCACTGTTTCTATCTCACTCATTGTAAACCTCATAAGAGCAGGACAGAAATATAAAATGGCTATTTGACAGTCCTATTCTCATTTGAAACGCACTACACACTTTTTCATTAGTGACACATCATCAATATCAGGCACATTTAATCAAATTAAAAAAATCATCTCAAGGTAAATTACACATAAAATGTCCCAATATTATTCATATATTGGGACATTTTCCCATCCCAATATTATTCATATTCAAATTCAAAATTTATTTATTTCATGTAGGCCAACTTGTAGCTGTTATGACACGTCACAAATCTACCACCGGTTCGGAATGCAGATTCTGCTGAGAAGAGCCGGCAGAAACTCAGCAGTTGCTCTTTTCAAAAAAATTTTTTTTACAATGGGTAACAAAACTATGCTATGTATACAGTGTTTCCACAATGAAGCTTCAAAAATGCACACATAGGTACACACAATCCAACGCATGTCACCACGGGCAAACAAAGCAGACCCATTCCCGTTGGTGGCACCCGTTCACGAGCATGACGCATGATCCAGCATTGCTTCGCTCAACCATATTTGAGGGAATGTATATTGGGACACTTTATGATAATATTATTTATTAGAATCAGTGGCATAGATAAGATATATTCAAGAAATTAGTATAATACTGACCGCATCCATGTCTGTGGTGTCTTCTTCTTTAATTATATCAGTTTCTATTTGCTCCTCGCACATTTCTTCATCCACAGCCTCCTAAGAAAGTATGACAAGTAAATAAAAACAAAACTAAAAGGACGAAAGGATGTGATTGCAATTGTAACATTGATGCAATCATTTTAAGATAATCCGTAATCTTATAACGAGGTTTTTCTAAACTTAATTCAATGGTTCTATTGTGTTTGATTGATTGCAAATTCAAATTTTATTTATTTCACGTAGGCTAACTTGTAGCTCTTATGACATGTCATAAATTTACCACCGGTTCGGAATGCAGATTCTGCTAAGAGCCGGTAAGAAACTCAGCAGTTGCTCTTTCAAAAAAAAAAAAAGAAAATTTTTTACAATACGTAACAAAACTATGCTATGTATACAGTGTCCAAAATGAAGTTTCAAAAATGCAAAACAATCCAATACACGTTAAGACAGGTAGGCAAAAGCAGACCCATTCCCGTTGGTGGCACCCGTTCACGAGAATGACGCATGCATATGCATATATAGGTAATGGTGGTTATCAGTTCAGACGGTATCTTTTTTTTCTATTATAATATTAGTAAAGATCGAAGAGAAGTGTCGACTGTACGTATCTATCGCTATATAGTATAGTGTATAGTGCTATGCTATAGTATAACGGCTCGCAATCGCCTCTGATTGGCCGGTACTCAATCGCTATTGGCTAAAATGCATTGTTGCAGAAAGAACGCAATTAATTCAGCCAATCACAGACTTTTACAGAATCTACACAGAGTTGCTGTAAACGGATGCTTTTGTAAACGGATGCATATTTTTAAAATCGATCATTTCATTTAAATTAAATTAATTTTAATATTAAATAATTTAATTTCAATAAATACCTGTTTTATAGCTTTGTCGCCATTGCTGTCTCCATTGGAGTTATTCGAGGCGGCATTAGCGGCTGCTTCTCTGGATATTCGCTTCACCTGTTTTCAGATTATATTATGAAGGCGAATTTGTATGTGCGTGTGTGTCATGCTTGTTACTCCACCAAAAGATTTACGCAAATCGGTTTAGAAATCACGGAGATATCCATATGCAAAGGTAGAAAAACTCCTCCTTTTTCGAGAGTCGATTAAAAACTAGCCTATTATTGTTATAATAAATATCAGCTATCTATTAGTGAAAGTCGGTCCAGCCGTTTCCGATATTAGCGGCAACAGATAAAACAGACAGACAAAAATTTTAAAAATTCTTTTTGTTATAAGTACCGTATTTACTTACATATGTACTTAGCGAAAAGCAGTTATTTTGATATTACAAACAGACAATTCAATTTTATTTATTTGTAAAGATTGGAATCAGTACTCGAGTCAGCCTGACTCATCACATCTCTAGACAATTCAGGCATTTATGCACACATCACTAGTTCACTACAGACACCTACAACCTAGATTTGTACACTACACTGTGGTAGAATATGAGCATCACAATTTTGTATGTACCATCTTGACTTTATCATGTTCACAAATTGATAAATGAATTATTTATGTAATTATGAAATTATTGACTTATTAAACAGACTATAGGTACTAAATAGACACAATTAAGTCACCATGTCCTCGAGGTAGTCGGGCAGCCGTCCGATGGGGTTGTTGGTGTGCACGAAGAAGTGCGGCGAGCGGCGCGCCAGCAGCCGCAGCGCGCGCCACGCCCAGCCGCTCGACCCGCCCGACCCGCCGCCCGCCGCGCCCGACCCGCCGCCCGCCGCGCCCGACCCGCCGCCCGCCGCGCCCGACCCGCCGCCCGCCGCGCCCGACCCGGCGCCCGACCCGCCCGACCCGCCGCCCGCCGCCGCGCCGCTCAGCATGTACGACTCTGAGCACAACACACGCAGTTATTTACGATGCCCTCGACTTCGCACATAGGATCATTTTGACTTCGGCAAAATAAAGATTTCCCATGGTGGTTCATAAAAACCTTCGATCATAGAAAAATAAGTGGATATCGTATGTTAGTCCGATTTGTGTAACCACTAAATATGAGTGCAGATCATTTCGCTAGCTAATCTGTCATCGAACATTGACGTGAAGCAATTGTTTCAGTGTCAAGGAATAATAATGCATTTGAATAATAAATGAAGTATGAAGTGCTGAATCCCCTTATTACGAAGATAAAAACCTAAATACTAGAAGAAATCAAAAATCAGTATAGTAAAAAATTTGTGGACATACCTAAAGACGGCATAAAGTCCCGCTCCTTGGTCCGACAAGCTGCAAGATTGTCTGGAGCCAGGTTCCACAACTTTGTGAGGTCATTGCTGCAAATTGATAAACGGCCGATTGCTATATTCAATCAAGATTCAATCTATCTCTAATCTCTTGTTTGGTAATCAAGCAACGTTTTTATTTGTCAAAAAGTGTATGGACTTTTTGACAACTAACAACACTGTTAGGTAACTTAACTTCAGATTATACATCTAAGAGTACTGGTTAAGACGATCAAACAAGCCCAAATTCGATGTGGTTGTGGATGTGGAAGTAGTTCTAATTCAGCTTGCAAGATTTGACCTTTAAATGTACATACATTATATCCATATATACATTGCAAGTGAAATGGACGCACATATAATAAAGAGTCAATCCACACAACTTTTTTTTTTTTTAGCCAAGTTGAACTGGACTTATATTCTCCCCTCCCCTCCAAAAAGCTGAAAGCTTGTGTTAGGAGTGGGTACGACAATAGCTCAACGGGTGGGGATCGAACCTGTGACCTTTCAGTTTTCAGTCCGCACCTTTAACAGTTGGGCTATTGAGGCTATTAACTTATCAATTGAAAAGTTCTTCCTTTACATTATGTATCGTATTTAATTTGACAAAGGTCTGTGGGTTGAAACGTTATTGCGTATATGCGTCTAAATAAAAGTTCGCAAAAAAAAACGACCCTCGCAAAATGAGCAATACAACTTAGAGAGACATTTCTTACTTTCCCATAAAGAATTTATCTTGCGCTTCATATTCTTTGATTATATCGCCAACTGGTCGTCGTCTTTTCTTAGTTTTTCTCACTTCTTCTGTGCTCTCTGTTTGAACCGGTGGCTTGGGTTTTTGAAATTCTGTTACAAAGTTTTCACACAAAATTCAATATAAAAACTACTTATTACTAAAAGTACGGCATAATTGGAATCGTCCAATCCTATCGAGCAGGTATTTCTAACAAACAGAACTGTAAACATATGGAACAAATTGCCCAAGGACATAGTGTCATAAAAGTCAATCAACAAATTAGGCAGCCAAAATGGGAACTCGAACCACAGAATTGATATAGACGCATCAACGAGAGCTGCACAGTCTATTATAAATAATAATAAAAAATAAAAATATACTAATAAATTGACTCAAGATCAACAGGCAAAAATTAGTTTAAATGACTGATCACCAATTTTCTTTTGTTGAAAAGGGTTGTCTTGTTGTAATTTTTGGCACATGATCAAGAACATCTGGTTGATTAAATTTGTAGGCAACCTCATCATACGACAATTTTTTTTTTAATATACATTATAGGCACATTGCTTGACCATTACCACACCCGATGGAAAGTGATAATGTGGTCTAAGGTGTACTTGTTTGCCTAGAAGATGCCTATTCACTCTTGTTTAAAAGATACTCAAATTGTACGTGCTACGAAACACAGATCTTGGAAGAGCATTCCAGACTAGCTGTGCAGATCAGGAATGAAGACTTAAAGTGCTTAGATGGAATAAATAAAAATCATACAAACCTGGGCACCCATCATTCTTCCAGCTGTTCCAGTGTTCCTCTCTCTTCAGTATACTCTTCACACATTCAGCAAACTGTTTCCCCTCCGGTGGAGTCTCTCCCAGAAGTTTGTAAATTAATGTTGTTGTTTCCTTCACCCACTCTTGCTGATCTGATTTTAACTCTTGAGATTCCCTTTAATGCAAGTTTACACCAATTAGAGCCTTTCAACCACTGAGCTCTATAATCTAGGATTTTTTTTTGACTGACGCCATTTTGGCGCTCCAAGTAGATACAAGTGTCTCTGGAACTAATAATATTGCAAATGGTGCACCAACCTCTATAAATCTATGATTGATTATAGAGATCTTGTATCACTTGTCTGTCAAATGATCCAATTGATCCATAAATAATTTATGCTCTCATTTGTATAGGGACAGCCAATCCACTGATAATCATAGATTAATTATTATAGAGATTGTGCTTGCACCTGATGAAGACAAGATTTTAAGACAAGCATGCCTAAAAGCAATGATATGAGAAATTGAGAAGTTGCCTATTCACTCTTGCCTTGAAGGTACTTAAGTTATATGTCGAAGGAAATTCAGACTCCAGGAGAGTGTTCTACATCTTAAGTGGTTTTAGTTTCAAAAATATTTAATGAATGTTTTTTTTTTTTGTTATTAATGGTTAGATTTATATAGACACACACCATAATAGACCTGCAGCCTGACGTAAGATAAAAAGATTATCGACACTGATACACAATAGTAAAAGAAAATTAAATGAAATACATACATTTTGAACTTCACAGTAGAAGTTAAATATTGGAATAATATCAAAAATTGTATCAGGACACATCTTCTGAAGTTGGAATCGGACAACTGCAATTCCAGTAATTTCTGATTGGTTAGGAATTTGGCAAAGTAGTGCTGCTCTTTACTCTCCTGCATTTCCACATCGGAGTTGTATGTCTTTAGTCTGTTTAGCTTAGACTTCTGTAGCTCAACAGCTTCTAGCTTGTAAGATGAGAACGCTGATAGTACACTGCCTGAATGCTGAAAAAAATTTATACAAATTATGGGCTTGAATAATATAACATTTAATTTCAGTCTATGATGATTTTAACCCTGTAGTGGTGACCCCACACCAAGAAGCTCATGTTGGCAGACTCCCCCAATAGGTAGAAACCTTTGTATATCGGTTGATAAAGAAGAATATTTTTAATCAAGTTCCATAAAAAAATGTACTCAATTCGGCCAATGTCTTTTTTGGTTACTAATCAAACTTTATTTTATTGTGAAATAAGCTCACGCGCTGATCTCAATTAATGATGGAAACGAAAGGCCTTCAATTCCTAAGATTTTCGACTTCGCAAAAGGAATCTAGAGTAAGCATCAAATAAAAATTATGGTACAAAATGTAAGCTTACTGCAACAAATGTTTTCCACTGTATTTTATTGTAACAAGTATTTGGGTTCCTGAAAAAGTCTTGCAAGCTCCAAAACCTGCAGTACAAGTTGTAATCTATAGTATGTTTGCTTTTGTCTTCATCTATAACCATCTCTTCGTCCAAGGCATCTTTCAATGTACTTGAATTATCGCCTCCAAACTCAGTTACATTTTCGAGATTAAACTCAGAAACAATATTAAGTCCCGAACGCTCAGAAAAGGGGAAGAATTTTGCAAGGAATAACAATATCCGCCCACAGAATACTGTGTTCTGTGATCTGGACAGCCGTCTCAACAAATCATTGCACATTCTAAGCAAATTATTCTTACAAGCGACGAAGAATAGCTCTTCCCGCCAGATATTTACACCATTTTCGACATACGTGAACAACTTTTCGCATTTATTCAGGGTGAGCGCGTCAAAAATATCGCCGAGGAGAACTACAGGCATGGTAGGTGTCACCATCTGTCGCCTACATGACTCTATGCAAAAACAGACATAGTTTTCCAAGGTCTCAGGTTCTTCTACGAGTAACTCGAGAAGTTTATCTCTGAACGCTTGATCCATCGCCGCCTTTCTATCCGTTTCATTAGCATTCTTCGAAAATGAGTCCAGCAAATCCATGTTGTTATTGGCAAAAGACTTGGAGAGGACATTCTGGAATAAGGTAAGATAAATTTACAAAAATTATGGAGCAAACGCCGAATATAAAATAAAAATAGGTTATGTTTAAAAACTAATATTACCTTGTATTTGACACGAAGTTCGTCGAAACCTATTTTTTCAGACATGGCCGAAGGTTTGTATTTACCAGATCATTCAGTAATTGTGATAGGTAAGTTTATTATATGTTAATTAATTTTTATTAATTTATTTCCAAAACTAAAAATCGGAAGCTCAATAAAAACATTAAGCCTGGCAATAGACGTCCGATTTTGTTTCCGATTGTCTGATCAGGCAACCGGATCGTATTTACTCGATACACATCCGATTTTTCCGTCAGGCTTTTTCTGAACTCAGTCGTTCCCGAGCTATCATCCCGAGTGCTTGCGTTTGGAGCAAAGCAGAAGAAAAGAAGATGGATGACGAGTTAATAGAAATAGAAATATTTTTTATTCAAATAAACTTTTACAAGTACTTTTGAATCGTCAATGAATCTACCACTGGTTCGGAATGCCGTTCCTGCCGAGAAGAGCCAGCAATAAACTCGGCGGTCGCTCTTTTCAAAAAAAAGGAATGCCGTTCCTGCCGAGAAGAGCCAGCAATAAACTCGGCGGTCGCTCTTTTCAAAAAAAAATTTTTTACAATAGGTAACAAAACTATGCTATGTATACAGTGTTTCCACAATAAAGTTTCAAAAATGCAAAACAATCCAATGCATGTTAAGACAGGCAGGCAAAAGCAGACCCATTCCCGTTGGTGGCACCCGTTCACGAGCATGACGCAGGATCCAGCCATTGCTTCGCTCAACCATATTTGAGGGAACGTAACAACCCGCACCACACGACACCACCACAGAAATTTTAAAGAGAGGAAAGAGAAAGAAGAAAAAACGTCGCTATTGGATTCATCCAATCAATTTGACAAGACTTACTGAGAGTCATTTCTATTTAAAACATCCAAAATAATTCATAATAAAAATAATTTTATTATTATGAATTATTTAACAATAAAAAGTATTTATTTTATTTTGGAAAATTAAACTCTAAATTATAATAATATTATATCTATAACTATTTATAAAATTAAAACTATTAATAATAATAATTATTTCTAAAATTAAAACTAATATAAACCTAAAACCTCATCGATGTCACCGCAGCGCGGCATAGTACCCAAGATGCTGGCAGCATTGCCCCTTTGAATGGCCAAACTAATTCTTTGGCCAAGGTAGCTGCCAGCTCTTGGATCCCCGGTGGACTCGATGATCTTTTTACATAGCTCTCCAAAAAGAGCTCGAGCCCCCGGGCCCCACGGCCCCAAGGTCTCCACCCCAAAAGGCACAAATACGAAACTACCATCAAGATTTTCATATTTGCGCCTCTTGGCCTGTTCGGCGCTAGTAGCCGCCGCACCCGCCACAGAGGAGGTCGCTAGTAAATGGGATGCAGCTAAAGAATTATTTTATTTTATTATTATTATTTTTTTCATAATTTTCGCCCATTATTCGAACCACAACGATGCGTCCACACAGTGTCAGCGCTAGATTTTTTGGGCCCTAAAAAATCCCAATAAGCAAAATTCCGCCCTAAATTTGGGGCTAAAAGCCCTAAGTTGGGAACCCTGACTGGCAAAATCGGAAGGAGTAACCGGATGTCTATTTTGTCTCATACTAAAAGTATGTAGACCGCGCCTTCAGACAATCGGACCGGCAGTAAAATCGGAAACGCCTCGCGCCCGTTTCCGACTCGGACGTCCGATCCGGCCACCGGATCGGACGTGTATTGACTGTTCATACAAAGTAATGGCTTCAACGCCTTCCGGTAGCCTGATCAGGCTACCGGATCAGACAATCGGATGAAAAAACCGGACGTGTATTGCCTGGCTAATCCCACGACCACAGACCCAAGAGAATTGAAGAGAATGTAATCACGCCGTCCACAGACCAATAAACAATAAATTTATCCACAGATTATTAATTATTATAGATTTATCCCACAGAGTACAGACTGGTAGGAACCTACAGACTAGGAACCAATATTTCCTAACTACCAAGGACAAAGCACATAAAAGTTGACATTATACACGACAGAATCACAGAAAACTGAAATTGATCTTTTTTGCCAAGGTGCAAAGTGGTGCAAATAAATTGGTGCTGCCAGCAATTGGGTCTGTCACCCTAGTTTGTTTTGTCTATTTATCAATTTTAACATAATTATACCTACCCATAGACACAGATTAATTATATGTCATATAGGTACCTACCTAGCTACCTACTATTTTTAGTCTTATTTTAGTATTAAAATTACAATATTGCATTTATTTAACGTATTTTTTATAACACAAATTATAATTTTAAATGGTTAGGTGTACCTGATCGTTGTAATAAGTTTAGTATTAGAAGTAATAAGTGCCGTAAATTATCTAATTATAAGATGGATAGAAATAATATGAGGTAAGATTCTTTGTCTTGTTCGTATGTTATCTCTAGGCACTTTCACGAAATTGGTTACGTGTAGATTTATTTAGCAATTTGCTTTGTGAAATACTCAGCAATCGATCTGAGGTTATATTTATTTTGATGGACCAGATTTCTTACTTTTCTCTATTTGCTTTATAAATCAAAACTCCAAACATTCATTTGTAGATAAGTACATTCATCACTGATAATTTAATTTTATTGGGGTTTTTTTAAAGAAATCTCCGAATACAATTATTAAGAAAACATGTCATTAATCGTTCAGTAAGTGGTTTGTTTTATTTTCATTTTTATCAATATGAGGCCTCTTATCTCATTGAAAACATAAACAAACCTAGTGACTATTCTTGGACAAAAACAATGCATCAATCAGTGGTACTGATATTGTCTGTTGCACAAAATAATCACTTAATGGCTTTGTCATAAGTCTTTGTAATTTGGTAACTTTGTTTTAATTGATAATTTAACATAGCATAAAACTATACATTACACCATTTGTATACAACAATGAACTACAAATTACAAAACCACCTGGTGAAAATGGTAACAGAGGGTATAAAGAACATGTTGACAAAAAGTAAAGAGTAACACTTAATGCCTTTAACAAAATTACAAATACCATTTCTCTTGAAAATTATGGGTTACCTACTGATATTGTAATATTGCTTGTAATGTTTCTATGTAATTATAATAACTGAAAAAAATAAAATTGTCGCATTGATGAAAAATCCTAATGCTGGGCTCAGAATCAGGTACTGAATTCCTAGTTTTCATTTTTGTTGTATGTCCCTTGCAGCTTATATAAGCTCCTAGTAGCTTAAATTCAGAGTCCCTTGTAGCTTAAATTCAGTTATTGTGAATTACAGATCAAACTACGTAAACAGTGGACCAAGGTCTCTGCCTCACATGGGTGGAAGCAAACGTCACAACGGCAATGGCCACAATGGATCACGACTGAGCCCGCCTGCACTGACAACACATAGCAGCAATCACAATAACAATAACAATGGCAATAATCAGCATGATGATATTGTTAACTATATATTTGACTCTTGGAATAAGGTGAGGATATTATTAGATATATTTTTAACTGACTTCAAAAAAGGATGTATGGTCCCTCATTACTCGAAGATGCATGGGCCGATTTAGAAGATTCTTTTTTTTCTTCCCAGTGGTCCCATAGTCATCAGGTCAGGATCTGATGATGGCATCCTGGAGAAACTGAAAGAACTCTTCAAGTTCAAAACACAATTGGATGCACATACGCAATAACGTTTCAACCCACAAGCCCTTTTCAATTGATAAGTTGTGTGCGTTAACTCTTTAATGCATATGTGCATCCAATTGATATACTTTGTAGTGGTGTTTGAAGTCGGTTTTGTAAAAAGAATTTTTACATTTTAATTATATTCTGTCACATTAGATATTAAATAGCACTTGGTTTAATAGAGCAAAGTATTTTGAGAGAACCTGTATGCCTGAGAGCTCTTCACAGGGTTCTCTATGGTATTCTAAAGTATTATTAAAGAATTCTGCCATCTGCACTTGGCCAGTGTGCTGAACTATGGCCTAAACCCTCATACTGAGAGGAGAACAATACCCAGTGGTTGACCTGTGATGAGTTGAGATATCCTTTAGTAACATTATTTAATAATAAATAATTAATCTCACTTTCAGGTGACACGTGAATTAGAAAGAGGCAGTGAAGACGCGAGATACTACCAAGAGGTGCTCGCGCCGCGTCAACTGGCGAACTTCAGGCCGTTCAACTTAGAAGACTGGTGGGGGTGTCGCATGATGCAGACCATCAACCGCAAGCATCGGTCTTAGTTCTAGCGCACTCGCATGTTACTAAATATCTCATTGGTACGCTACTTCACTCTATGCTGAGATCTATAGAAAATGCTCAGACTCAGCTCTTAAGATAGAGTTAAAACGAGACAAAAATATGCTCTGAGATAAATCTGTCTTGTTTTAATTCTGTCTTGAGTCTGGGCTGAGTGAGAGTGCAGTATATAGATTCCAGTCTTTGCACGAAAGTTGTTTACACACACTTCTCAGTGATTGGTTGAATTACTGGTATTTCCTTTGCAATAGTGCATTTTAGCCAATGTCTAGTCGTCAAATTACAGTGGTCGGTCCTCTGTTTGAGGGCGACATGAACGGCGCTCGGTGATTGGTGTAACTGTAATTGCGAGATTACGATAATGACAATAACAGGTGACAGATAATTACAGACATTCAATGACAGTTACAATTACACATTCATCCTTGTGTCACAACTCAAATTTCACTGTTAATGTCATCCACTTCACTACTTCCATGGGGTCAACTATGAAATTTCATTTGAATAAAAAATTATTCTATTCCATTCTGAAAGTTGACGTAATTGAGATGGTTCTTAGCATATTGTGACATTTCCTACTTGATCAAAATTTAAATTTAAACTTGTTACCATAGTCAACAGTAGGCCAATCGCAACTACTTAATTTAAATATTATCAGTAGAACGACCCGTCAGCGATTTCATTAAAAAATCTATATTTATGAGAGTGGCATCAGCTAAGCAACTTGTGAAATTTATTTGGTTGTAACATGTTCACTGTATATCGACCGTAGCAATTAACATAGTCGCATGTGAAAAACCACTACTCCAGGGCACGGCCGCTCAAAGCTTCAAATATGTGAAAAGTGAAAAACAGTCAACATATCCAACCCTTGCACTTGCAAAAACCAAAGATGGTTGATTGATTCCAAAAGTTTCACAATTGGTGGGGGCATTGCTATCCCCATTCTAAGACCCTTCATGCAACAAAACGAAAATCGCCAAAATGTAGATCCGACACTGTTAATTGCTACGGTCGATATATATTTTTTTTTCAATTATAAGTTACATAATAATGATTAATGACTAATGAAAAATGAAATAAATTCGCTGTGGCAATAAAATTTGTATACAACTACATTAAATTTTAGAATGGTAGGTACAATGAGATATTTTTAACTTTTAACCAATTTATTCGGAATATCTATGATTTTCTCGTATGATCATTATTCATCATTAAAAATAAAAATTAAATGAATTTCTATCAAATTTTCGCTGTTAGGTTGGTTTGCACATCGGCAACGAAAATAGCCAGTGGGCTAATTCTGTTGTTCACAATCTCTAAACTTAATTGATAGGTCTAAATCTCATGTTATCTGTTTCATAATACTCCCTGAGCATTGAGTTATTGGTTAGATCTCCTATTTGGGGGGTTTCAGGTTCAATCCCGGGCACGCACTATGACTTTTCGGAGATATAGTGCACAAGTGTGTGTGCAAACGCAGATGTATTCTCTATTCCTTCATTCTCATGGTCTGATGGGACGGAAATTCGACAGGACCGGAGAGAGATCGACGGCTATGCGTGCTCTCCGAGGCACGGGGATTCACGATACTGATGAATAGGGTAAGTTTCTCTGGGGAAATGGATAGCGCCAGATTTAGGCCGGTCAATTTAGTTTAGAGATTGTGTACCACAGAATTAGTCACAATGCGCGGCAAGCCTTATAAAATAAATAAATAAATATTTAAAATAGGACGGTTTTAATATTGGGACACATCACACAACCCAAGATGAAATAATAATTTTGAAATTGAAAACTTAGGAGATTATAATGTAAGTTAGTTAATTTTCAATTTTTAATTGTAATGTGTAAGTAAATGTGTTATTGACGATTAGAATGAGCTAGTTTTTTTGTTTTCTCATGACTTTGTTTTAATGTTTAGAAATGTCAAGTTCTACTTTCGGTATGCTCGATTCGAGTGTACCAGATCTAGACAAGAGTTGGCAAACTTGATCCGAATTTTGATACCTGTAATTGTCTATTTTCTTTATTATGAGAAATTATTTTTTTCTCATATTATCATATGTCAAAAAATACGAACCGCCCCGGTAGCCACTTTATGCTTCGATCTCAGAAAAATAAGTGGATTCAGCACTTCTTAGTTCAACTTTTATTCAAATGCATCATTGTTCCTTGACACTGAAATAACTGCTTCACGTCAATGTTCGATGATAGACTAGCTAGCGAAATGATCTTGCACTCGTATTTAGTGGTTACACAAATCGGAATAACATGCGATATCCACTTATTTTTCTGTGATCGAAGACTATGACATCGCAACCCATCAGTAGGAACTGTCACGGACAGGACAGGGACGAAGAATATTTTCATCTCTTTTCCGCCAATACTAATTTGACATAATTATGTACACTTAACGTCAATCTGAAAAGTTACACTAGGGCTTGATTATATTGACGGATCGTATGTCCCATTCTAACGCTCCTCTTAGGGGTGAAACAGAAGTTGCAACAAGCTATTTCTGAAAACATGTGGTCACACTTGGTCGGCAATTAATTATCAAAAACTCCATCTAATAATATAATAATGATTTTTTTTGAAATATTAACTGTAAATGTCCGTTCTTTTCTTAAAATCATCAAAATCATATTTGGTTTTGATTTTTAATATTTTTTTGTTTAAATTTATTATTGTAAGTGTAAAAAGAAATTTTTTATAATGACATCACATAAATAGTGTTTAAGGTTTGATCACAGATGAATGGAATGACGTCCTTAATAGATTGATGCATATTTTAGTCAGAATTGACTTTGGTCAGGTTTTATTATATTAAAATAATACGTTAGACGAAAATTCTACTAATACAAAACACTTTACTAATAACCCAGTAAGTTTTAATTTTAACCTCTCTAAAAACCTGTCATAAAAAAAACTAAAAATAATACTGTCTTATATATTTTTACTCGTGTAACATGAATGACACAATACTTTCTGTCTTTAATATTTTGACCAATAAAATTTCTGTTTCAGTTTTACAAAAATTTTTTCTTATTTCTATTGTTTATTATTGTGTACAATGTTATTTTTTGAATGAAGTACTTACAATGTATTTACATATTTATTAAAGGACGTTGTTCTTCTTATATGATTAACCAAGTTTGTTAAAATAAGTACCTACTTACTATGTAATATTGTACTGTACTGTATTAATACAGAATAAGATTCAATTTGACATTCCATTCATTTTGTCTTGTACTTAGTAATTTGAAATAATAGTTGTAAATATTATCAAGAATAACAAAGGAACTACAGATCATGGACTTTAATAAAACATTTTTAATAAAAATATGTATTTTTTTTTTAATTTGATATAACTTTATACTGAAATCTGTGTGTTAGTTGGTTGTAATAGATACTTACTACAAGAGATCTATGACACTACATAAGCCAAGACATAAACCATAACTACATTGAATTAGAGCTCAATTTCGTGCATGCATTCTTATACTTTTACGAACGGATACACTCCAAAGTAAAATCAGTTATAATTTATTACTTTAAATCAATACAGTTAAGGTTTACTTTACTTTGACGCTAATGTCATGGTATACGATCAATCGAATCAAATCTTATACTAACCCTACGGGTATCGATCGTTTTTTCGAATCCCTAAGCATCATGCAGACTTGACGGCATACTTGATCGTATGAGATTAGGCTGTCATTTGTAGCCCCTGCCTAGGGCCTACCTGCGACTCATCTCATGTCGTCTTTCCACCTCATGGGCCTTAAATATTTTGTGGTGAGGAGCAGTGCCGGCTTTACCTATGGTGCATGGTGTGCAACGCACACGGGCGCAGGGTTTTAGGGGGCGCCGAGCCGCGCTTGCTTACTTCCCGATATCATAAATTGCATCATTTTTTGCACCTGAATTTCCTTTCACTGGTGAAAATATGACTGTAAGTCAAACGGTATTCTTGTATCGTAAGAATTCCATTTTGGCCGCGCGTCTACTAGAGGGCGCCAAGATATTCATTGCACACGGGCGCTACATGGGCTAGAGCCGCCTCTGGTGAGGAGTTCACTACACTGCGTATTTACTGCGCTTTCTAGTATGAGTTCGTTATTCCATTCCCCAGGAAAATATAAACCACTTGTTTTTCCATTCCAATATAACATGAACGTCTATCAGTTCTTCGAATTATGTGCCTTGTCCAATCCCATTCAGCATCGCAATGTGTTAATAATAATTTAGGTATTAAATAATTAATCTGTGGGTATTAACTATTAGGTATTAGTTTTTTAATTAAAAGCACCAGACGTGAAAATTACCTACTAAGTACTAAGTAGATTTTATTGGTTCGTGATAAAATCGATTCTTGTAGTCAGCGATCAAAGTGAAAGCTTTTCAGCGTTAACCAGTAGCGGGGCAGAGACCGGCGGTTTATTTTTATTTCAGTTCATTAGATGCCTATTCCGGGAATACGTATTTAGACAGATGTGCCAGCAAATCAGCAGTTTACACATTCCAACTTTCAACCTATCCTACTATAATTAGGTATATTATAATACCTACATATAAGGCATTTTGCACGTCTTCATACAAAATGTTAAGACTTCTATAAACTTATATCTAGGTATGTCGCTTTAACTTCCCTTATACCCGAACCTTTGAGAATATAATGAACACCATAACCTACGAGTAGGTGCAGTGTGTAGTGCATTGGCTTCTGATATTGAAATCGTAAACTGGGTAATTTAATTATGTATTTGAGTTTGTACTGTGGCAGCATTAGGTTCCTACCTACCTTCCAAAGCTACCTTCGCATATCACGTGGAAAGAGTACCTAGGTATTACCAAATGATAATGGTAGTTACGAGTGTGCTACGATTTGGAAGACTTGCAAATACATAGCTAGGGGCTGATACTACTGAGCAAGCCGCTAATATAAGTAGTCAAACAGCGCATGTAGGTATGTCTACACTACGAGGTGCTACGAAAGCTACGCTAGACATCTACAAAGTCTGTTGCCGACTATGTTGGAGTTGCGGGTTGGTATGTCTATAGATACACTTCTAGGAATTCATAAGCGGGCGCTGGTCGTATGTCAAACAAAGCGCGCGGGTTCAAAGCCACGTATTTACGTTCCAACCTCGAGGCTTATGGCAACTAGCGTCTAATGAGTTTGGCTAACTTCTCATTTCTCAACTTAACAAGAAGATTAGGGTCAACAGTCGGCTTTACTTTTTGAGGACGCTTGCGAAGTTATGAAAATATTTAAGGACCTCCTTATTAAGTTTATTTATAAGATCTAAAGTCTAAAGCTAAACTGATGCTTGCGAATTCGACCGCGTGGATTTTGTTTTGATACTTAAATTATTCCATAGGATCTTTGATATCTCGCGGTAAAAGTATCTATTTCGGTTTCCAAGTTGCAAACTATTTCGGTGTCACAGCTCATCAAGATCGATTCAGTGGTTATACCATGAGCCTATACCTAATACTTAAGCTATTGCCCCTTATAATATCGAGACTTGCCCCAGAAAGGGTAGATCTTGCAATTCACGAGGGCACGTGGCTCATGGCTGTGTGTGTATCGTATCTGTATAAGTGTGAGAAAGAGCTTGCCTTTCCGCTCCCACCTAGGCTCCTGACAGGCACGCACACTTACGAAATGTGCATGTACACGAAGTGACCACAAGTAAAGCTCACGCGCCCTCGTGAATTGCAAAAACTTCTTAGGTATAGCTTGTTAGGTATACTCGTAGTAGACTGAAAATTGGGTGATGTGTGACCTATTGGGTGATAAGTGGCATAATTCATAAAATAAACGTTTCTTCTTTCTTCTTTCAAAAATCAACAACTCAGGAAAAGCATAGGTAGGTACCTATATATTTAGGTATTATACAAACCGTTTTCTTTGGGCCCATTAGTTTCAAAACAAGGATCGCTGTAAGTGAATGATATCGTAAAAACGTTTATCGAGCTCTTAAAGTTCATTAGAGTAGCCCAGTGATTTCCTCGATAAAGGGGCCTCGATGTAAGCCGCTTTGCTACGTTTCCAGCTATTTGCAAGTCAATGCTCTTTACACAATGTGAAAATGATATTGCTCAGAATATTTTTTTTTATGTGAAAGTGAGTATTAACGATTTCTTAATGAATAGTTTCATAGGTTTTTGAAGTATATTACAAGGACGTTTTTGTTATATACAAGTTATAGGTCCATAATAATCGTTACGTTCACTGATGTTCCTTTATTCACTTTTTTCTCCGACGTTATTAATTACGTAACTTGATATATTTCAGACGTAGAGTCCACCCTGAATCAAAGCTGAATGTTCAGCTTATTCTTTACTTGTATCAATTTTTATTGTTTTTCATTGTAAGTTATAGATACTTAATATTTACTAAACTTGATACTACCAAAATGAGTCAAATAAATAGATACTTACTTGACTCATTTTGACTTTTTATAAGTACCTATTTGTTAGTAAATAGCGAGTACTTAGATACAAAATAAATAATAATTAGATTTATCACCTAATAGTCTAAAAGGGAGTTGTTAAATAAAAGGAAAAGGTACTGCAAAATATTTTTCAATCTTTATTCCTTTTATTAAGTCATATTCGCCAGAGTCGTCGTTATGGGTTCGATTTTTTCAAATTTTTTTTTTAATTTTTCTTTTCGTCACAAAAAGTATTACAAAAGAGAACGCTTTTCCACAAGATAGGTATACCTGATCGCTCAAAATACTAAATTTAAAATAATAAAAAAATTATACAAGAGCGTCGATTTTAATACCTAGGTAATGTAAAAACGATCTAATCTAAATACAACTCGTTTTGTATACAATTCTTTAAGTATTGTCTAAGTATAAAAATAAATCAGAGTCCAACTTCATGCATATTTCGTCATATGTAATACCTTTATCTTTGGTATTTTAATCCGACACAAACAAGAATCACAAGATATGTGTACATCCTTTGACTGTGTCGTTTACCTAAAAACTAGTTAACTATACAAAAGATTGGTCCGTAAGTGATTAAAGCCGCTACCATACAAGCCTGTAATCCTGGACAAAATTTCGCAAAAAGTTAAATAGCAATATGTGAAAATTATTAAGTTTTTCTGCTAAACAAATTTTTTACTAGAGTTGCTATCTGTCATTTAAAAAACAAAACCGGAGTTACCGGCAATACTTTGCCCCGATTTTAGGAATTTGAAGAACTCCATATATGAAAATCTAGTGATTTTCGTACATTGATATATTGATACGAGTATTTCCTGGTACCTATATATCTAGTAAGTAGCATCTTACGAAGGCGGTTTAGTCCTTGCTTAGAAGATCAAAGATGCTGCATAGCCCTCGCAAATCTTCCTGTAATTTGAAGGAAGGTTAAACGACCCAACTAGCAAAGTAGTCCTATAAAAAAGACTATAAGTCTATCAATACTAATAAAGCTCCTATAAAGGCATTGTATTACACTCTTTTACTTATAATAGCATTTCACAAGCACAAGTCATACTCTTAGTTAGACTTATAGTCTTATAAGTAGATTACAAGATCGTTATAGAAATAAATGCTCCTAACTACGCCCAAATCCATCTTTATAGTATGCTCTACAAGTTTTTTTTTTAAGTGTAAAAAAAGAAGAAGAAAAAAGAACATTTTGCTAGTTGGGGAGGTTTTTACGATTATGTCCGGAATTAGCCACATGTATGGTAGTGAGTTCGGAAGCAGTCAGTTCTCTGTGTCGCGGGTTCACGCCTCGGCTGCGTTATGCGTCTGCGCGGTGGCCCCGCTGGAGGTAGACACGCTGTCAGGGTCGGGCTCCCGGACTCCCATCCAGGGCACCCGCTTTTGTAGTTCCGCCCTGAGACAAAGACATTCATTCATTCATTTTATGTTATTAAAGATCTCAGCTGTGGTATTAAAATATTTTACTTATTGCTTGGTGTGGAGACCCTAGGGCACTGGGGCCCGGAAGCTTTTGTAGAGCTATCGATATCGACTGAATTTATTTATCTAGATACATTCAAGTTTAATTTTGTAATCTTACTTATTTTACATACCTACTTATTGTACATACCTATAAAATTTTTATAAGAAAGTCTATTTCGCAGCGAGTGATCATTATTGGCCACAAAAAAGGTTAAAAACTGTAGACCGATCATTATCGGTCATAATTTTCCATAGAAAATTTGATGTAACATCCATCATATTGATTTAGTATAGACCTCTTTTAGTTTCCTAACGCCAACTTTGCTTTTCCTCGGCCTCCAGCGAACGATGTAGTATATGTCAGCACTGACTAAAGATGCACTAAAGACTGGTAGTGGAAAGACTAAAAAGAGCAGCGTGGACTTTCAAAGTTTGATTAAAAATTGAAAGCCTACGAACATCTTAAGTTAGCAACTTGTTAAGTTTGAAAAGCGTAGCTCTTTGGTACTCGAAAATTAAGGTAAGAGCAAGTACTCTAGAAGAGAATTTAAGCCTCAAGTACGACTGAAGGGTCTGTGTGATAAGACGAAGTAATTTAGCTGAAACTAGTGAAGGGTTGCCAAATTGGCAATCTTGGGTAGATTAAATGTCAACAAACTAACAGAGGACAGCCTTGCGCCATGGCAGGTACGACATGGCATATTAAACTTATGTTATGTAAACAGAATGTTATTTTCCATAATGTTTGCCAGTTACATACACACTTGCGTTTGTTTATAAATATTACCGACTAACAAAAACGCCAAGAAGGTTGTTCTTGGCGTTTTTGGATCAGATTGAAGGATTGAACCAAATTGTAGCTACACTTCTGTAAATAAATGCTTATTTACAGAAGTAATCCTAGCTACACTTCTGTAATAAATGCTTATTTACAGAAGTAAGGTAATGCTACCTCATCAACTTTCTTGGCATTTTTGGATCAGATTGAAGGATTGAACCAAATCCTAGCTACACTTCTGGACAAGAGTCTCTTGCAAGAAGCGCCACAGAGCACGATCTTGTGCTACTTGTATCCAGCTGGTAGCGAGTCGCTCGAGATCGTCCGTCTCCAACGCTGCGTTTTACAATGCGCGCGTGTTTCGGTTCTGGACTCCATGTACCAAACGAAATAGGATTGTATTTTCTTAGACTAAAATCTATAGATACGATACGAGTATTTTAGACAGTACTCTCACTCAGCTCAAACTCAAGACAGAGTTACAACGAGACAGATTTATGTCAGAACATATTTGTGTCTAGTTTTAACCTCTATCTTGAGTCTGAGCTGAGCCAGAGCACGCTCTATAGATCTCAGCATCAGTGCCATGTGTCTGGTACTTACCGATATCTCGGGTGGTTGATCGCGTACACCCATGGGTCTATGCAGGACACAACTTTCGCACACACCGCTGGCACCATCGTCGCAACCGGTGTTAGTAGACTCCTACGATAAACAAGCAATTAAAAGAGATTAAAAAATCCGTCAACAGAACAACTTAAAACGGACATAGATCGTAAATGGTCATTCAAAATGAAAAATGATCCAAGAAAACTAACAATGATTTTGAAATACCTATTCAATGTTAACATAGTTCGTCGACTTTCTTTTTCTCGTCGACTTTTCATTTTACATCCTCCTTAATACAAAATCACCACTAATATTCGCTCATTAAAAGAAAACTGTAAACATTAATTTTTAATTTATTTTTTCCATATTTTTGTTCGATAAATGTTTAAATCATACATTAAGCCGAATTTATACTGTGAAATTAGTGGCATGAAATTAGTTTCATGACATTAATTTCATCAACAATTTCACATGTAAACTTCTAATTTCATAATGCATAGTGTAAATTCGGCTTAATTAGTTGCGGTATTTTGTACTGCATCTATGAGTAATATGATAATCCGATATGATGTATTATATGAGCAATCCGATTTTTAGACTTTTTGATTTGAGGCCCTTTAGTATTTAATGAGCGAATTATATTATTCATCATCATCAGCGGCGCTACAGCCCCTTGTGGGCCCGGGCCTGCTCCGGAAGTTTCCTCCATCCATCCCTGTCACTTGCCTTCGCCTTCCAATTCCTCACGCCAAGACGCTTCGCATCCTGGCTAAACCCATCCTACCAGCGAAGTTTTGGCCGACCAATGTTTCTGCGACCGTCTGGGTGTGACGACATTAATTTTTTTTTAAATTTATTATATTATTACCTGTCACCAAAAGCCCCTATCATGGCGACGAAAGCGTAAGGCGTCCACGCGCACACGAACAGGAAGAAGATTGTGAAGGCGACCTTAGCGATCCTGATCTCCACACTCTTGCCGGCGTCGTCCTTGCCCGCGGCGAGCGACTTGACGTTCATCTTCTTTGCTTGATCTTTGAGCATTTTCTCGTGAAGACGGACCTGCACAAATTAAGAGCACATCTAATGGTAAATCTTCATATCGTCGTTGAAAATTTAATATCTCTATGTGATAAGAGCATCTAAGGATCATTATCGTAGAAAAACAAAAAAAAGCTTTCTGAAAAAATTAAATATCATTTAAAAATTATTTTTTTTATGAATATTAGCCAAGCTCAAGTTGCCTAATATCCTCCTATCCCCTCCAAATAAGCGGAAAGCTTGTGCTTGGAGTGGGTACGACAATAGTGCAATGGGTGGAATTCGAACCTGCGACCGTTCAGTTTTCAGTCCGAACCTTTAACCGTTGGGTTATTGAGGCTATAAATATAATTAAAAATAGTAAGTATGCACAAGTCACTGAAATATAAAGATAGATATTCAAGAAAAAATATAAGAATAGATATAAGACATTTACATGAGAGTTTTTGCAATCTCTGAAATTGCTTATAAACTATGTATTTAAAAAACACCTTTCGGCCAAAATAACACATAAGAGATTTTAAATTTGCAACGAAAAAAAAATCAAGCAAAATACATCATATTTCCAAGGGACGATACTGAGTAGAAACATTAGAGCTTTTAAGTTTCCTGTTAGAAAAAAAGAGCGCTATTGCAACATGACGTCACGATTCAGTAGCTCCACTTATATTCTCCATACAAAATTTCCTTTTAGAAAGAGACGGATACAGTCGTAGTAAAACGGCGTATAACTAACTTATATTTTGTTTTGTGACCGATTTATTACAAATATTATTTCGATTGTAATGAATGAATATCCACATTTTACAATAGTCGAATACCCATTTCTGTGAGGAAAGGAAGGAATCAGCAAACAATTTGCAATTGCAATCAGCAATGAGGATTACGATTTTATGAGTGACGCAATGAATCGTATAAGAAATGCTTTATGCCCAGTGGGTTTAGTATAAGATTTAAGACGATTGATCGTATTCGTATACTATGACATTAGCGTCAAATTAAAATGAACCTTAACTGTATTCATTTAAAGTCACAAATTCAGTACAACCGATTTTAGTTTGGAGCGTGTCAGTATACGTAAAAGTACAAGAATGCATGCACGATTCAATTCAATGTAGCTATGGTTCATTCTACTTTGACGCTAATGTCATAGTATACGAATTCGATCAATCGAATTAAATCTCATACTAACCCCACAGATTTAGTCAAAGTCCTCGTTAGAACGATAAGAATCGCTGCCGTCATGACCGCGGCCCTTTTGATCTTAAAAATAAATTAATTTCAAGACCTTCCCGAATCCGATTGTCAAGGATGAAAACCATTTTTATGGCAGTTCAATTTCGCTCGCCTTTATGTTGTAGCCATGGAACCATAAATGATAGACAATTAATTTTTTTTTAATTCTCATTATTTTATACTGGACTTTTAAAGGTGACCTTTATGTCAGCCCCATCTGTACACACAAAATATTGCAATTATTTATATAAAATCCACTACCTATATAAATAGGTAGTGGATTTTGTATATAATTAATTGTAATAGATATAAATCTATACCAATTTGAAGATAATTAATTAATATTTGAGAAAATATTTTACAAAGAGCTGTACCTATGATAACTAGTATCATCACTCTCAATAATTATAATTTAAAAAATTATGACCATCCAATTTTGTTGTGTTATGTATTTAAATCACCAAAAGTCCAATTTTGAACACCAGACATTTTAAAAGTAAAACTGAGTTAAGTACCTAATAGCTACCCTAATATAAATACTATACTCTTACCATACGATTCTTGGCGCTAAAAATGTACCAACCTTTCTGCCACCAGATAAAGCTATAAACTATTTACGTTGAAATGGATCATTTTTTAGCATTTAATATACTTACATATTAATATTATAGATGTAAAAGTTTGTTTGTCTGTCTGTTACGAATCTCTAAAATCTTAAGAACTTCCTTTTCGACATATTTCCGGGTGCTTCTCGGACACCCTAATCTTAAGACATTTTTTACTCCAAAATCAACAACTTATGATTTGAAATAGCATGAGATATTTAAGAATCCAAAGCATCTTCCAAGAATAGCATATTTCCAAACCGCACTTTATATTTTCCTATTCCGAGAACTAGTTCAAGTCTAGGAATGAAATACATCTCGAAGCAAATCAGGCTGGGAAATATTTGAACGGAAGCCCGTATCGGTCGATCGGCGCAAGCAATATTCGAGTCACTTAGCTTAGCTGACCGAGTGACTAGTCTTTGTTGGTTATTTTACCTACTCTACACAGTACATAGTTACTGTACTTATAAGTCTTGACATGAAATCTTTAACAAGTAAAAAGTATGTAAAATAGAAAAAAAACAACTTGAGAGGTGTCAAGGGACACCCGGATGGAACGAAGTTCAATGCGAAATAGAAATGAAAATATCTGGCTTGCTTTCTATAAGAGAGAGAGAGACAGACAGAGAAACATGCGACGAACATAGCAAAAAGTGTCGTGACAACTTTTCGTAAGAATTTTTTCCGTCTAGCCCCCTTTCACAACGCGCGATAAGGAACTTCGTTCCAAAAACAAATATGTGCTATTTTTTACAATATGTAAGTATGTAAATAACTCTTGGATACTCGCGCGACTTCATGCGCATGGATTTAGTTTTTTTTTTAATCTTAGGGAGTCTGATTTCCCGGGATAAAAAGGGCCTATGTCACTCTCAAGGTCCTCAACTATACCCATGCAAAAAAATCACATCGATCCGTAACTCTGTTGCGGCGGAATGACGGACAAACCAACACCACAACACACTTCACACTAATATTATAAAGGCGAAAGTTTGTATGTGTATGTGTGTGTGTGTATGTTTGTTACTCTTTCACGCAAAAACTACTGGACGGATTTGGCTGAAATTTGGAATGGAGATAGCTCATGCCCTGGATTAAAACATAGGCTAGATTTTATCCCGGGAAATCAAAAACATAGTCCACACGAACGAAGTCGCGCGCATCATCTAGTTAATCATAAATCAACACAAATTAATCATTTAAATCCAAATCTAAAACACAAAATAAAAATAAATATCCTTAAAACACGGCAACAAATTGACGGGCACTTTGGGATTCCGGAGTTTTTCACAGAATTCTGTATCCGATTCAGGATTCAAACTCTCGAATAGAATGGAATACAAACAAATGGGGACGGATAAACCTCCTGCGAGCTGCGAGGCTGTAGGTTTTGCTCTTTTTTAACATTCTTTATCCATCCAGTCTGTTTCTATACAGTTTTTTAATCGCAATGGGCACGTAATACGCTTTGATAAATTCCAGTAAATGCCTCATAGAAGTAGGAAACGTTGTAGGTATAAGGTTATTTGAAAAAACTAGAGGTTATAAAGTTTTGAGCTGTTTTTGTTAAATGTGTAACGTTATGCCGATATAGTAATATTGTTATCCGAATAAAACTCCCATAATTTTATTATAGGTTCATTCCCGTTGGTCCCTACTATTTCTGACCCATACCAATGACCCCGTAACTTTTCTTGACATTATTCCCTTGAGCGAGATCGCGTAGTTTGCCTGATTTTCACCGGCGATCGTGGGGTCAATCGAAAATGCTCTAGATATTTAATTTTCGGAGACAACGGACAAAGAAATATCCATTGATCCCCTTAGAGTAAAAATAAACGCGATTTTTTGGAAACTAAATGTGACACCCCATTGCGTATTTTAGCTCTCTGCTCGTCGTTACCTACAAAGTATCTACCAATTCTGATAGAAAAACGACGATTTGAACATGGGGATCAATGGGCATATTAATGACTAGTTGATTCCCGCGACTTTGTTCGCGTGGGTTTTTTTATTCCCGCGGGAATTCTCTTTTTTCCCGGGTTAAAAAGTAGCCTATGTGTTACTCTAGACTATAATCGATCTCTGTGCCCAGCCAAATCGGTTCAGTCGTTGCGGCGTGATTTGCGAGTATCAAACATACATTCAAACTTTCGCAGTTATAATGTTATAAAAATAAAAAATAATAGAAACGATAATAGGATAATATGATTATGACTTCCACTTTGAAAAAATTAAGTAGGTACCTATATCTAAATAAAATTTGAATAAACTAGGTATCTATACGTAGATATTTTATTATTGTCTAATTTCCTTTTCTCCTTTTTTACTTGTAGCTAAAAGGAGGTGAAAGAGAAGTTAAGCAACTCTTTAAATCGTTTACCAGGTTGGAGTTCTTCGAGTGGGTGCTGCTTAATTGAATAAAGCGGGATCGAGTCCGGCGCGCAATAAAATTACTAATTAAACATCCTAGGTACACTCGAACTCTCACGAGTTTGTAACTACGAGTTTTCCTTCTAGTATATTACAAAACTTTGTACCAATCGCTAGGTACTTATCAGGAACAAAATATATAGTCATCCCTACTCCCTAGGAGTAGGTACTCGACCTTCCTCACTAATATTTTAAATGCGAAAGTGCGATCGTTTGTTGGTTTGTCCTTAAATTACGCAGCAATCGAGAAACGGGTCGACGTGATTTTTTGCAAGGGTCTAGTTGAGGTCTTGAAGAGATATAGGCTACTTTTATTATGGTAAAACAAAGGTTGAACACTTTGTTTGGAGAACCGTTAATATATTATATGAATTAAGTAGATTTTTTTAATTATTAGCCCCTTAGATTTGGCTAATCATCAGAATTACGATTTAGAATTATAGCAATTATGAAAGTTCTGTAATACAAAGGCTAAACCGCTAAAATTTACAAGCCTCGAGGCGAAAGATCGTTATCGCTTGCGTCTCAAAGCATTAAAGCTCAGTAGAACCACAGTAAAAGGGTGGTAAAACTTTGATTGAGTGACTTGTTTAATAAAGATTAATATAATTGATTAAAATATTAACTAAGAACATAATGTGAACAGATTTTCTGATAATATAAACCATTGTTTGTTTTGAACAGCAATTAACCAAGTATTTTAACATATTACGAGTATTATAAATTACAAAATAAAATAAAATGGCCTAAATATAAGAATTTATATTATATTTGGGTAATATTTGGTTAATGAAATATAATATAGGGTAGATACGTGTCAAATAAATAAAGAGATTTAAGTTTAGTGCATAAAGATAGTAAGTAATTATTAATGCTTTATTTATGCTTTAGCATGTCGTAATAAAAGAAAAATATAAACATTTCAAGATAAGAATAGAAGAATAGTAAAAGTTTTCCCATAAATTTTTTTAGGACAAAAAGTCATCACTGCGACTAAACAAGCGAGATTTAAAAAGAAAACGTAAAAGTTTTGAAATCAATTTTGATTAACTTGGTCATTATCAGTTAGTGATTAAAATTCACTGCAATAAAAAAATATCAAATAGCGGTCTCCCATTTCTGGGATCCTAATTTATACGGCACTAGAGAGTAAGGAGGCTGTGTAAAATGAAACCATACCTACGCTTTCACACGGATGATATTTAAAATCAATTTGGATTTTAATTAGGACAAAAATTATGTTTATTGAACAGTTTAATGGTTGACGACCTCCCTGGCATATTGGTAACCGCTGTGGTCTTACAACTGGGAGGCCTCGGGTCGATTCCTGGCGGGGGCAATTTGGAAATTTATAATTTCTGAATTAGCGTTCCAACACGATTAGCGAGTAGAAACCGATTAGGAGCTATAGGATGAATATACGCGCTACCATCCTAGACTGAATCGTCACTTACCATCAAGTGAGATCGCAGTCAAGGACTATTTTGTCATCGAATAAAAAAAAAGGTAGCTCACGTGGATGGATAGCAATCTGAAAGATTGAATCCATTTTATCCATGTTAAGTTATATTAGCAAAGTATACCTACGTCCTACTCCTCGCTCAAGAGAAAGAGAAATATTACCTAGATTTTGCTGCGTGATTAAAGGACAAACCAACCTAAAATACACTTTCGCATTTAAGTAGGTATAATAAGTATTGATATGGATTAGAAAAGATTCTTCAAAAAAAATAATTTTTTTTTGCTTTACCTATTTAATTTTATTGCATCGGGTTTCTGTCATATGTTTTTATAAGTGTCTATTTTTGTCATTTTTTTCAATTTCAACTAGACTAAGAACTGTCTGTCTGTTATCTTCTTTGGAAAACAATAACTTTTCAATGGTAATTGGACTGAGGTGTTTGACTCTGGGAAGTATATTTTCCCCATCCCGTTGATGGAGAAAAGGTCTTAAGGGTTCAACAGCGAAATCCTTTAAGTCCGGAATATCAATCAGAATATTTATACACTTTCACATGTATTTTGCATTTGAATAACGAACCTTTTTGAGCGGCTGGCTTAGAAAAAATATTGATTCGAGAAAGGTGATCTGAATGGATAGCGTTGCTGGATTGGAGTTGCTGAAGTAGGTACATTGTACAAATATGTATTGCCTACTGAAATCTCTAAGGTTCTTTACACACTGCATCCGATCAGAATCTCTCGGCTCACTTTTATTAAATGACTGAACGATACCCGCGACTTCGTCCGCAAGGATAAAGGTTTTTTGATTCCCGCGGGAACTCTTCAATTTTCCGGGATGAAATGTATGCCTATGTGTTAATGATGGGAATCTCAATTCCAAATTTCAGCCAAATTGGTTTCACACACACACACGCGCGCACGCACGCACACAAACTTTCACCTTTATAATATTAGCATGATGTGATTCTTGATTAGTGTCAATTTCACCATCTGCGATTCAACGTTTAACCGACTTTTTGATAGATTTTCAATACAGAAACTGTCAGAAAATTACCAAGGAGCTGTTATAAACTTTATCCGGCGATGCATTGTGAAATTGGCATTAATATAAATACATGTCGTTTGACTTTAAAATGGTAAGTAATTTAGTAATTCCTTCTAAAATAAGTGAAAATAGTAATACTTACAGCACTGAACAGTTTAGAGTAGAAGAAGCATATTAAAGTCATCGGAATGGCGTAACTCCAAATGAATATGCACATGACGAATACTTTGGTGTCTGTATCATCAGTGAAGTAGTCGAAGGAGCACGTCGTTAGGAAGCCCTCTGGAAAGAAGAATGGATTTATATCCTCAGGCTTCAGTAGGAAATATATCTCAGTATGTTGTATGTACGTCTCTAGTTGTCGTGTTCTCTATTTTCGACATTTCAAAAGGCTATGAAAAACAATGAAAAGTTGTTAATCACCCCTGCATTTCGTATAGTACGTTTATCTCACGAAGTTACGGGCGCTCTACTTGTGGTTACGTCGGGTACCTGCACAATTGCGTAAGTGTGCGTGCCTGTTAAGAGCCTAGGTCAGGCGCGAGCAAGCTCTTGCTCTCACTTATGCAGATACGACACACACACAACCATGAGCCACGTGCCCTCATGAATTGAAAGAACTAATAATACAAAATGCAGGTTCGACAGTTCTTAGCAAGTTTCGAAAGCTATTGAGATAGAGAATAGTGGTTACAAAAAATGCGGAATCA
Source organism: Hipparchia sbordonii (assembly GCA_038048805.1). Lineage (NCBI taxonomy): Eukaryota > Metazoa > Arthropoda > Insecta > Lepidoptera > Nymphalidae > Hipparchia > Hipparchia sbordonii. The sequence continues at coordinate 2,987,531 of JBBIWI010000007.1, forward strand.
TCAGGCTACCATCAAGAACCGTTAACTTGTGAAATGCTACCTTCTATCTCTCTATTTGTTTTGGACGATACTGTAGAACGCTAGAACCGTCGTATTTATACCTTGATGACTACTTATTAGCCAAAAACTGATTGCGAGTTGGTATGTAATGGAATTTAAAAATGACATCTTTAAAAAGTTTGTCTGTTTGTTTTTGGATTAGATATCTACCACGTAACAGAATTTCTTTGTTCAAAATTATATTCATTAAAAAAGTTACCCATATTAAGAGTATTAGCCGTTTTAAACGTATTTAACTGCGCATGAAATGAGTTGTTTTTAAGACGGCGGCGCGGCCGCCATAATGCTCTTTCAACGGATGAGCATAATTTCTTGCACAATTGGCGTTCTTAATAAGCCGTTAATCTTGGTTTACATACGCTCAGTCACGTAATTCTTTAATGCTCTTCGTCTTTTCAATGGCAATTTATTTTCTCTTAACATTTCTAAGGGCCGATTTCACCGAGTGTTTTGATATTTTGACAGTTTTTCTATTGAAAATTGCCTTTCACCTATATAATATTAGTGTGAAGTATGATTTTATCTATGATGAGCTATGTATTTTCTAAAATAGTTGAAAGTTACCTGGCACGAATTTGCCCCAGATCCTGAAGGCAGGCAGGAATGTGAACGGCACGGCCCAGAACCAAGTGAAGAGTATCAGGAGTGAGGCCTGCACTCGCGTCAGTCGCCCGTCTAGCGGACTTGATATTGTTCTGGGGACAAGGGTTCGTAACTATAACGGAGAAGTTCACCATTTTTTTGTGCATTTACACTGACCAACACCAGATTGGTAGACTTCACACACCATTGAGAACATTAAGGTTTCCCACATTTTCCTTGACTGTTAAAGCAAATTACATTTAATTGTTTAGAATATAACTCTAGTTTGTGTTTGCTTATTGAGCCCCAGACCTCACTAAAAGCCACTACTCTGCCACAATTGTTGTATTACTTAGCATAATCTTGACGGCTTCCTTGGCATAGTAGGAAGCCTTGTGGTCTCATCGAAGGCATTTGATTCCTGTCTTCCGTTAGTCGGAGTAAAGTCTCCAAGTCAAAATCCCGGCATTGTCTAGTATGCTGAAGGATCTGGTAATCGACCGCATCTTAAATTCCAAATAGAGCATATAACATATCCCAAAAAGAAGCCTCAAGCGTCATACGTCACGCCGAGAGAGAATCTAGAATCGCACTAAGCGCTTTGCTTCCTCGTTTCTGGTACGCACCGCTAAAATTTGGAATGCCCGGCGTCCGATTTTCTAACTAACCATAACTTGGGTATCTTTAAATCAAGAGCTAGTCTAAATCTTCAGACAAAAAAAAGAAACCTTACTTGTATCTATCATAGGCAATGATGACATTCGTAATAGCACCTCCAATGCCAGACAATGAGCCTAGCACTCCGTATATATCGCATCCCAGCTGGTACCCCACCAGCCTCTGATGGAAGGAGTTGATCACAAGTAGCGGCATCTCCATCATCATCATGAGGTCAAATACTGCTAAGTTGATTACGAACATGTTGCTTGCACTGCGTAGGGATTTTGATCTGAAAAACAAGCAAGAATGATAACAAAATAGCTAAGTTATGTGCACGATTTTGTCCACAAATATGTGCCTGTAAGATTCGTTCAGCGCTTGAGCCGTTAAAAGGTTAAGCATAATTATTATTATACTCAGCTGGAGATCTAATAGAGCTCCAACTTACCTCGGACTCAAGATTACAAAAGCTATCAAGGAAGTTAGTTTGTATGACACACTAGATTATTAAAAAATCAGCCACTAGGTAATTATTATAAATCCCAGACACAGTTTCATTTCTAACCCATAAACAAATTGCCTTCTTATCTCTTGTCTGATCTTATAAAGTCTCATAGTATAAAACTTCGACGTAAAGAAATTTACATAAAAACTTCTAATGAAATAACTTTACGTGGAGTTTCAAATTTAACATTTAAGTAGGTAATATCGTAAAAAAGTTGAATTAATTCCTTGATACTCTTTCAAGGAGGTTCTTCTCAAGATACAAGGTACCTAATAGGATAGGCTTAATAGGTAATATGCAATATCAAAATGAATAGAGAAAATTGAGTTTTAGTCTAAAACAATATTTACCACCACCCGTTGCACTATTGTCGTACCCACTCCTAGCACAAGCTTTCCGCTTATTTGGAGGGGAGCTTGGCTAATATTCTTTTTAAAAATAAAAAAAACTCAGATGCACTATATGTTCTCATTCGATCCCACATTCTCATAGGACGATGGGACGGAAATCTGATAGGGCCGGAAAGAGATTAGGAGAAGAACCGACGGCTTTTCGTGCTCTCCGAAGCAGACACACATCGCCATCTTCCTAACTTCGGGTTTGTACTGAGAATTTATAGACAGAAAATCCGATACATTTTAAGCCCAACCCCGGAATCGAGGCCGGGACTTCGTCATCTGCAGTCCAACATGCTAACCACTACACCAACGAGGCAGTTAGGAAAAAGACTAAGTAAGATAAGTTGCGCCAACAATGTAGCCTGTAGGTACGGCCTGGACTGAACAATTCCAATAAAGGCAAACTCCCAGCAAATCCGCATATTATCGACTGCTCCGAAGTTTACGAGAGGTAGTTGTGTCAGTGACAGATTAAAATATATTAAAAACTTATCTTTCATTTTCAGATGTAGCTAATATTTCGGTTAAGTAGGTAGGTACTTATTATTTAGATGTTCGCAGTAAATTGCATTTATATCAATAAGTTTACTTTCACTTGCCAATAATTGTGAGTCTCATAAGAAGGTTGAGGGTTACTCAGCTGGTAGAGAAAGATCCAGATCAGAAACGAAGAGATAGGTATTTAAAAGGATTAGTAGTGGCTAAGGAGCATAACGATAACTAATCCTGAATCTTTGGATAGATAACTATAAGAGCGTGGATTTAATTTAGAAACTCTTCACTACAGATGAAGAAAAATAACTCGACGATATTAAAGGAAATTTTTAATTCTAAGACGATATTTTTTCCTCAACCCATCCCTAAAACGGCACAGATACCTACTATACAAAACAGTAAAGATAACTAGAATAGGAGTAAAAATGTGCTCGATGAAGAACACCGAACATCAGAAACGTTTTCCAAACTTCGAGCGGCGGCTCACAACTTTTCTTGTAACGCTCGCTTCAAAACACAGATGTACGAAACTCCATCAATATTCCTTACAACACTAAAATATGAACCATTTGTGGAAATAAACGTTGAAAACGTGAGGTTAGGATTATTTTGGTTTTAGGTACTTTCCTACTTATTTCTATTTCCCTACTAGTATCCTAAACCCCCTTACGAATAGTAATCGTTACTAATCCTTATCCTAACTAATCCCCACCACTTTTGCCATGCCCACTCCTATGTTGATGCGCGTGACTGCGTCCGCACGGTTAAAGGTTTTTGGATCCGTCGGGGATCTTTTGACTTTTCGGGATGAAAAAGCCTCTGTGCTATTCTGATGTATATGTATGCGTGAAGTTTCATCGAAATCCGTCTATCCATCCTCACTAACTTTCTCATTTATAATATTAGCAAGCATTTTTCCCAAAAATCTTTATTAAAAAAGGTTGTGTCACAATGATTGTACCTGTAGAATGTCCGTGATACTGAAAGTTGCTATGTAACTCTATGATAACACTCTTGGCGCGTCCCGGCGACTGCTGAGTGCGTTTACAAACTTAATTAAATCACTGCCGAGTGACGCCAGTCAACGACACTCGATCGCCGAATTGTTCCGCCTTATTAAGTCGAGCACAACTTGAGCCTAAACCTTCCTAAACTTACTTTGTGATTTATTTTGAATAAATTACGTGATTGACTTGAGAGTTCGTTAAAGTAATTTTGGATAATATTGTAACATGAAAGGTTCTTCCTAAATGACCCGTATGCTAACCGTTTCAATAATCTTTTTAAGCTCGGAAGCTTTAGCTTTTATTCAATTACACATGCCAAAGCCTGTGTCAAAAATTTGCGACAATTCGACAAGTTTATCGCTGTTCGTTGACAATTGACCGTTTCATAAATGACAATTGTCGGAAAATCTTTGACATTTTGTAAGTTTTTCCTTGTCCTCTGTAAATTTTTATGAAACGCAAAAATGTCAAATTGTCACGACGATTTGACAAAGTTGTCCAATTTTCCGATTACAATATTATGTCGGGCCAAAAGTTTTCTGAAACGGACAATTGTCGAATTGTCAAATTGATACTGTCACTTGTCACCGACAATTGTAAGTTTTAAATGAAATAAGGCCCTGACCACACCGCTATCATAATATCTAAGACTCACGTGCTAAATATCCATATAACGATTCCATTTCCTGATAACGAAGCCAGCATCAGAGATGTGTAGATTAGCGCTAGACCAAAATGCCAGTATTTGCTAACTGCGGGGAAGTCCCGCCAGTGGTCATGGACCATGGCCTGGTGCTCTTCTGGAATGTTCCATCCGAGCATGTGCTCTACCACTTCTTGTGAGACCCTTGAAAACAAATAAAACATTATTAAACTCGCCTTAATTTGTTATTGTGTGATCTATATAGGAAGGAATTCGTTATTTTTTTCAATTTAAAGGATAGAGATATCTCAAGCTCTATCTCTCGATTTATACTCAACGTTTTCTATATCTAATAATATTTCACAAAAATATTTTGTGATTTTATTTTAAAATTTATTACACCATACTAACTTAAAATAATACATAAATAAATTCTAAATACTAAATATCAAAAATATCATCTAAATTCCCAGAACGCTAACTATAAAAGTTAAATATAAAAAAATCATCAGTATTTAAATTAACGTTTTTTTTATGTTTACCATTTATTAAACGTGTTTTTGTTTACCTACATGAACTGCAGGTCCTAGGTGCCGACACTTTTTTTACCTAAAAAAGTCTTAAAGTAATATAGGACGCGTATTTTCAAATTCTCGTAACAAGCAAGTCATTTAAATTAACCAATTTACATTCGTTTCGCTGTTGGCACTCGCAGTGGGGGCTCGGGAGATCCAGTGGGAGATTTTTCTTATTTTGTTTTGTGGATTTGTCAAACGAGATTCGCACTTTAAATTGCTTTTAAAATAAGTTTTAACGGAAATGTTCAATAAAGTTTTGTAAAATTTTATCCGCGTCCTTACGGCAAAGATTAATGACCATTAATTTTTTTGAATAAGTTTGGATGTGTCCTATTTTATCGAACTTTTGGCTACTCTTAATACTTAGCATTCATAAAAATTATTGTCTAAAAAAATTAAGATGAAAGTATCTACCGATTCTAAAAAGGCGGTAAGAAAAAGCAACAAACTATGGCGCTAGAATATAATTTTTTTATGCGATAAACAAAAATATCTTAGAGCTATGTTGCAGCTAGAGAAAAAGAGAATATATAGCTAATAATAAAATGCAAATAAAAAAATACTAACATTTTTAACGGCCACGCCACCGGGCCGATGTCATCTGTGTAATTGGCGGCCATTTTGTGCACGTTTCACAACAAAATGGTCGGAAAGAGCCGGATCCTTGCAAAGAAGACTATTTTATCATTTGAAAAAATAAATAAAAATCACTTGGTGTTGATGACTGGTTGTGATGACGAAGTGAGTAGTCCGACGTAGTCAGTCGCTTCTCACTTGTGTCCAACACTGAGCGAGGTACTCGTTTTATATCGTCCCGGAGTGCGTGCCGCTTAATTCCTTAATTTAATAAAATAGTAAAGCTTCTAGTTTATTTGGTCAAATGTATTACATGTTGAGTATTCTTAGTGGAGAGTAATTCCTTTTAATTTGATTGTTTCTTTCAATCGGATCCATGCTGCGATGTAACAAGGTATGTTTAAAACGTGTTTAACTAATTATATTATCGATTTATTTATTTATATGTATTAACAAAATAAGATAAAGTAAATAAGAATGTTTATGCCTTGAGTCTTCACGATTTGCATGATATTTAAATTAATTGTTATTAATATCAAATAACTAGGTAAGTATCTATAACAATTTATATTTTTTCAACTTTGTAGATAAAAATATTTTTAAATTTTTATCGTAATTATTACCTTTATGCTCCTTATTGGCAATATAAATAGATAAACTCATAAAATCGCAAATGGTTGTTGCCTCTTGTCTATAAAAAGTCCCCTATTGGGCGCCACAATTTGAAGTGCGGTAATTATTTATTTAGTATTTATCAAAAACATAAAATCTAGACCTAACAAAACATATACTTACATAAGTATGTTTTTTTTAGTTTAATATAATATTATTTTAACTACTATCACTGGGCCCATTCTGCCAATAGTTCTTTCCTTGCCACAATTCAATTTTCTTGATGCCCGTGACTTCGTCCGTGTGGAGTAAGGTTTTTAAAACCCCCGAGGAACTCTGATTTTCCAGGATAAAAGCATATGTAACTCTCCAGGATCTCAACTATATCCACGCAAAAAAATCATGTCGATCCATAGCTCTGTTGCGGCGTGATTGAAGGAAAAAACAGCAAACTAACAAACCAATCAACAAACAAACACACAAACCAACAAACCAGCAGAGCAACAAACAAACACACTTGCATTATTTAAGGATGTATAGCCCCTAACCATAACCATATTTCTAACTGAGCTGAATAGTCAACAAGAGCATTACTCTCGCAACGAGATTGCGGCCGGGCCCTACTTCGGGACGCGACGCAATCCGCGCGGCGAGCCCGGAGACGTGACCAGAATGTGGCCCTCAATTTGAGTTTGTATTTACTTACAATATATACTAAGTACTAAATTTTCGCTACATCCTACCTACTACTCTACTTCCTACCAATATCCTGCCATCCCACCTCCTACCAAATTACCAATACTAGGTACCTTTAAGTGCGAAATATTGTGAGGATGGAGTATGGATCCTGGATGGATGTTTGTTACTCATTCACGCCACAACGAACGAACTGATTTGGAATGAAGATAGCTCATACTCAGGATTAACACTTAGGCTATATTTTATCCGGGAAAACTAAGGAGTACCCGCGGGATTAAAATCTAAATCTAGATTAATCAGAATTTAAAAATAAACTTATTAAGTCCACCTTAATAATAAAATTAAAACTAAATAAAATCTAAAACCCCATCGAAGTCACCGCAGTGTATATAAATAAAAAATAAATAATACATAAATCCAGATACATATATATACTTAATGTAGGCCAACTTGTGGCTCTTAATAAATGACAAGTCAACACTCCCCACCATTTCCGAAAGCAGAGTCAGCCAAAAACTGCTGTAAAAATTCAAATATGCCTCCGTGATAAAACTTTAACCAAATGATAGATCGATCGTCGTTTTCGTGAACGGGTGCCACCAACGGGAATGGGTCTGCGTTGTGTCTAGCCATCTTAACATGTGTTAGGTTGTGGTAGGTGTGCATTTTTGAAACTTCTTTGTGGAAACACTGTGTGCATAGCATAATTTTTTTAACCATTGTAAAAAATATTTTTTTGAAAAGAGCAACTGTTGAGTTTCTTCTTCTCAGCAGAATCTGCATTCCGAACCGGTGGTGGTAGATTTATGACGTGTCATAAGAGCTACAAGTTGGCCTACATGAAATAAATAAATTTTGATTTGATTTTATTTTATTTCTACGTCAAATCTACAAGCGCCAACGAGCGCCGTCATTCCTCTTCTAAATGAAGAGTTAATTAAAAAGATAACATGAAATATTAACAAAGTCTTGTCAAAGTTATTGGATTAATGTTAAATTGTCCCTAAGTCTATATTTAGGCAGGTTTAATTCATTTATATAATCCCGTTAACGCAACCACGAGTGTCATAATACTAAATAATACCTACTCAAAATGCTTATTGTCTGAAAGAGCAAGTATTGGGTTTCAAATTATAATAAATTCTTCTACTTCACCGAAAAGCCACTTAGGCGAATCTTATAATCCTAAATGGTTTAAGTACCTATACAGATATGGAATTTTGTTGCGTAGGTATCTATTGCTTGGAATCACCTTGGAATAAATAGGCTGTTTGTTATACCCATCATTATAATTTAGCCTAGATTTTTGAAAATTAAACCTTAAATTATTTTTATTATATTTTAGGAGATTTACTGATTAATTAAGTATTTAATTGATATTATAATAACAAAAGAAAATTCATACTAAGAGGCAACATATTTTAATTAAAAGATACAGCTTATTATACCCTGATCTAATCTACTGTGGTCTGCCATCGACCGTCGTACTGGCGCCTTATAATATGAAATGTGTACCCTTAAGACTCTGGGGAATTACGTGATTTATTAGATAATATCACATTCTTGCTTTACTTATAGAATATACGTACTGTACTTGTAAGATAGGAGATAGTTTTCACTTTTCTTTGGCTGAAATTTTTGGCATAGATTTTAGTCTGGAATAACACATAGGCTTCTTTTTATCCCGGAAAATAAGAGAGTTCCTATGGCAATTAAAAAACCTCGAACCTCAAGTCGCGGCCATCAGTTGGTGAATTCATAAAATATTGCTATGTGTAAAATGACGTAGATAGATTTACCCAACACTCTCGTATGATAGCCAAACTCTCAGTAACTTAAAAAAACACACGACATCTGAATTCAAAATACCTACTGCTTCTTATTGTTACTACTACGTCAAAAGTCCTAAAATCAAAGAGGGACGGCTATAAATATAACTGGAGCAGCAACTATACCTATAGTCTATGAAGAGAAGCATATCTATCTCTTCCTTTTCAGAATGAAAGTTTTTGTCCAACGTATAGGGAATTTCTTGTCCTATCTTGACATCATTAAATGATTAAACTTATCATCCAGAACAGAGATTATAATATATTAAATGTTTATTATTAAAAATCTAGGCCACTTGCTTACGTAGACTTTTGTTAGCACTTAGCAGTTTGAAATGATCTAGATTCATATGAAAGTGGGTCATTGAAAGCTTGGAAAACATTTTCTAAAAGATTGTCAACCAATGTAGGTAACTACCTCTTAAATTAAACGATTAAGTAAAATCACAAAAAAATTGTATATAAAATTACGTACCTAAAGAATTGACATATAGATAGTACAATTATTATAATCAATCATATTTAAGAATCGAAAATGGCGAAGAATGTAAAAGCATATTAGTTACAAACCGTCGCACTCTAACAGCAACTTTCTGCTGACCTTTGTAGTATTATAATTTTATTTTTATTGTATTTGTACTTACAAAAAACAGTATCAAGCATAAATATTAAATGACGTGGACAAAGGTGAAGCTTATTTCAGAAATAGTTTTCGTTGATTTAGAATTAACTTGAAGATTTTTGAATTAGAAAATCATTAATGATCTATCCAGGCAAATTAGATTAAGATTTACCTTGACGTGTAAAACGTTAACTTTTGCAATCTAAGTGCAAAAGCAAGCCACAACCTCAGTACACAAACCTACAAGTATTAGCGCTCCACTATGCACACATTACAAACTGTAAATTACTTGCAAACTTATGTTTACTCATACTAAAGCTCATACTGCGCTAAATTAATACCAAAAGCTTAATGAGGTCACAACGTAACACAATTTGTACATAAATTACTAATATTATTTATGATGCCCGCGATTTCCGAGCTTCTTGCTGGCTCTTCTTGGCGGGAAAGGCATTCCGAACAAGGCAGTGGTAGATTCATTGACGATTAAAAAGTGCTTGTAAAAGTTTATTTGAATAAAAAAAATCTATTTCTGTTTCGTTCATATAGATTGAGGTATTTTAACTACCGCGGGAACTCTCTTATTTTCCGGGATAAAAAGGCCTTAAAGCCTATGTGTTATTCCAGACTATAATCTATCTCTGTGCCAAATTTCAGCCAAATCGGTTCAGTCGTTGCGACATGATTGAGTAACAAACATTCATACTTTCACATCTTCTAAATATATAAAAGGCAAAGGTGACTGACTGACTGACTGACTGACTGACTGACTGACTGACTGACTGACTGACTGATCTATCAACGCACAGCTCTAACCACTGGACCGATCGAGCTGAAATTTGGCATACAGATAGCTGTTAGGACGTAGACATCCGCTAAAAGGATTTTGGAAAATTTCAACCTCAAGAGGGTTAAATAGGGGGTTAAAAAAATCGAACCTAACGTGAGCGAAGCCGCGGGTTAAAGCTAGTTTATAATATTAGTGGGATAGTAGGAAGTAGGATATGTATTAACCAGAAATTCAAGAATTCTTAAGTAAAATGAAGATTTAAAATCGAATAAAAAAATACTAGGTATATAATAATAGCCCTTAACCCCCCTAATCCTAATATTGTGTAGTTTGATTATTACATTTCGGCCCGTTGGTTTTCATGACCCATAAAAGCAATGTAGCATGTGTTGTACTCAATATTGGCGTGTAGTGTCCAAAAGCAATTATCTTCACCACTTGGCACACGATATACGAGCTATGACAATTTATGAATCTATCATAATATTGGTATATTGTCTAATACTATGTTAGAGTAAGTATCTATAGAGTATAAACACGTACTTATCTACCTAATAAGGTCATGACAAAGTGGATGTACAATTTAATAAAATAACCACTTTCATTTCCGGGATAAAAAATATGCGTCTTTAGGATGCAGGCTAGATTTCAAATTTATTTCTTTTCTCAGCAGAATCTGCAATCCAAACCGGTGGTAGAGTCTCGACGTGTGATATGAGCCAGGGGTTGGCCAACAATTTTTTTAATTTTTATATTTATTTATTTTCATTTACAATCTTATGTACAAAACACACTTATTGATGTCAACAAGTGGAATGGCTCGATACAAGTGAATTGGTGACAAATTGTCACTAACAATAATTGGCGAAAATATAAATGATAATGATTCCAAATGAAAAACGGCCTAAATGTCAATCCATTCTATACCATCATCGTCGTTGGAAAGAGACCCGCGTAAAATCCTTCAATAGGTAACTCAACAGAAAATAGGTCATAATATTTTCGGAACAAAGCAAAAGAGAGAGCTAATGAAAAAATCCCTGGGAATTGTAAGTCGTAAAATAATAGCGCCTTTGAAAAAGATATCCCATTCATTAAAATGAATGTCCGAACTACAATGGTGCTTGCGAAACTGCTATTCCTTACGCTCAGCGTAGCCGGTAGGCTGCTAGGCGGCGCGGCGTAGCGAAAATATCATGCTTTATAAGATACAAGGTCATTTGTCAAGGGTTCCTTTTTCAGCCACGAGATTTAAAAAAAAAAGAATATTAGTCAAGTTGCAGTTGAATTATATCCTCCTATCCCCTCCAAATAAGCGGTAAGCTTGTGCTAGGAGTGAGTACGACATTAATGCAACGGGTGGGGTTTGAAACCGCGACCTTTCAGTTTTCAGTCCGCACCTGTAACCGTTGGGCTATTGAGGCTTCAACAAGCACAATTGAGGTCTTAGAAACGATTTATACCATTTTTCCTAATTTGACTAGCTGGATTATTTTACTTTAGCTTCTGTAAAACTGTCATAATAAGAATAGAAATCCCATTTTTTATTTCTGTCTTATTCAAGTGGTTTTTAACATTGCTCAGGATAGAAATAGAAAATGGCGGTTAAACATTCCTATTCCTGTTTTGTTTTCATATACTATTAATGACCACAACAATGAAGGACATAAGTAACAAAATAAGTAACATAATGTCGTCATTGTTAAAATGGGAGTGATTATATACTTAGTAGAAAAAATATTACTTTTAGCGTTGGTGGTAGGGCTTCTGGACGCGTTGGCTGGCTTTGAGCGTTGCATGCATTGTGCTATTGATATACCTTCCTTGCCCTTCCCTTTCATTGCCTAACAAACTGCTCATTACCTGACACACACAAAGGAAGGGAGCGAAAGAATTCATAACTATTCCGCAAACACAATGCAAGGGGGTGGTGAACCATGAAACTGCGATCCATTTACAAATTGCTCAGACGCTTTAATGGGATTTCACTTGGAATTCATGCGGTTGTATAAATTTGAATGAGTGGTTAAGGAATATTATTAATACCTACCCAGCCGGGTCTTTTTGGAGTCGAGCTCTTTATCGAGGTAAGTGTTAATAAGCTTCAAAATCATGTATCATATATTGTATTATCTTTTTAATCAGCCTCTATGGAGTTTGCATTTCATTTATGTTTTATATTTAGCTACTTCCAGTCCGTACGACTAGAGTCTATAAAGTAGATCCAATTTTATTATTGTCTATACCTAGATACTATTTTGTATATTTAAAATATTCGAATATATATTATATAATATATGATATTTAAATAATTAGTTTGCTAATATTACTGTCCGCAAATAAATAAGAGTAGGTCCTAATTATCAACGTGTTTTACTAGTGTATGCAAACATGTATCACCATTTACCACTCGT